>CM070510.1:50875103-51375103 GCA_036346375.1 Guadua angustifolia
GCGACTCGAATAGTTCGCGAGCCTGGATCGAACTTGTTACCAAGCCTCCTCGAGCTTGGATCGAGCTTGTTACCGAGCCTCCTCGAGTCTGGACCGAGTTTGTTACCGAGCTTCCTCGAGTCTGAACCGAGTTTCCTTAAGTCGAGCTTCCTCAAGCCTGGACAGAGTTTCCTCGAACTGAGCTTACTCGAGCTTGTTACCGAATCTACCAAGCTTACCAAAATTTTCAAGCTTACTCGAGCCGAGCTCGAGCCTGGACCGAGTCGAGCTCGAGCCTGGGTTGAGGCTCGAACCTCAACTCGAGGTTAGCTCGAGCTCAGTTCGAGCCTTACCGAGCTCGAGCCTGAAGGGCCAGGCTCGCTCGAGCTCGGCTCGTTTACAGCCCTAATTGCTATAAACCTTCTACGAATTTGTGTTTTTTAACTATAGAGGGACATAAAATAATTTATTTTTTTCGGAGTCCGTTCCACTAAAAACAACCTGAAGGACCTAAATGTAAATCACGGAGGGACTTAAACGTAATTTTCATATTTTTGGGTCTATTTTATTAAAAAACCGCCGAAAGGACCTAAAAGCGATTTCTAATTTTCCGGAGGGCCTAATCGCGTGGGGGGTGAGGTGGCACGGCTCAATGGCCAACAATCTCTAGCTCTATAATATATAGTATACATTTCATTGCGATACTTGGTGCCATCCCATTTATCCCCCCTTACTTGCCCATTTCTTTCCTCTCAAACTCAAAATAGTTTTTTATTTTTCAATTCTCCCCAAGTTTTGAAATAAGAAGTATTTTTTAGTTGCTATCGCAAGTTTTTGGATTGAAAATTTTTGAACCTAAAATTTTTAAAATTGAAAGTTTAAAAGCGAAAAAAAATTTTAAACAAAAGTTTTGAATTAAAAATTTTCAAAGTTGAAACTTTTCAATTTAAAATTTTTTGAGCAGGAACTTTTTAATTTGAGAATTTTCAATTTATTTTTTTTGAGTTGAAACTTTCTAACATGAAATTTTCTGATTTAAAAATTTTGAAGTTGAAACTTTCTAATTAGAAACTTTTCAGTTTGAATTTTTTCGAGTTGAAACTTTTCGAATTAAAACTTTCTAATTTGAAATTTTTTGATTTAAAATTTTTCGAGTTGAAACTTTCGGGGTTGAAATTTTTTGATTTAAGATATTTTGAGTTGAATTTTCTTTAGTTGAACCTTCCTATTTAATGGAGATGGGGAAGTGAGTAAGGAAGATGGAAATGGAAGGTGGAGGTGGATGGAGAAGATGACATATGACATCTTAAAAAGATCTCCTTAAACTTTTTTAATTTGAGAGTGACCAAAAACTAGTTGTACCTTGGAAAATTACTATGTTCTAATTGGGACTAAAAAGGTGATCCATGATTTAGTATACATTAATTATACTCATTCGATCAAGTTTGAATCCGACTAATATTCGAAGTTAGATTGAATTCGTCTTGAAACGGTTGAAAAATATAAATACAAACACGGATGACAGTTTACCAGAAGCCTCGGTATATTTGGCTCCCTTGCACACTATTTTTTTTCACTTTTAGCTCCCTCCCAAACGTAATTATAAATCTATCCCTCAAAATAGTTTTTTATTCTTCAATTCTCCTCAAGTTTTGAAATAAGAAGTATTTTTAATTTCTATCACAAGTTATTGGATCGAAATTTTTTGAACCAAAAGTTTTTAAAATTGTAACTTTAAAAGCCAAAAGTTTTTTCAATCAAAGTTTTCAAACCAATAGTTTTTGAATTAAAAAATTTCAAAGTTGAAACTTTTCAATTTGAAATTTTTTGAGCTGGAACTTTTTAATTTGAGAATTTTCAATTTAATTTTTTCGAGTCAAAACTTTCTAACATGAAAATTTCTAATTTAAAAATTTTGAAGTTGAAACTTTCTAATTAGAAACTTTTCAGTTTGAATTTTTTTTGAGTTAAAACTTTCCAATTTAAAACTTTCTAATTTGAAAATTTTCAATTTAAAATTTTTCGAGTTGAAACTTTTAGGGTTGAAATTTTTTGATTTAAATATTTCAAGTTGAATTTTCTTTAGTTGAAACTTCCTATTTAAGGGAGATGGGGGAAGTGAGTAAGGAAGATGGAAGTGGAAGGTGGAGGTGGATGGAGAAGATGACACATGATATCTTAAAAAGATCTCCTTAAACATTTTTAATTTGAGAGTGACCTCAAACTAGTTGTACCTTGGAAAATTACTATGTTCTAATTGGGCCTAAAAAGGTGATCCATGATTTAGTATACATTAATTATACTCATTCGATCAAGTTTGAATCCGACTAATATTCAAAGTTAGTTTGAATTCGTCTTGAAACGGTTGAAAAATACAAATACAAACACCGATGACAGTTTACCAGAAGCCTCGATATATTTTGCTCCCTTGCACACTATTTTTTTTCACTTTTAGCTCCCTCCCGAACGTAATTATAAATCTATCCCTCCTCTCAAAATTGCAGATAGTACTGAATTTGCACAGGTTCAAACTAATTTTATGTTCAATCATCCATGCGTTGGGCTATGGTTTATCATGCGCGCAACCAACAGCGTATAGAACAAACAAAATTAACCAATTATGTGCAGTTAAGTGTGTCTAGTTGTATAGTGAAATCTGCTTAAATAGCTTTGCAAAAATAAAAAAAAACTGAAACATGTACCTCGGTTTGAAACATACTACAGATCCAACACCCCATGCATCTAAAACAATGGTCTTAACTTTGTTCATGACTTAAATCACAATCATAAGAAAGAGACCCAGAAGTTAGCAGAAAAATCAAATGCGGTTTCACTCAATAATATGCCAGAAAATATTAACTAAATTTGTGCATTCCTCAATTATCATAATTTTATCACTTATGGCAACTAAACATTAACCAAAAGACTGTATAAAGTGATGCGTTATTATTGGACAATTGACATTAATTATTGCAGTGCATAAAGAAGAACAACATTAATTATAAGAAAATGCACTGAAATTAATTAAACTCCAAAATTTAACTTATGTCTTGCTCAGCTTAGCTCAAAATTGAACATTACGTTGGTCTGATTAATAATCATGCTAATGACAAGAACATACTTAGAGTTCTATTTCGCATCACCGTTAGGCAGAAACGAAAAAGAACTAAATTATCTTATGGGTGACACATGTTCATAAACAACGTTGGTCAGTATATGATCATGGTCATAACATAATCCCAACATTAAATAATAATCTCTAATTAAAATTTCCTGTTGGTTCCATTTTAACTAGAGACAATACTTAGAAATAATCATTGCATGAAAAAATTAATTGTCACATTAATTTATTAGTCCAAAATTAATCATGAAACTAATCTTAACATTAATGCCCAGGAAACAACAAACAATTAAACAATGCTTATTTGTTGAAAATAAAAGCTTAAAGAAATAAACTAAAGGTTAATTCTACTGTTCATCAGCCCAAAACAAAAGTCAACCTGGCCCGGCTGAAAAACGCCCAGAATACAAACCATCGGCCTACCAGCATCCGCAGCCCATGCTGTCCTCATCCCGCGCGCAACGATCTCAGTCATTCATTCGAACGGACGGCTCAGATGACACCGAGGTGGAACAAATGCGCGCGGTGAGGAAAACGCTAACCCTAATCCATTTGCACTTCCCGTTCCGAAAAATCCGCTGCGGGCGGCGACTCGATGCGAACTGAAGGGCGCAAAAGGAGGCGGCGGCAACGGCGCGCACACGCGGAGTGGCGACGGGCGTGGTGAGCGGAAGGGCAAGCGGCGCGGCAACACGCGCGCACGACGGAGCTGAGGCCATGTGCGGCCATGGAGGAGCGGGAGAACAAGCCGACGCGGCCGCAGGCGAAACAAAGGCCCGCGGAAGATGACGACGAGCGCGAAGAAGAGACGCGCACGGTGAGGCCGACAGCGACTTCCGCACCGACGACGGTGAAGATAAGCCCTGGAAAAGAAACCCCTCTCTTAGACATTAGGTTTTCTTGATTGATTCGGAATTTTGGGGATTTAGGGTTTCGGAATTTTGAGGATAAACTGAGGACTAGGGTTCTTATTTGGGCTTTAGAGTTTCGGATTTGGTGAAAGCAACAAAACCGAATGGGATTTAATCTATAGGGTTCTAGACATCCCAAAATCCTCTACTTCTAATTGCTAAACCGAAACTTATAAATCATGCATACCGAATTAAAAGCCGAATCAAAAAGGCGCATAAGGACTAATCGGTTCAAGGTTTAGGCTAGACTGCTCTGATACCAAATGTTAGAATCTTAGTTCATTAGCTAACCTAATCACATGAACACATAAGCGGAATAATACCTTGATTCGGCGACGCCATTGGTCCGTGCGTGAAGGTGTTGGCTTGGTGGTAGCGCGATGAAGAGATGAGGGGCTCACCGAGATCCTCTCGGTGCTGGTTGGGTCTTCGATAGCCTCGCACTGAAACCCTAGATCGGATGGGTATTTCGGGAACAGAGGTGAAACTCGAGATTTTTCCTCCTCTTATTGAGTGTCAACCTCTTCCTGTTAAATACAGCGCTGGCTAATGGGACCAAAACCAATAATTTTAGAAGCTCCCGATCAGAGCGTGTTAGAGGTGGGCCTAGCCCCTAATTTCAGATTTTCTTCCTTTACTTTCGGACTTTCCATTTTAACTGAAGATCATTACCAACAAGTATAACTTCCTCGCAGCCTCCTCGTCCTCGTCCTCCTCCCGCTACGGTTCAGCATCTAATCCCTTTTATCATCAGCTTCTCTCTATGATCCCTTACCTATTTCGAGGAAGGATAGGAGGAAGCAGTTGGTGTTCGTGATGAAGATCACTGAGGCAAAGAGATTGTGAAAGAAGGGAGAGGAAGGAGCCGCTAGCCTCTCGTTAAGCCAAGGTTACACCCATCATGAATCTAAAGGGAGTGGCATTTGTAAAGATAAGGATGAAAAGATCAACCTGAGTTCTCGAAATATTGTCAAATCCATTTTTGTTTGATGTTGCGAAGTACAGTTGTTTTGTTGCTCCTCCAGTGGGACAAGTTAGATTTGTTATATAACTGTGTGGTGTGTGATGATGTCTTGGAGATTGTTCTTGGTTGTTATTGATGGTAACATGCACCGATGCCTCTTGATTAGCTTGGTCTGCAATTGAGCAAATTAGATTGGTTTTGTACAAGAGTGTTGCAGGATGAGTTCTTGGATACTGCTTTGATACTTAGCAAATAGAAAACAAGTTGCCTTGTATATCCCATTGCAGTCTTGCATATTGCAGCTAAGAATACTACGATGTTAATTCTGGTGTATTTCTAGACACAAACCGGGTGATAATGAAACATTAGTTATAGATCACAATTTCCATGTCCAGCTCTCATATTTTATGTTGTATTACATCTGTTTTTGATAACTATGATAACAATTAGTCAATGCAAGCTTTGTCTTTGCGATTGCATAATATCTCAAATAAAGGTATACAGCTAGTTGGTGATAATTATCAAGGGCTAAATAAGTTGAACATAACCAGGTATGGTTAGATGTGGGGATCACATCCATCACATCATTCTTAATGTTCATTGATGTTGCACGAATTTGGTGGGCTTGGGCAGAAACAGAATTTGGACAACTGAATATCCTGTGTAATATATTTTGTAGGTCCATTAAGTTGACAGATGATGGATTTTAAGAAGTGCTTCAGAAATTTTCTTCTCTTGAAAGCCTGAACCTTTATGCTCTTTCGAGGTAGTATTGAAAAATGTCTGTAATAGATAATACTGTCTAGCAGTGAATTGGAGCATCTAACAACCTACTTCAAATCACACAGATTTACCGATAAGGTTTACACGAAGATAGGAGCTTTAGCTAATCTTACATTTCTAGATTTATGTGGGGCCCATGTAACTGTTCATTTTCATCTACTTTGAAGTTTGAATATTTATCAAGCCAATTTGTAATTATTTACTAACTTGAGGTTTCCAGCATCTAACTGACAATGGTCTTGCTTGTATATCAATATGTGGAGGTTTAACATATCTCAATTTGACTTAGTAAATCAAGAACAACCTTTTCTGTTTCTGTCAATAAAATGAGGTTGTGTTGATTGATCTTTGCAATCCCTATCTTATAGGTGTGCACGCGTAACTGATGTTGGGGTGGTAGCTATCGCAGAATGTTGCCGGACCCTTGAACTACTAAGGTAATGTGATAAATTTGTCCTAAAGATAGCACATTTGTTGTGGCTTATATGCATTCTGTTCGCATTTATGCATTTTGTTTGGAATAGTTGGGATAAGTGATGCCTGTCTTTTTTTTGAAGGAGCATAAGTGATGCCTGTCAGGAGGCTTTTGTCAAAATCTTGCTCGAATAGTCTCACAACTCTTGATGTAAATGGCTGTATTGGTATTAAGGTGAGGACTTGAAAATTCTCTCTACTTTTCATAGTAATCTTCATGGACTCCTTCCAATTTCGTCTGTCATCCCTCTCTTCCTTTAAGTTGAATTAAAAGCCCCTTCTTGCCAAAATGCCATTAGAGTCGAATTAATGTGATAATTGTTCATAAATCATCCAAGTGGCCTATGGCACAAACCATGAATCATGAAAATAGGATAAACTAATTTGGTTGTATCCTGCCTAACAAACCAAAATTCAGCAAAAAAAATAGACATTTCTATTCTTTTAGTGCTGTTTCTGCATTATATTTGCAAATGATTGTTTTGGTTCCTGCCCATATGCGCTTGTAGAAAAAGGGGTAGCTGATTGGGGAAAATAAAGAATGTCATATGAGAAATTGAGAAAGTAAGGGACAGTTACTGTGCAAGCTACTCTATCCCTTTTAATGTTTGTGGTTATAGTTCTAATTAAGCCACTAATTAAGAGATTAATTAAGTCATTGCTGAACTAAGCTTGCTCGGCAAGTTGTGCTGCCTAGGGTTCCAAATTTCGTTTTCGATTTATATCTTGTTCCCCAATGAAATCCAAAATTGTGGTGAAATCTTGTTATTTCAGAAAAAATCCAGATGAAATTCAAATCCAAAATTTTTGGACCAAATTTCGGGCGAAATTGCCAAATTTTTGGTAAATTTCAACTGAACGAAAAATAGTTCAAAAAATATTGAAAAATTTTGAACTTTTTTTTGGAGATTACTGAAAAATAATTGATATTTTCATAAATGTTTAAGATGATTATCAAGTCTGAGGAATTTTTTAAAATTTAAACATTGCTACTGTCGTGATAAAATACTGACCGGTAAGTTTGAACCGAATGAAAAATGGTCCAAACTATGTTAGAAAATTTTAAACTTTTTTGTGCATGGTTATAATGCATCACTAATATTCTAATAAAAATTTCAAATTATGATAAAGCTTAATGATTGTTTAAAAATTCAAAAAGTGCTACTATCCTGTTAAAAGGCTTACCAGCAAACTTGAACAAAATAAAAAATGGTTAAAACTACATTAGAAAATTCTTTAAAAAATTTGAATGGTACTGATGTAAAATTAATGTTTTTGTAAAATTTTAATATAATATCATGCTTAAATAATTTTCAAAAATTCTGACAGTGTTACTTCCTGATAAAAGTATGATGATCAATACATAGATTTGCTTTAGTAATAAAAAAGGTTTAAATTTTTTGAAAATTTTACAGAAGGGTGATAACGAAATGCTTAAGATGTAATAAAAATTCTGACTCATGATCACACTCCAGTGAATTTATAAAATTCTTACAAGGCACAGTACTATTTTTGTTCTTTCTCTTTTTTATTTTTGAAATATAATATAACAAATAAAGTTCAATGCTTACATAGACTTGATTGACCAAACAAAAAAGTTGAATTTTTTTTACAATTTTATGGAATGGTACTGAGGTAATTCTTTATCTCTCATAAAAATTTTAGATCATGTTCACACTCGAGAAATTTCATAAAATTCTGACAAGATTACTATCCCAATTATGTTCATTCTATTTTTGTTTTTTTAAAGATAACAAATGAAGTTCAATTATTTTAAAAAATTGTATAATCCTAAACTACTAAAGATAGTACCATAAATTTTTCAGATTATCTATATAATTTTATAAGAATCGACCATGTTTCTACCAAAGTTTTAAAATATCTCAAAAATTCTATTTTTCAACAAATTTTGATAGAAGATGACTTTCTTAAAAGTTATTAGACCAAATCCGCTAAAATGGGCTATAAAAGTTTAAAAATGGCCAAAAATCACGAAATTTTAGTGAATTTGAAACTAAAATACTGTAGCAATTTTGAATTTTTTTTAACTGGTCAGTAATTTGGATTTTGTGGTGGCATAAAATCCTAAATTTCGGTGAAAATTTGCCAAAATTCGGCGAAATTTGTATCCATGGTGCTGCCGGCTGCCAAGCTTGTGCTATGTGGTAGGCGACCTGTTGAGCTCAGAAATGCCATTAACGCGATGGATTGTGTTGTCATGTTATAGAAGCATGGTAGGTAATACGTATCGCGTATCGTGACTATCATGACTGTGGAAGGGCTATTTTTGTAAATTTATTCGGGAGAGAGTTATATTTGAAAAAAAAATGTGTTCAAGAGAAAAAAAAGCGAAACCATCGTAAGAAGTAGGGTTGAAAACGGTTCGGATATTTTCCGACCGATCCGGATATTTTCGAATACGGATTCTGTCGGATCGGATATGTTTCGGATAGTATCGGATCGGATACGGATACAGATATTTTTTTGTCGGATACGAATTCGGTAGCTCATTATCCGTCGGATACGGATACGGATTCGGATAATCCGGATAATAGTGGGTCGGATATCCGGATAGTATATGGGCTGGGCCAAGACTACTCTTTTGGCCCAAAAAGGTTTCTTAATTTCAGAATTGTTTTCTAATTTAGTTAATCTCTAAAGTAAGTTTCAATTATTAAAATTAGCAAACCAACTCTAAAAATTATGAATTTTTTTTGAGAAAGTTATAGTAACAATATAACATTTTAAAAATTATTTTCAAGATTTTATCAGATTTTATTTTTTCTCAAAAATCAAAAACTCCTATTCTTGATAGGAAAATATATTAAATAAGTAGCTAAAAATGCATAAAAACTCATAAATACATAATTTCTTATTTTAAACATAATTCAACTAAGATTATAAATCTTGAGTCATTACATGTAATTGTTATATATTTTTCTAGAGATATGATATCTAAGTATTATCAAACTTTTAGTATGTTATGTGTTTGCTTCTATTTGTATGTCCGAGCAAAGATTACCTTTATTTTGTATTTTAATCTATGTGTATGATGAACTAATCGTATGTGTGTGATAAACTAAACCTTATATAATTTTGTTTGCGATATGGTATCTAACTATTGTCTAAGTGAATGAAAATGCTATTCAATAATATTTTGATCAAATCAATTAGTTATGTGTTTCTGTTGATTTTTTATGTACAATTTAAGGGGTTATCATGTTCCGATAAATATTCGAAACCGTATCCGATTCGATTCGTATTCGATCCGTATCCGTATTCGATACTATCCGTATCCGTATTCGTATCCGGACTATCCGTATCCGTATCCGCATCCGAGAAAAAATATGAAAACAAATATGGTAGAGCTATTATCCGTCCGTATCCGATCCGTTTTCACCCCTAGTAAGAAGAGGGGATGCAAATCCCACCAATTCAAGAAATCCAAAAAAATTAGGGAAAATTAAAAAAAAAGGAATTTAGACAAAGACTACAAAAAGTGGCAAGGTCAGCACTCAGCAGAGACTGTGCCAGCAATGCGTCGAATCTTCAAGCCATGGGGCGAAGGAAGGCGGTGAGGACCTCGGCATCGATGGAGGAGCTAACGAGGACCTCGACATCGTGGCTAAGATCCCAATTAATCCTCGCAGCTTCCACTACCAAATGAGGAGGGTGGTGGAGTCACCGATGGGCACGGAACAGCCGGCAGGGATGAGGAAAATAATGCGGAAATGGACGACGCATGGCAACGCCAAACCGCGGGGATGGACGTGGAGGAGGACAACCGTGGTGCACTCAGCAAAGTGGAAGGTGGAGATGGAGGAGGCTGACCATAGCGAAGCAGCGTGGTTGTTGATGGAGGTGGAGGAGACCGGCCATGGCGGTTTCGACGAGCTGGCTCGAGACAGGAGCGATGTGTTTGTCGCTCTCGCGCAAGAGACGGGGAAAATACCTCAACCACCTAAGACGTGCTATTTTTGACTCGTGGAATGAGCTAAGACAGACCGGATAACCCCTGCTTCTCACCTCTTCCAACTTCCAAGCGCTCTTCTGATCGAGTTTATTCTCCCACCGGAATTGCTCCCAAACAAGCCTAGAGGTACCACGCTACCACCTGCAGCTACTAGTACCTCCCAAACAAATCCATCCATCCATCCAACAAGAGTTGGGCTAGCATTGTAGTCGATCTTTCATCTGGTTCCTCACTTCTCGACTGAACGCATCCTTTTGAGTTCGGAAACTTTTCTAAACTTTTGCTGGAATCGAATTGTTTCATATGAGATTGCTGTAACCTAAATCTAGCATCCTGATTTGTATTTTTCTTCTCGTTCGTAGCAACGGCTCATGCGTACGTCCTCGTTTCTCCAACCTACAAAATTCATCCACTGAATCTACGCATGAGGGCAGACCCACCGGTGGATCAATCGGGACTTAGCCCACCCTACCATTGGCCGGACTAGCCTAATAAGCGTCTCCTCTGTTTTACTCCTGGATGCATCACTATCAGTACACACAAACACGTCAAGGCCCCTTGTGTACCACAAAGCAGCCTGCATATCTTGATGCTGCAAACCCTAACCGGGTCGGCATGTTATTGGGCTATCTGGCTTGTAGATTCCGAATTTGGAACCTGGCACGAGTATTGTCTGGTAAATCGACTAGAGTTAAGAATAATATGCTGAATTTTGTTCTTTCCCTGGGTAATAGTTCTGACGCAGTGCATATTGATTATTAATGAATCTATTGTGTTTCATGATGAAGACGATGCTCTTATTTGGACGCTGAATTCTTTAGTTGTGTACTGAATGCAAGCTTGATATGATGCTATCAACTTCAGAGGAGTCGGACCTGTTTTTATTCATACTGTTTGGAAATTAACCATACCTCCTAGAGTTCATCTCATTTCATGGTTGCAATCTCATAGTTATTTGTTCGCTATAGATAATTTGAATAGAAGACAAATGGTGGATGATCTCCCCTGTTTATTCTGTAACGAATCAGAATCAGTTGGTCATTTTTTTTTAATTGTAACGTAGCTAAAATTGCTGGGCATAAAGTTTGAAAAATGATCTTCATTTTCAAAAAACAAGTGGACTAGGATGCAGGCAATCTAGCAAAGGAAGTCACAAAAGGAGGGAATTGTTGAGCCTGGGCTTGCTGGTTTGATTGTCGCCCGCGGCTGACCACACGGGAAGTCGAGAATTCTACCGGGTAAAAAACAGAGTACTCTGTAGTATGATGCTTGAAGTCCTATTACGGATTTATGATCCATTTCGACGGCCACAAACTACAATCAAGCAACAGTTTGGCAAAAATAGTCACTCGAATTGTTTTAACAGCGCTAACCAGAGAAATTCATTATTTTTTTCGATTAAGGAGATAGGAGACAGACAGTCCAAGTTCATCACATCCAGATTATTGCACACATATATAGTTCTAACCCATTGCACAGTACGCAGCCTGGCCACAGGGTTTTCTCCAAGCAATTAGTAGGATCAGGATTCAAAATATCAAGGGCATAATCTCCCAGAACCACGTCACACCTAGCCATAAGGGACAATATGATTATGTGGATACGGACCATCATGGATACTACATACCGCCAAGCAAGTAGTTGCGGAGAGCCCTCGCAACGGCGGCGACGACGACCGTGAGCCTGGGGAACTGCAGCGCGACCATCGACAGCATCCCGAATACCGTGCCGAGCAGCCATAGAATAAAGGCGATGAAGACGAGCTCATCGTTGTTGGGCATGGACGCGCTTGTGGTGGCCAGCTTGTGCACAAGAATGAGGGTACCGGTTAGCATAAAGATGCAGCCAGAGTCGAGGAGGAGCCGCTGGAGGCCAGGGTGACCGATTGCCTCGCCCTGTCCGATGAGACGGTGGAAGCATCGCATCACTAGCGCTGCCATTGGCTATGTATTACCCTGCTTTGCCTGCTTTGCTATCTGCTATGGTGGTTGAGGGGTTCCGAGTTCCCCTGATGGCGCCTTCTTATATAGTGGGGCAGGGCGTGGCAAATATTTCTGCGGCCGGTCTACTACACTAGAGCTATGGCATGGAGAGATCAGAGATGGATGGAGAAGGGAAGGGGAAGGGAGGGGACTACTACACTAGAGCTATGGCATGCAACATGCAGGAGGGGACAACTACACTAGAGCACCGTTCTATCATCAAAGATGGGTTGATCAAAGGAGGGGGACTACTACACTAGAGCTATGGCATGGAGAGATGGATGGAGAAGGGGAAGGGGGAAGGGGAGGGGGACTACTACACTAGAGCTATGGCATGCAACATGCAGGAGGGGGCCGTCACGCCTCGAACTCGCATTCTTGTTTGCGAGCACGACTGCACGAGCCTTATGTGCACGCCGGTCTTAGATTTGACTTCGCTGTTTTGCTACCGCTGTGGCCAGTCTTGGATTTCCCTGCTTTGCTACCTGCTGTGGCCGGTCTTGGATTTGTTTTTTTCTGCTTTGCTAAATTGCTACCTGCTGTGGCTGGTTGCCACCGTGCCTTCAAAAGTATATGGTTGCCACCATGGGTCGTGCCCCTCTCCCTTTTTTGGTCTTTCAGCACCGTTCTATCATCAAAGATGTGTTGATCAACTAGTGTGAGGTGTTGGCGTGTTGCGACAGCAAACGGGGCTGACCTGGGATGTAGTAAATAGATGTGCGAGTTGGTGCCTGCTGTATCACACGATTTATTTTAGATCCGATTGTTTGATTCCATCGCTCTTTTGGCTCCTGACAGTTTCAAATTTACTCTCCGTACGAACAAATTTAGAAAACAATTTTCATTTCAAACCATAGAAGCAGCAGTAGTAAACATGTGCTATCTGATGCGCTTCAATGCTATGGTAACATGCCATCACAATAGGCATAGCAGGTCTAGAGCCACGGCGCAGCAAGAGCTAGATAGAAGTGCCGCCGAGCACCAAGTGATTAGAGCAGAATTTGCCGAGCTGGAAGTACTTGGTAGGCTAGGCAATCATCATAATTAAGTTTTTTAATTAAGTAAACTGGTTAATTAAGTTATTAATTAATTAAAGTAGTTAATTAAGCAATTAATTTACTGATTTGGGAGCTCAGCAAGTGTCTTGCTGCGGTACGGAAGTGACACTTGCTATATCTTTTACGGTCGAAATGGAAATTATTTTTATAAATTTATTTGGAATGGGCTAGATTTAAATAAGAAAAGGTGTAGGAAAACCGTGGCTTCTGATTGTTCAGGTTCGTGTTTCGTGCATCTCGCCAGGAATGGATCTGAGCGAAGCCACCTTTAGGCATCTACCCTTGAGGAAAGGCAGTAGGCCTCATGCAAAATCTGTTTAGCCGGCATCTAACGAAGGGAACTTGTTCGTTTTGAAGACAACTAGGTGCGTTTGCGCGGCGCCACGCCGCGCAGATGTGCAATGATACGGAAGGGTATTTTTCCTTAGCGAAGAAAAGGTTTGTTTTGGAAAATAAATCTGAGACGTTTGGAGAGATTGTCAGTAGAAAACTGCAGCTAGAATTCTCAAAAAACTGCGGTTCGTCTAAAAAAACTGAGCTGGTTGTAGAATTCTCAAGGATCGCTGCTCAGCCGTAAAAAAAAACTGGACATAAATGTAACGGCGGCATATTTTTTTTAAAAAAAATACGACTTTGGAATCTCGGGGGCTGTTCTTTTTTAAAAAAACATCTATACGTAATTGCTGTAAAAGGTTTTGAAGGCAACACTACGAATTTTTTGGGACTTTTCAGAAAGAATCAAGTAGGAACCTGACATATGAAATGTGTGATGCATCCTGTTCTATGAGGAGCGTTTTGTTCTATCAATCTGATCGATGTATGCTCCGTTTGTTCCAGTGTTTTTCATTGTTTTTCTGTGAGCACAACTCTGTCTGTAGATAACCTATAGCAGCCTGAATACGAGTGGCAAGCGATCCGAAGAGGAAAAGAGCAGCAACTGCGCCGTTAATCTGTGGGGTCACGTGTTGATAAGCCGCTTGTTCTTTTGTAATCTCCATGGATAATTACGCTGGCTGGAATACGAGCGGCAATCGATAAGCCGTTTGATCAGAAGAGCGGTACTGAAACCGTATATTATCTAGCGTAACGGCCAGTGCGACATACTCGTGACCGAAGGGCTCAAACACACGTGATTTTGGTGGCGGCTAGGGTTTCCTCCCCTAGCCGCCACCGGTACCTCAGCTAAATCACGCGCACATCGGCGGTGCGGCCTCCGGATCTTGATCTCCTCGCCTGAGCCTCTCGTCGCGCGCTCCCGGAGATAGCCGAGATTGTTCGGTCCGATTCCACCACCGCCTGTGCTGGTCGAGATGACGACCAAACATGCGAGAAATTCCCTCGTGTCGTTCGCGTCGGCGCTTCCGTGAGGCGTGCGGCCATGCGCGTGGCAGCCGCGTCCGGGGAGGTGATTATCCCAGAGGGCGCGAGCGACGGATGCCGTCTTCGGTGGTGCGGTTCTTTTCGAAGTCGATGATTTGCGAGCTCGATCGTCCGCCTCCGTCGCGCCGAGGCTCTGCTCGTCGGCGTCTTCTGATCCAGCCAGGTCGCGCATCATATCCTCGGGCGATCTTCTCGCCCATGGATCTGGCCGGCCGATCGCAACAGCCGATCGGCGGTGGGCTGGATCTATCTTTCTCTCTATGGTATGCTGGCTTTGGTGGCCGCGCCGCCGTTGCGCGATACCGAGGCGGCGGCCGCTCCTTGTTGGGCGGGTCGTGCGGATCGGACAAGATCGGATAGTTTCTTCCAATTGGGGGGAGAGGGGAAGGATCTGGATGAGGCGACGCCATGGCGGTCGCGCTCGTTCCATTCGGATGGCCTTCCTTGCGAAATCTGTTTCGGATGAAAGGAGGTGCAATTCGCAGGGTGAGTTGGATTGTGCAAGGTATTGTCTTTCTTCTTCAAATTTGGAGAAGATGCATTTGTCGCGGAGATTTTCGGCTCCTTTTGCCGGAGGCAAATTCCAGTCCTCTTGCAGCAATGGGAACGGCGGCTGCTGGTGGCGATCGATTTAATGGTCGCAGCTATGGTGGTCCACTTTGTCCTGCTCGTGGTGGTCTTCGTCCCCCAAGATTTCAAGTTGGTGGTCATGGACGGTATGGAGTCCGTGATCGCGTTCAAGATTTAGGGGGGCACAATGATTCAAATAGCCGCGGTGTTCTTGGTGGTGGCGCCCAGAATGTTGGAAATCCAGAGGGTTGCCGGATTGTGGCACCTAGAATGTTGGAAATTCAGGGGGCTGCCGGATTGCTTACGCGTTCTCTTTTTTCCTTTTTTTGTTTTGTTTAAGGGCTGTGTGCTTCTTGTTAAGTAGAGACCGGAAGAAATTTTAAGGACTTGTATCATTTTGATGTAATGTTCTTGAGATTAATAAAATCTTCCTTCATCTAAAAAAATCTAGCGTAATAATTTTACTTTTAGCCTCTGTATTTTGAGCAGGCGAAAAACGATGAAAATTCCAGATGGCTTACAATCAGCAAAAAGGAAACTCGCGCGTTGTGACGACAAGGAGATAGAAACGGTTGTCTACTTTGCTGAGAAAAATAAGTTAACATAAAGCAGACAAATGGATTATGGTTGTCCAAGCGATAACAGAAAGAAAGGACCATACGGTGGGATCATGCTTACATGGGGGAATTTTTTGGATTACGGAGATTAAAGTTTATAATCTTCGCTGTTTGCTCCTTGCAGAGAGCAAAATACTAAAGTTCCATCTAGCCTGTACTACAAAGCAAGCAAACCTCCAAAAGGAAACGACCTGAGTAACGAAAGAAAAGCAGAGAAACTGAAGTAATATCTTCTTCTCTCTTCTTTTTTCTGCTAACATTCACCAATTAGGGACGCAAGATACGCTGTACACCAAAAGATGTAGCCATACGAGGGAATATACCAGTGGCATCCACTTCAAAAAAGTTAGCTATCTTCGTAAGAGGCGACCTGCAGGCAAGAAAAGGTGGTTTGGGATGATAGATTGTTAGAGCTGAGTAAGGAAATAATCAAGAAAACAATGTAAGTTGCTGAGCTCGGAAATGCTGTTGACGTGATGGATTGTGTTGTCATGTCATAAAAGCATGGTGGATAATATGTATCGTATATCGTGCCTTTCATGAGACATAAGCAGGCTATAGGAGTTGCCACGTCAGATTTGAGTTGAGTTGGAGGAGAGAGGAGGGGAGAGAGAAGAGAAGCGGGCTATAGACTAATAGCCAGCTGCAGCACGGGCTCCAAGAAAGTTGGTGAGAGAATGAAAGGATGAACGGTGGGCTAAGTATTAATGCTCAGTGTGTATGTATAGCCAACTATTATACGAATGGGCTATTAGATTGACTATAGATGATATGTCAACATAAAGCCCGCAGTTGGCTGTATTATTAGCCTTGCTCTGATTGTGGAGGATGCTTTTTTTCTATACTTATATGGGAGAGAGTTATATTTGAATAAAAAAGTGTTCGAGAGGAAAAAAAACGAAAACATCGTAAGAAGAAGGGATACAAATCCCACCAATTCAAGAAATCCAAAAAAGTTAAGGAAAATTAAAAAAAGGGGAATTTAGACAAAGACTACAAAAAGTGGCAAGGTCAGCACTCAGTAGAGACTGTGCCCGCCGTCGAATCTGCAAGCCATGGGGCGAAGGAAGGCGGTGAGGACCTCGGGTATCGGTGGAGAAGCTAACGAGGACCTCGACATCGTGGCAAGATCCCAATTAATCCTCTCAGCTTCCACTACCAAATGAGGAGGGTGGTGGAGTCACTGACGGGCACGGAACAGCCGCAGGGATGAGGAAAATGATGCGGAAATGGATGAATCTTCGCCTGCACACACCACGACTCGTGGCAACGCCAAATCGCGGGGATGGACGTGGAAGGGGACAACCGTGGTGCAATCAGCAAAGTGGAACGTGGAGATGGAGGAGGCTGACCATAGCGAAGCAGCGTGGTTGTTGATGGAGGTGGAGGAGACCGGCCATGGCGGTTTCGACGAGCTGGCTCGAGACAGGATCGATGTGTTGCCCTCGCGCAAGAGACGGGGAAATTACCTCAACCACCTAAGACGTGCTATTTTTGACTCGTGGAATGAGCTAAAACGGACCGGATAAAAATGGCACGAGTTTATTCTCCCACCGGAATTGCTCCCAAACAAGCCTAGAGGTACCACGCTACCACCTGCAGCTACTAGTACCTCCCAAGCAAATCTATCCATCCATACAACAAGAGTTGGACTAGCATTGTAGTCTATCTTTCATCTGGTTCCTCACTTCTCGACTGAACGCGTCTTCTTGAATTCGGAAACTTTTCTCAACTTTTGCTGGAATCGAATGGCTTCATATGAAATTGCTGTAACCTAAATCTAGCAACCTGATTTGTATTTTTCTTCTCGTTCGTAGCAACCGCTCAACTCATGCGTACGTCCTCGTTTCTCCAACCCTACAAAATTCATCCACTGAATCTACGCTTGAGGGCAGACCCAACGGTGGATCAATCGGGACTTGAGCCCACCCTACCATTGGCCGGACTAGTCTAATAAGTGTCTCCTCTGTTTTACTCCTGGATGCATCATTATCTACACACAAACACGTCAAGGCCCCTTGTGTACCACAATGCAGCCTGCATATCTTGACGCTGCAAACCCTAACCTGGTGTCTTTCCGCATGTTATTGGCCTATCTGGCTTGTAGATTCCGAATTTGGAACCTGGCAAGAGTACTGTCTGGTAAATCGACTAGAGTTAAGAATAATATGCTGATTTTTGTTCTTTCCCTCGGTACTAGTTCTGACGTAGTGCATATTGATTATTAATGAATCTATTGTGTTTCATGATGAAGACGATGCTCTTATTTGGACGTTGAATTCTTTAGTTATGTACTGAATGCAAGCTTGATACGATGTTATCAACTCCAGAGGAGTCGTACCTGTTTTTATTTATACTGTTTGGAAATTAACCATACCTCCTAAAGTTCATGTCATCTCATGGTTGCAATCTCATAATTATTTGTTCGCTAAAGATAATCTGAATAGAAGACAAATGGTGGATGATCTCCCCTGTTTATTCTGTAACGAATCAGAATCAGTTGGTCATTTTTTTTTAATTGTAACGTAGCTAAAATGGTTGGGCATAAAGTTTGAAAAATGATCTTCATTTTCAAAAAACAAGTGGACTGGGATGCAGGAAATCTAGCAAAGGAAGTCACAAATGCTGAAGAACTGGCGCTCTTGGCCGACGTGGCGGGAAAGGAAGGAATTGCTGAGCCCTGGGCTTGATGGTTTGATTGTTGCCCGCGGCTGATCACACGGGAAGTCGGGAATTCTACCGGGTAAAAAACAGAGTACTCTGTAGTATGATGTTTGAAGTCCTATTACGGATTTATGATCCATTTCGACGGCCACAAACTGCAATCAAGCAACAGTTTGGCAACAATAGGGACTCAAATTGTTTTAATAGCGCTAACCGGAGAAATTCAATATTTTTTCGATTAAGGAGATAGTAGACAGACAATCCAAGTTCATCACATCTAGATTATTGCACACATACATAGTTCTAACCTATTGCACACTACACAGCCTGGCTACAGGGTTTTCTCCAAGCAATTAGTAGGATCAGGATTCAAAATATCAAGGACATCATCTCTCAGAACCGCGTCACACCTAGCCATGAGAGACAATATGATTATATGGATACAAACCATCATGGATGCTACATACCGCCAAGCAAGTAGTTGTGGAGAGTCCTCGCAACGGCGGCGGCGGCGACCGCGAGCCTGGGGAACTGCCGCACGACCATTGACAGCATCCCGAATGCCATGCCTAGCAGCCATAGGATGAAAGCGATGAAGATAAGCTCATCGTTGTTGGGCGTGGACGTGCTTGTGGTGGCCAGCTTGTGCACGAGAATGAGGGTACCGGTTAGCATGAAGATGCCGCCAGAGTCGAGGAGCAGCCGCTGGAGGCCAGGGCGACCGATTGCCTCGCCCTGTCCGATGAGACCGTGGAAGCGTCGCATCACTTGCGCTGCCATTGGATTTGTATTACCCTGCTTTGCTGTCCGCTGTGGTTGTTCAAGAGCCTTCTTATATAGGGGGGCGGGGAGTGGAAAGGAAATATTCCTCCCTGCTTGCCGTCATGGGCCTGTGGCTGGTCTTGGATTTGCATTTCCCTGCGTGGCTGGTCTTGGATTTGCATTTCCCTGCTACGCATCCGCTGTGGGGTCGCGGGGAGGGCGATTTCCCTGCTTCGTATCTGCTGTGGGCCTGTGTGACGTCCATGTTTTTATTAACAAGATGTGCTAATGTGACGGTTGAGTTATTATAGATTTTGAAGGAGGACAAGTTGTGCAGGTGTAATCCAGACCTACTAGGTATGTTTTCACTTCTCAGTTCCTAATGAGTACAAAATGTAAAAGAATCAGCAGGCAACAGGTTATGTTGCTGCTTAGTTTGCACAAAAGAACTGCCCGAGTGTGGATCAAAAGAATCAAGCAACTTTATAGAGGTTGCTTATGTAGAGTAATCCAAGGTTCCGAACCAGTAACTTCTATTATCATGTCAGCATGAAAAATAAGCTACATCAAGCCAATACCTTGCTACGCATCTGCTGTGGGGTCGGGGGGAGGACGATTTCCCTGCTTCGCATCTGCTGTGAGCCTATGGCTGGTCTTGGATTTGCATTTCCCTGCTACGCTTCTGCAGTGTGATCGGGGGGAGGGCCGGGCTTTCCGGTGCCGTTTCTTCCAGACCAAGTTCAGTGTATGGTTTATGATCCATTCGAAGCGTCATACTTCTTGCAATGAATCCTATAAAGGAGGAATTTCTTTAATAATATATTTTTTTATTCAAATTGCAGAAATATACCTCAAAAAAATAATTGCAAAAAAATACGTCGGCTGCTTTTCCAGTAGACGACAGAGAAATGTCGCCCTTTGAACGGGCGACAGAGCCATGTGTCGCCCATCCAACGGGCGACAGTGACTTGTGTCGCCCATCTAACGGGCAACTGAAGGCCACGTAGACACCACGTAGGCGAATGGACTGTTCACCTCCTTCTGTCGCCCAACAAACAGGGGATAGATAATATATCGATTGTTGGTTGGGCGACAGAGGGAGCGTGCATCTCTATCGCCCAACCAACGGGCGACAGAGGTTGGCTATATAAATCGCACATGCACACTGTAGCGCAGTTGCAACCCCAATTGAACCAAGCCAAATTAGGAAAAAAAGGAGAGAGGGAGGGAGAGAAAAAAGGAGAGGGGGGAGAAGGAAAAAAATTCGAAGATTTGTAGCCGTGTGACATTTGTGGAAGTAAAATTTTTTATATTAATTTTATTTAGCAATGTTAGATCTAATTAAATCATGGTAGGGTAGAAAATGTTAGATCTAGTTAAATTTAGAGGTTACGGATAGATTTTGTCTAGCAATAAATCATGGTCAGGTAGAAAAAATGTTAGATCTAGTTAAATTTAGAGTTACGGATAGATTTTGTTTAGCAATATTAGGGTAGAAAAAATGTTAGATCGAGTTAAATTTAGATGTTACATATAGATTTTGTTTATTTTTCGTAATTAGTTGGTTTGTACAGATACTTCTATGTAGATGTTTTTAGAAATAATAATATATTTTTAGGAATATATGCACTAGGAAGGGTGTGCATGGAACCACCCCCTGGCACATACGCATGGTGCCATGGGTTGAGGAGTGGGGAGGAGCCTTGGACGACGTCCATGCTGAAGATGCAGCGTACGACCTACAGACGTACCACGCCTACCGACAGTGGTACACTTCCCGTACTCATTTGCGTTTGGTACGTGTCGACCCCGATCCTCCTAGGTACGTTCCCAGGGTGACAGACACGTACCCTGCCCACACGGACTCGGCTCTATACAGTGCGGTACGTTGTATCCAATATACGATCTCATGTACACTTAGTTGGTAACCGTCGTAATGTATTTTCCAAACTGATGTGATAGGCTAGGTTTACGAGGAGTCCAGGAGCCTCCTGTCTCGTTTGATCAGCGAGTTAGACGTGACCAGAGAGGAGGTGACCGTTTTCCTCGTCAGGTTTTAGGACGCCTCGGGACGCGTCCTCGAGATGGCGGGATGCCGCCAGCCTATCGATGTGGTGGCTCACGGTGTACCGCTTAGCGGAGGTAGGGGTGCAGCAGGTTCAGCTTCTCGTGCTATAGCCTCCCGTGCCAGCGTCATATCGCCAGCTGCGAGAGGGCGAGCAGTTGGACACGCTGATCTAGCAGTTCACGCCGGAGGTGAGTACATAATCACACTTTTCATGTTTTGCAATCATTTTTTGAATGCTCTTAACAATTCTTCATTTGCTACAGACTCACAGGCACGGTGGTTCCCATCTGTAGCTTCACCTGTGCCTGATGACTACGAGGGGCAGGCTGATGATCCAGATAACAAGGAGTACGATCACAACGCTATTGACGTGTCGAGGTACTTCGCGGATTTTTGAATGAAATCAGTGGAAAATTGTTCCTCACAAATTTAGTTTCCTCCAAAAAAAATTAATGATTTTTGGTAACTATTTTGGTCTAACTCTCTGTTGCCCAACCATCGGGTGACAGGAATATGTCGCCCCTTGAAATGGCGATATATTCTTGTCGCCTTATGGTTCGGTGATAGAGAGCCAAACTTGCCAACAAAGTGGCCATGTGAGCGGCTGACTCAGCTTTTTCTGGGTTTTAGAATATGTCGCCCAACCAAATGGCGACAGGCGTATATTTTTTAAAAAAAATTCCCGAAGTACATTTTTTGTAATTTCAATAAAAAATGTATTATTAAAAAAATCAAAGAGAGCCCAATATACCTATACAAACGTGTAGAAAAATATTTGACTGTAGGACCCACACCTCAGTCTTGCTTAAGTGAATTTTGTACGCCGCAGCCTGGTGACCTATTTGACGTACACGTTGGCCACTATCTTTTTTAAATATTTACTTATTTATTATTATTTTATAAATTATGTGTAAAAAATTAGTCAGACGATTCCCTTTTCGAACAAATGAAGGAGTTTTGGAGAAAATATAATATTTTCTTTGTGTCTATCTCTCACTAAAATCATGTACTCTTTTTACTGTGAAGCATCTAAAAGACATAATTGAAACCTGTGTTTTTAAATTCTAGAGAATTCATCTGGACATGCGCACAAATTCTTGTTTTTTTTTATTATTCTGCATTCCAAAGATCTCCTTAAAAATTTAACTCAAAAGTATGGTGCAAACTTTTGCACAATGGGCCCGTGCGTTGCTACAGGCATAAGGAATCGTTGACACAGACAGGGATTTTAACAGAGGAAAAAAATATTTTTTGGGAACAATAAAAAAACAGAAACCAAATAGTCGTAAATTTTAAAAATTGCAAAAGCTTGAAACTGATCTGACCTTTTTATGGTAGTTCAGCTGCTCAGGCATGCTCCTAAGACCCTTTTTAACAAATTTTAAATATTTTACAAATTCAGTAGCTCAATCAAATCAACAAAGTCGCTCTAAGTGGTGTCAGTAGTATTGTCAGAATTTTTTCAAAATTGCAAAAGCTTGTCACGAATTGGAATTTTTATGGTACTGTAGGTACACTCTCAGGACCCTTCTCAAAAAATTCCAAGAACCTGAAAATCTAGTAGCTTAATTAAATTAGTATAGTTGCTTCAAACACAATAGTAGCATTGATAGAATTTTTAAAAACCACATAGGTTTGATTATGATCCAGGTTTTTTATGGTAGGTTAGACATGCTTTAAGGACCATCCTAAAAAGTTTCAAAAATTTACAATATGATTTAACAATTCAACAAAATCAGCGAAATTTACAACCTTCTCCATTTTTTAAAAAACAACACTGTAGCTGCTACGGTGAATGGGCCCCAATGGGGGGCCAGGGACCTGGCGCACGCACGGCGGGGCTTCGGCCAACTGAGCTAAGTGCGGATTGTGAAGTGCGAGAGGCAATAAATATATAAGTTTATGTAGCTGGCTACTGTAGAAACCAGGGGCGGAGCTGGGCCTCGGGCCACTAGGGCCTGCGCCAAAGGCCTAGCCCAAATTGTGGTGTAAATACCTCGGCTCAGTCCCAGCCACAAGCCCCCCGAGCTGAGGTGCACCCTAGCCATCCACGCCAGTCGCACAAGGAGGACCTCAGGAGGCCGTCGCCACTCCTGTCTGCACTGAGCTCCGCCGCTGGCCACCGCTCCTGCCCCGACCCTACATGCCGCAGATCCAGCGAAGCTTCCCCTTCCGGGTATCGCACTGCGCATCCGTAGCGCTGATCCTGCCCGGTGGCTCTGCTCCTCCACGACCTGGCGACTCTACGCCTTCGCAACTCCGCAACCTCTCCGATGATCTGGCTCCCACCCACGGCTGCTTGACAGGCAGCCACCCTCGGTCCGCTCGCCGCCGCAAGCCCGCAAGGGCGCAAGCGCAACCGCGCAAGAGCCTTGCCGGCTTGCCAGCTCACCTCCTGGCTGTGGTTCGGCTTCGGCCACTGTTGTCAAATTGATGAAGAATGTGCGAAGATACTTGCTGGTGAGCAACTTGTGCCTTGTTCTCCTTTATGGACAATTCTGTCCATTTTTTCTTTCATAGGCAATTCTGTCTTTACTTAGATACACTGATAATTTAACTTCGTATACCAGATGTTCCTGGAGTGTTATCTGTTCGACCGGATACAAATTTTGGATCTAACAACAAAGACTACAAAGGTTTGTCTCATCTCTTATGTTTCTAATGAATCCACATTCATTTCTTTATGCTGGTATTTTAAATCTGTCGACGATCGGGATCGCCGGACCGCAAAGTAAAATGGGGTTGATATGTTTGAGGGACCCAACTCGAGCTTCGCTCATGGAAGGTTTTTGGTTCGCAATGCTCGTGGTCGGGGGAAGACGACAAAGGACGAGACGCAGCGGATTATACTGGTTCGAGCCCCTGTAAAGGTAATAGCTCTACTCCAGTCTTGCCCTGAGGCAGAGAACTTCACTATGCCTGAGTACAGAGGGTGTCTACAGCTCGGGCTTGAGCGTACAAGCAATGGCTATTGTTCTATTGCTTGGTCTAAGTGTTGGCGTTGTCTGTCTCTCTATCTCCTGGGCATTTCTGCCCTGTGAAGTCTTATACCCCTCCCGGCAGTTGCCAGAAATGGCCGAGAGAGATTCCCGGAGATCGTGGCCTCATGCACCTTGAAGGTGGTGGTAACCGTTCCGAATCTGCCGCCCACGTCAGCCTTAACTCCCGCATTCACGGTCTTGATAACCGTTGCGTAGGCGCATGCTCTGGCTCCCGAGCTAGACCTCTCGAGGAGGAGCCGGATGATTGCCCCCAACCTTGAGGTCTTGATGCTCCCGAGCTCGAGGTCGTGAGGGAACCGCGCAACCTAGGTCTTGGTCGGCGATGTCGTGGCCCGAGCTCGAGCTAGGGCCTTCAGTTGACCGTATGTTGACTTTGTCGGAGGTTTCTTCAGTTCTCGTCAAAATCCTATCATCATAGTTGTCCCTTTCTGCTACTGTTGTGTGCCTCATTGGCAACCAGAATTCCACTGTTGCTAGGCAAGGTTATGGCTTGATCTAGCTTATTTTCCATGCTGACATGATAATGGAAGTTACTGGTCCAGAACTTTGGATTACTCTACATAAGCAATCCCTTTAAAGTTGCTTGATCCTTTTGATCCACACTCTGGGTAGTTCTTTCGTGCAAACTAAGCAGCAACATACATTGTTGGCACTTGGCAATCATATTAACCTGTTGCCTGCTGATTCTTTTACATTTTGAACTCATTGAGAACTAAGAAGTGAAAACATACCTAGTAGGTCTGGATTACACCTGTACAACTTGTATATTCCTTCTATGCCTCTTTCGCAAGCATGGAGAAAACACCCAGATTGTAAATACTGTTGATGGTTTTAGGCAATGATAGCTTGAAATCGTCAGAAGCTACTTAGGAGGCTGATGTGAAAGCTAAAAGGTTATTTGTTACAGGTAAAGGGCAACCTATCTTGTCTATGCATTTTAGCTTGTTTGTTTAATCATCCATCATTTACACATTTTTTATCTATTTTATTGAAATGTTAAGCATGGAATTCAAATTTATTTTTAATTGTGTATTTTTGCTATACTTTTGTTATACTTAAATATCAATAATCTTTGACAATAGTAATAGTCGCTTATTTTTGACCCGAGGCTTACATAAATCCTAGCTCCGCCACTGGTAGAAACTACGATGACAAACTACCGTATGCCAGGGCAAGGGCTTGTCTACTTTCCCATAACTATAGAGTTATAATATGGGGGACATATCCAGTGCAATCAGGATTTTGGTGCAATCACCGTGCAATCCAACTAAGAAAAGTTTCAAAAAATTCTGAAAAAAAATCGTGGATGTACATCTCATCTTACCCCATCTACATATAAAATTTCATGATCAAATTCATCCTATGTTAAGAGTAATAAAAAAGATAAATTTCTGACAAACTTGAATAGTTCAAATGCACAGGATATTTTTTGAAACTTTTTTTAGTTGGGTTGCAACATGGTTTCATCAACCTGTCTGATTGCACAGGATATTTTTCCTTTTACTTTTCCCTTCTAAACCAAGAAAAGTAATCCTCCTGGCATATAGCAATACCAGAAAGGGTCACCGGATACCATTGTCACCTTAATTGTCAAACCGTAGGTGGATACCAAGCAGTATGTAAGTGTCAAGAGAAAAAAACAAAATAACTGGGTTTAAGTAAGTAAAGAATTACGCATACAGCATAATTTAAAACTGATTCTCCAAAAACAAGGGCATAGAGGTTCACATCGGTACCAAGTTCCTGTAATTCCATGAACAACGTGCAATTGTTTCGTTTAAGATAGCAGTAATTAGATATGCACATATTAATTAGTATATGAAGAGATGGCAGAAACTTGAAATGTAGACAATACTGGTGCTAAGCTAAATCCGGACTGAGTAAGATGCAGTCAAGTAAAACATGACAAACTTCCCAAGAAGGTCCTGCTATATTGCATTAGTACAGTTACTATGATGTTCATCGTGATGTAGACATGTACTGTTATCGTCTATGTGTGAACGGTTCTGTTAAACTCTATATTAGACAATAGATTTGAATTATTCTCATGTATTCGTGTGGTTTGATTCAACATATATTACTTTATGTATGCGTGCATTATCCGTTTCCGAATTATCCGTTCCCGATCCGAATCCATCATATATCCGACCCGTATCCGTATCCTAAATTATCCGGATTCGTATCCAGATCTGGCTAGCCCGTATCCGGTTCCGAATCCGGAAAAAAATATAGGTTAGGATACGGAAAAAGCAATATCCTACCGTATCCGATCCGTTTTCACCCCTACTTGCGATAGTCGCGGTCATAGTCTCGTGCGTGAGAATGAGGGTCGACGAGCAGCTGCCAGCGGTGACTGATCGTGAGAACGCGGCGGCGGCGGAGGTAGCGCATTACCCGGTCTGCCATTACCGCCTATGTATATGTCTGTAACCCTGCCAAGCCAAAATTTGGTCAATGTTTTGGTTGCTCACAACTTGGCCAATTATTGGCAAGAAATGCATAGGACATGACCATAGAGCCGCAGGCTTGCCAAAATTTTGGCAAGGTCGGTTTGGGCACAAAGTAAACACAACCAAGGTTGAGATTAGACAGTGGGGTGGTGGGCTGCAAGAACAAACAGGCTTAGGAAATGGAGAGAGCAGATTATTTTAGTTGCTTGGGGAACTCGTTTTCGATCCGTATCTGCCCGCTCAAGAGCACATGGCCCCACTCCACCGCACACAAGTCAGCCTGCTTGGGTCCTGTACTCAAGACTAGACCAAGCTGCAACAACGAGCAGGGGGCAATTCCTTCCTTTAAAATGAAGTGGGGGCAGTTGTTGCGGTAGGACGAATTTTATGGGAATTTCATGAGATGCCACCGTTTGGAACTTGAGATTTTTTGTAAACTTCCGAAAAATGTGGATCGGTGATTTAATAGCATCCTCGCTAAATATTTAGTGAGGATATTTTCTCATTGTGACAAGGGACACTATTTCCTTGCTTCCCCCACTTCCTTTCCCTCTCAGACTCTTTCGGTGTGCCATTCATCCCCAATCTCATTACTCGTCCATTCCTTTCCTCTCAAACTCAAAATACCTTTTTATTTTTTAATTCTCCTCAAGTTGAATAAGTATTTTTTTTAACTGCCATCTCAAGTTTTTGGATCGAAATTTTTTGAACTGAAAGTTTTTTAAATTGAAATTTTAAAAACCAAAAGTTTTTGAATTCAAAATTTTCAAAGTCGAAATTTTTCAATTTGAATTTTTTCGAGCTAAAACTTTTAAATTTGAGAATTTTTTATTTAAATTTTTTTGAGTTGAAACTTTCTGATATGAAATTTTCTGATTTGAAAATTTTGACGTTGAAATTTTCTAATTAGAAACTTTTTAGTTCGAATTTTTTTGAGTTGAAACTTTCCAAATTTAAACTTTCTAATTTGAAAATTTTCTATTTAAAATTTTTCAAGTTAAAACTTTTGGGTTGAATTTTTTTGATTTAAAATATTTTGATTTGAATTTTCTTTATTTGAACCTTCCTATTTAAGGGAGGTGCGGAAGTGAGTAAGGAAGATGGAAGTAGAAGGTGGAGGTGAATGGAGAAGATGTCACATGATATCTTATAAAAAATCTCCTTCAACTTTTTAAATTTGAGAGTGACCTCAAACTAGTCGTAACCCAGAAAAATTACTATGTTCTAATAGTGCCTAAAAAGGCGATTCATGATTTAGTATGCATTAATTATACTCATCCGATCAAGTTTGAAGCCCACTAATATTCGAAGTTAGTTTGAATTTGTCTTGAAACGGTTGAAAAATACAAATACAAACACAGATGACACTTTACCAGAAGCCTCGGTATAGTTGCCCCCCTTGCACACTTTTTTTTCACTTTTAGCTTCATCCTGAAAAAAATTATAAATCTAGCCCCTTTCTTGAAATTGCAAATAGTACTGAATTTGCACCGGTTCAAACTAATTTTATGTTCAATCATTCATGTAGGGGTGGGCATTTTTAAACCGAAACCGAATTACCGAACCGAACAAAAATAACTGATTATTTTGGTTTTTTTTAGATTTCAGTTTTCGGTTCGATTTTTATTTTGTTATAATTCGGTTTTCGGTGTTCGGTTTGGTTTTTTGCTTCTAAAAACCGAAACAACTGAATAACCGAATAGCCCATGTACAATACCACTTTTATAATGTTCTTTCTAAAGCCACTAAACAATTCTTATATTCTAATACATTTATGCATATGCTTGGTATATTCATATGTTCTGTTATGCTTATATTGTAATGACCTATGAATATTATATGGATTTATCTATACTTCGTGTTGCGATATAAGAAGGATTAAATCTAATCTACCTAGTGTTTATTCATATTTCGGTTAATTGAAAAACCGAACCAAAATATTTCAGTTAATTCAGTTCAGTTTTTTATTTTAGTCTGAGAAATTCGGCTGCCAGTTTCCAAAAACCAAATTATTTTAAAACAAAAAAACAAACTGATCAAACCTTAAAAACCGAATACCCACCCCTACATCCATGAGTGGGGTTATGGTTTATCATGCGCGCAGCCAACAGCGTATAGAACAAACAAAATTAACCAATTATGTGCAGTTAAGTGTCTAGTTGTATAGTGAATCTGCTTAAATTGCTTTGCAAAAATAAAAAAACTGAAACTTGTACCTCGGTTTGAAACATACTGCAGATCCAACACCCCATGCATCTAAAACAATGGTCTTAAATTTGTTCCTGACTTAAATCACAATCACAAGAAAGAGATCCAGAAGTTAGCAGAAAAATCAAATGCAGTTTTGCTCAATTCGGTACTCTTTTCCAGGTCAACATGGTTAAGTCAAACTATGTCAGTACGATGATTAAGTAACATGAAGAAAATGTGTAGTGAACAAGGATTATATCTAATTTAAATATCATGTGTGCACTATGCTAACAACTTTGTGCCCAAATCATGCCTTGTAACAGATTCTTTTCTCCATGGCAAATCTGACTACTTATCAGGAACAATTAGATCTGAATCACAAGATGAATTACAATTCATGTATCTGTAGCACATGTCTCATGAAGCAAATATAGATAAACATCCATCAAATAAGCATCAATTAAAAGAGTAAGGCGCGCATATTCCATTTTGTCAAAGAAAAATTACTGAAATAACCGCCAATGAAATTTCACAAGACGCACGCAGAGCATTTGTGTCTGGACAGCAGCTCCAACCGGCTCCTTTATGACCTTGAAAAATCCCAATCCAATCTCCAGTCTCACCATTCCGAAGCATTGGATTTGAGTCTGAAGACCAAAATACACGCTATTAGTGTTTCGCAATAGTCAGCTATCTAACAAGACAGGAACAAGTCTCCAATGCATTGCAAAGTGATGCTACTGAAGTGCTGACTATATGTAATACTCTCTACATTTTACATCAATCCTATGGCAGGATGTGCACCCTTCTCCAGTTTTTGTACTATGTTCTCAAGTAAAAGTGACGGCACCAAGTTAGCAAGTGGCTCGTACAATAGATACTGTATCGTGTCAACGCTCAGCATCAACAAAGAAGAATGTATGAGAAGCCGACTGTTATAGATTCATTTAAGGTATCTTTTAGGAATACATTGAATGATTCCAATACTTGTTAATTGTTATAAAGATTACCTCATGGAGGTGTAAATCTAGGACATACACTGCAGTTGTAACTTGTAAATCTAGAGCATCCATGCTAATAAACAAGGAGGTCCTCTAATGGCCCAAAAATGTTATTGTAATGGGTGAGGGCACCCATATTAGAATATGTATCCAGTTTTAAACTATGAATACAATTACACAAATACGGTTTTTTCAGTATTCAACTGCGATTAGTTTCCATCCCTAGAAATGGCAGCTCAGTGATGTTCAAAACATGAAACAAAGAAAGGCTGTCTTATATGAGCAGTCAGTTAACGGCCTCCATCCGAGTAGGCATAAAGTTAACTACTTCCGGCAAATATCCAGAAAATCCAGCAACACCTCAATTCCGTGCAACATAGCTTTCCTTGCTTCAAAATTTTCTATATGTTAGCAGAAAAACCTTATCCATTAAGAGATGGAAATTCAAGAGTAGCAAGGTCTAGAGGGAAGTTGTGAGCGACTGAGCATTATGTTCGTGCATCACCTGCATAACAAGATTAGCACACTTAGGGTGCTTTTGGTACATGTAATTTTATATTCCACTGGAATCTAATATTTCTCTCAATCTGATTACCATAAACACATTACTAGTAATTTAAGATTTCAACGTTTGGTTACTTTGAAGGAAACTATAAAATAGCCTTAATAATAGTTCAAACATTTCATAACTCGAACCAACAGATCCATAGATTTAAATTTTTGTATTTGAAACTTTAAACCTTGAGGGTGCATATTTATAAACTCTAAATTTTAAAAATAAAATTTCAAATTTCAAAATTTAAAATTGCAACCTTCAAATTTTCAATTTTTATGGTTCAAAATCTCATTTTGGGATCATTGAAATTTGAAAAATTAAAAATTGAGTTTTGGACTTTAAATTCTTAGAATTTGAAAGTTCAAAATTCAAAATTTGAAACTACTAAAATTCAAATTTATAAAATTTAAATTCCTAGAATTGGAATATCTAAAATCTAGAACTGAAAATTCCAAAAATTAAGATTCAAAATATCATAAATTGGAATTTCAAATTAAAAATTTAAATTGACTGAATTTAAGATTATAAATTCAGGATTCAAATTTTGATATTTCGGATTTGAAATTCATATTTTGGAAAAATATTAATTCCATAACTCTGATATTCAAATATTAAAATAAAACATAATTTGGAATTTGAATTTTGAAAGTTAAAAATTTGACTGCAACGAATTAAAGCAAATGATAAAAATGTAATAACAAAGATTCCTTTCCCTTGGTAATCTAGGATAGACATCAATTTCTACATGAAACACATTTCGGAAATTGATGATAATATGATTTCCAAGGTAATTTTGGATTTCTATTTCAGATTCCTGATTAGTATACCAAACAAGATAATCTTATAGGATTACTAAATGATTCCCGGTAATCCTGAGAGAATTCCTCTAACCAAACACACCCTTAATGATATCAGCCCAAGTATTAAAAATGTGACCTTGGTTATCAACTACAGATTGACGTAGGTAATCCGGCCTTAATTTTTAAAAATTGGCAGCTAGCTTGCAAAATAGGAATAGACACGTGAATAAAAAACCTCGTACCAATAAAAATCCAAACGTTGATTTACAATCATGACCATGTATAGACTCGCTAACAATATATCCTTAAAGGCACAAAAAAAACAAATCAAGACACGTCATATGATCTCTTTACAGTGAAAATTGACGTTTTACCATTATTAATTTGTGGACTCGCGTTTTTACCACTAATTGTATGACGCTCGCGTTTTTACCACTCATCTCGGGCAAACTTTGCACATTTGTTATTTCCGGGATTTTAAGCATTTTCGAGCCATTTTCGGATACATTTTCGAGTGAACTTCCGGTTTTGCCCCTGGGATCAGAGTATCAAATGGTCTGGTCTTCCCCAAATCTGTAGCACAAGAATTTTTCTTCTTTTCATGTCAATGCAGCAACACTTTGATCATGATGAGATATTCAGGTAGAGCTCCAGTGCCTCGCCTTCTCAAAGCCATTCCTGCCGTAGTAGTAGTCCTCCATGGCCTGCTGGATCTCGGCGCGCGTGTTCATTTTTTTTTAAAACAGGCGCGCGTGTTCATGACGAACGGCCCGTGCTGCACCACCGGCTCGTTGAGCGGCTGCCCGGCCACCAGCGCGAACCACAGCGGCTTGCCGGACTTGTTCCACACGCTGAGGCCGTCGCCGGGGCCGAGCACGAGGCAGTGGTGGGCGCTCACAGGGGAGGCCTTCTCCCTGCCGAAGACGCCCTCGCCTTCGATGATGTACACGAAAGAGTTCCAGCCCTCGGGGATGGGCTGATGCGGCTGGGACCCCGGCTGCATCTTGAAGTCCATGTACATCGTCGGCGTCCGCATGCAGTCGCCGCCGCTCGGGTCGCCGTCGCCCACCGCGAGAACGAGAGAGAGAAACCGACTAAGTGGTTCGAGCCAGACCAAGGAAGAAGTCCTTCTTTGGTTCTTCAGAAGTGGCACAGGGGCAAAACCGGAAGTTCACTCGAAAATGTATCCGAAAATGGCTCGAAAATGCTTAAAATCCCGGAAATGGCAAATGTGCAAAGTTTGCCCGAGATGAGTGGTAAAAGCGCGAGCGTCATAGAATTAGTGGTAAAAGCGTGAGTCCACAAATTAATAATGGTAAAACGTCAACGTCTAAGACATTAGGGGGGCCTATTGGTTGCCGTCCCGGCCTGCACCGTCCTAGTCTGGCTCTGGAGATATGGTTATGGAGCTCGTTTTCCACGAGTCTGGCTGTGAGTATTTTGTACATCGTGCTGGTCTGGGTTCCGCACCACGTACAGGCAACCAAACAGCCATCTTGCATGCGTAGGTGCAGACTCACGCGTTGCAACTAGCAACCAAATACTAGTATCCTAGCTCTCACGAATCTAACTGTATAAAACTAAACAACCAAACAACCCCTATAAGTTCACATGATTGAACAACCTAGATAGGTAACCCATTCTAAGCCTAGCAGTGCGAGACAAATTGAACCAACCAATTATCCAATGACAATCACGGTGACTGCGCCACCGGCCAATATTTAACCACCCAAATTCACACACACACAACAACCTGCCATCGCGTCGCAATCCACAGCCCGATCCGAACGAATCGCATCCCAGAAAAAAAAGAAACATCACGCACAGGAGAGTGGAGCGGAATAGCGGATCGCTTACCCTTGCTGGCGTGGTAAGGTAGTGGGCTGCGTGGTTTCACTTGTTTGTCATTGGAGGGGAAGGAATTGCCTAGGAGCAATTCTTTTCTGGTCTATGACAACTCTTCAAGACCGTGATAGTTATCTACCGAGCTTCTATACCGCAGTAGTCACTTACCACACTTTCACACCACTGTAGATATCTACTGCTACAGTTCTATACCGCAACAGGTCATACATGTCGTCTCTCGATGCTTTTGTGGTCGCTAAAGAAGCTAGATTTGTAATTTCATTTAAATATGAGTTAATGTCGCAAAACAAATTGGGCTAAGGGGAAAAAAAGACCAGAAACTCTTGCTTGGCGGCCAGGAACTTTACTCTTCGCTGATCGATGGCGCCCTCGTCCCCTTACGCAGACGACCACGTAGCGCAGGCCACTCCACCGGGCGAAAAAACAGAGCGCTCAGTAGTCTGAACTCTGCTTTTCTACTACCACTACTAATTTATGGTCCATTTCCAAGGCAAAACTACAAGAAAGCAACAATAATCCCGTAGATTGTTTGAAGAGCGGTAAACGGAGAACTTCCATTCGTCGTCGTTATAAAGTTATTTCAGGGAGGTAACACGTGGTATGCCACTGGAGAGCAACTGAACGAATGGAAAGGGCAGTAAGGCCTGAGAACAGAGCAACCAATCACAATACATGATGACGAGAATAAACAGACTCTGGAGAGCAAGCCACAGACGACCGATCGAGCGAGATACGCAGCATGGACCATGATGGAAGAAGCTACAGGCCACCAAGCAGGTAGCTACGGAGTGCAGTCGCGACGGCCGCGACGACGACCGAGAGAATGGGGAACTGCCGGGCGACCAGCGACAGCGTTGCGAGCGCGGTGCCGAGCAGCCAGAGGAGGAAGGCGATGAAGACTTGCTCGGCGTTGCTGGATGCGGCTGCGCTTGTGGTCAGCTGGTGCATGAGAATGAGGGCGCCGAGTAACACGAAGATGCGCCCAGAGTCCAGGAGCAGCTGCTGGAGATGACCGACCGCGAGGCCGCGGCGCTGGCCGTCCATCCCCGCCTGCCTCTTGAGGCGTTGGAGGCAGCGCATCACCCACTCTGCCATTGCCTTTGTATGTACCACTATGTATTATACTTGCTGGTTTGGTGTAGATGAAAGTCCGCACAGCTCCTCAGGCTTATATAGAGGTGTTCTGGAATATTGCTAGGCCGTGGCGACTGACGATCATCCCTTGAAAAACAATTCACGTCATTTATTTCCCGACAAGGATAGCCTATCATAGGCCTAGTCAAATTCGCAGGATAGGCGTTCCGGGAAATTAAAGTGTCCTCTCAGTTCTCGATCCTGGCCATCCGATGCTCGATCCAACGATCACAAATCGCGTGATGCAACCGCACTCGTCGACTGCACCGAGTGACGACCAGAGGTAGAAGGAGCGCACCGCACCAAGTGTCGACCAGAGGTAGGGTAGAAGGAGCCAATCGCACTCGTCGACCGCACCCTTTCTCCGCATACCGGTCTAAGGTGCCACGGGCCCACGGCACGTAAGAGGCTGCTCCATACCTTTTCCAGATCAACGTGGTAAAGTAAGAGCAATGAAATATTGAGTATTAACTATCTATTCATTAGTTAGAATTTATCTACACTTTCGCCAATAGTATTGATAGTATAAATCATATAATAATAGTATTGTAATTATCCAATTTTTTTTTATTTTGACCCTATAAGTATTTTTTTGTACTTTTGTATAAAATTCAATACTATTTCTGAACTTCGTAGAACAGAGCACTCGATGTATTAGTGCAAGGCCACGACATCATCATGAAATTGAAGTAGCCTCTCAGTTCTCGATCCTGGCCACCCAATGATGCTCGATCCAACGGTCACAAATCACTGGATGGAAAAGATGCAGTGGGGGCCTGGGGGGAAAGCCAGAGGATAAGTCCTGGAGGAAGCATGCGCTCAGCATACCGGCCAATGGTGGAATTTTTTTTTTAATAATACATTTTTTATTCGGAATTTCAAAAATATTCCACCGAATTTTTTTTTTCAGAAATATACCTCTGTCGACGTGCGACAGGGGCCTAAATAGAAAAAATACACGGCGGCAGTGCGGCCGCGTGGCCTCTGTCGCCGCCGCTAACGGCGACAGAACCGAACGGCGTCTGTCGCCGGCGAACGTAACGGCGAAGCGAAAAGGCACCTGTCGCACGACGAAAGTGCGACAGTAAGAAAATCGACCGATGGTCGTGCGACGAAGCGGTAGCGGGTTCTGTCGACGATGGTAGTGCGACAGAACATTTATATGAGCGATCGCCTTAAGATCTATTCTCATTTGTGCGCCCGGGAAGAGAACAGAGAGAGGAGAGGAAGGGAAGAGGAAGAGGGGAGAGAGGGGAAGAGAGAAGGAAGAAGGGGAGATTCTGCGCCACGGTTTTGAGGTAAAATTTTGTTATTTTTGTTGTTTACTTTTCTTAGCAGTAAATTATGATATGTTAGAAATAGTTAGATCTAGAGCATTGTAGCAGTAAATAGTGGTAGATTAGAAATAGTTTTAGATGTATGTTACGGATAAATGTAGGTAAATTGATAGATCACAGCTAGTTCTAGTTTAGAAAATTTAGATATTTTTTGCGGATAGGAGTATATCGGTATATATTGAAGGAAATATAGTTACGAATGAGTATTTTTTTAATATATAAGTACATCGATACGAATGTATATATTGTTAGGAATGAATTTTTACGGATAGGAGTATATCGGTACATATTGATGGAAATGTAATTTTTTTTACAGATATAACTACATCGATATGAATTATTAGGAATGTAGATGTTTTTTACGGTTAGATATATATTTTCGTACCATGTAGGTATAGTTATGTTACGTCATAGTATTTTGTACGGAAGATAATTAATTCGTGGGTGAATGAATGGATTCGCAGATATGGCAGAACGAGTTCCATTTAGGATTTATTATGGAGATGGGGTTGTAATGCATGGTTTGGAGGGTGCAGATCTAAGTAACATGCAGTATGTGGACAGAAGTTTGAGTAGGCTCGAGGAGCGCACATTTGGTTCCGTGTTGAAATGGTTGTATTATACTTTTCGGATGGAAGAAGACAAGTGTGAGTTGAAGGCATTTTGCCTATGTAGTGTCTTAAACGACACTATTTCTTGGGAGTTAGTTGAGCTAAAGGGAACGCATCGTGGAGATCATATGTGAGGGGCAGAGCAACGGGATGGAATCGAGTGCTTTTAGTGCGAGCATATGAGAGGGATGTTGCCCCCCAGCAGCAGTTGGACGAGGCGACTAACCGTCGTCGGAGGCAAATGCCAATCAAATGTTTCTCGGACTGGATCAAGCACGAACCGAAAGAGAAGTGGTCATGTTATATGACACACATGGTGCGGATCACGGTGTGATGACCACTAACTGCGAAGTTTACAACCTGGGTAATGCGAGGATGAGGTGTCTTCCATTAGTAGGAATTGTCGAGGGAGTGCTGAGGGTACAACCAAGTACTTTGTGGACAGGCATGCAGCTGCTGAGATAGTAATGAGAGATGAGAAGTTCTTGTACTCTTCGATGATCACTAAATACATGGATGAGAAGGCTCAGAAGGCGGCCAAACATAGAGCTATCAAAGTTGGTGCACGTACACTGCGCTTCGAGGTGATCTGCAGGGATAAAGGAAGGCGTGGAACCAACCAGAGGGTTGTCACTCAGGAGTGCATCTTACAGGCTGAGTGCAAATGCTCGTGCAACAAGCCATACCTTTTGCATAGGCCATGTTCTCATGTTATAGCTGCATGTGCTTTATTTGGAATGCAACCTGGTACATACCTATCTGAATATTACATGAAGGAAAGGGTGATGGCAACTTGGGGCGAGGAGCTTTATGGTTATGGTGTTGTGGGTTCGTTCACCACAACTCCTAGTGTTGATGAAAGGTTCTGGGTCCCTGATTTTGATGCGAGAAGAGGGAAAGAGGCGTCGAAGAACAAGTCGATAAGAAATGACATGGATGAGTCGGTCGGCAAGCGCTGCGTGAAGAAATGCTCATTGTGCAACCAACGAGGACATACGTTCAAGAATTGCGGAGCACAAAACGAAGAAGACGAAGGAGGAGATGGTCACCCGACGGTGGGGGAAGGATCGTCCTCTGCGAGGACTGCTGCAGGACCTCATCGCACCAGATGACAAGCAGTTTGCATTATCATATGTCGTATCTCAAATTTAAATTTAATCGATGTAACGTGTGTTATATGAACTATACTTTGTACCTAGTCATTGCAGTGTTGTGGCTTCATAAATTGTTGTAATGAACTTCTCCGTTTTTATGTGCGTGTCTGTTTCAATATATTGTTGTCATGCTTATGCACTTTTACGGACTCTTCTGTTTACATATGTGTTTCTGCTCTCACTTTCATTTTTTTAGATTGCAAGTATGGCTCACCAGCAGAGAGATGACGAGTGGCCGTACGAGTTACTGGACCCGCACGTCGACCGTGGTCACCGTGCCCGCATAGCCCCTGCTGTCCCAGATGACGGAGGGACCTCAGGTGGGCGCGCCCTTCGACCTAGACATTGCAAGACACGGGACGCCGATCGCGTTGGATCCCGGGTAACATACCAAGATTTAAATTTGTAAACATGTTTGTTCTAGCACCGTGACTACCGCAAAGACCGATATCAATTACATGTTTATGTTTCTTAGGCTTCGAGCATCGGGGCTGCTGCCCCTCGCCCGGATGGTGGACCTCCTGGGACACCGGTTCCCTTCCGACCGTCGCTGATCACCGCTCTGGTGGATCGGTGGAGGCCGGAGACGCACACCTTCCATCTCCCTGTCGGGGAGATGGCGATCACTTTACAGGACGTCTCCTACCTCCTCGGCCTCCCGATCACGGTCTTGTTGTGGTGCCCCAGGCGTCTCCCCGATGGCGGCGCGATTGCTGCAGAGGTTCGCGGGTGTACTACCACCTGCCGTGTACAGGACCTTCGACCACACGCACGGACCGACCTTGAGGTGGCTTGTACAGTTTCAGGTACGTAAGTAGCATTTCGAACTAAATTGTGTACGTACTGCTTGAAATAACAAGTGAGCTTTATGTTACAGCGTGAGCAGATCGTCGAGCCAGCGGACGACGAGAGGCTCGCCCGCCACCTGGAGGCGTACCTCCTGTGGCTCTTCGGCTGGACCATGTTCACGACGTCCCATGGGGATAGCGTGTCCACGCACCTGGTGCAGTTCGCGAGGGAGATCGCGGACGCACCCCTCGACGCCGTGCCCACGGTACTCGTGGGGCTCGGCCGTCTTTGTGCGCCACCTACCGTGCACTCTGCGTCGGGTGTACACGGTTCGCCGAGGGCTCGATCTTCGGAGGATGTCAATGTTGCTCTGATTGTGGGCGTCTGAGAGGTTCAGATCGGCCGGCCCAGATCGACTGCGGCTGTGGTGGGCACGCAGCGGCGGTGACGTCGACGGTCCGACCATGGGCACCATCCGGTGCTGCGGCGAATACGATATTGCAATCACGTGTTTGATATTTTTGTTTAACTTTTACGAGTACTAACGGTACGTTCTATCGTGACTACTGACCTAGCTGGCGCTTTTGTTGCGGCGGGTAGCCTACCCGCGATTAAATCGCTGCGTTCGACCACCTCACCGACGCCGCGTTATTGGACGCCGTCTGTGACGCAGAAGCTGCAGCGTCGTGTGGCGGGTGGCTTTATCCACCCTTTGCATACGAGCGACAAGATCTTGGTTCACCGTCGGTTCCTCGTGTTCGGCGCCCACGCCGAAGCTACGCCGTCCATCGTGTAATGAGGCGATTTGGTCTCTGACAGTGTTCCCGAGCACGACGTCGTGCGAGCCCCACCCGCGCCCACTCGTAAGTTCCCTGTATTGATGTTTTTATAATTGTTACTGCGTAATGCTATCTAATAACGCTGTACTTATTTTTCACCCATAGGCACAGTAGGAAGGGACAGCCTGCGACCACCCCTCGCACGCACGTATCTTGCCTTTGGCCGAGGAGGGGAGCACCCTCGAGGGCGTCTCACGCCGAGGTGCGCCCACGACGTCTTGACGTCATCGGCGTACCGCGAGTGGTACACTCCTCGGACTCGTGTGCGTTTGGTACGTGTCGACCCCGATCCTCCTAGACACGTTCCCGTGGTGGCAGACACATACCCCCTCCATATGGACTCGGTTCGGCACGCTTTGGTACGTTGCGTCATACCTTCGATATAATTTTTTGTGCTAACTAATTCGTAATTTATTTTGCTAACTAATCCGTAATTTATTTTGCAGACCGACGTGCTGCACTATCAGCACAGGGAGCTTCGCAGCTTGTACACTCGGTGACCAGCGGAGAGGGCGTGGCGAGACAGGCGTCACCCTTTACATCGGGAGGTGTCTCGGACAGCTCGACGCGCCTCGGCTGCCGGGTCGGCCTCCCTACCGTCCAGAGGGCGTGCGCTTAGCGGGCCAGGTGCGCCAGTGCGTCTTCACACGGTCCCGCCCGCAGTCGCGAGAGGGCACGCTTCAGAGCGGTCGATCTTCGGTGAGTCTTGAAATGCACTGCTCAAGTGTTACAATCGCGTATTATAATGCTCAAAACAATTCTTTATTTGGTACAGCCCGCAGCACACTTCTTCACGCGACGATCCGACACGCCTCGGCGACTACGACGACGAGGGCGATGCCCTGGACCGGAGGACTACCGTGATTACCTCTCCACGGGCGTCTTTGGGGTGGGGCATCATCATCTGGCCGTCACGGACCGCCACCACCGATGCGGCCTAGTCAAGAAGACGGAGCGCCAAAGATCGACGCGAGCTACTCGGCCGCACGCGACGCCTCGGCTAGGCGCAGAGGCCCCACCGCGCGCCACGCAGCTTGATGTACTCATGGGACCGTGTTCGGAGGAGGAGGCCTCCCGAGCGAGGCCGACAAGAGTTTCTTTTGATTTTATTATTGCCAAGTATGTTATGTACTAAGTGTTTCATTTGAAATATGTTGCATTTGCATTTGTATTTTTGTAAACTTAATCTTACGTACTTAGTTGTTCCTTTCATCAGCTAGACGCTTTGTCACACACCTAGCACCTTTACTCACTGGTAGCACCTTTACCACGAAGACACGACAACAGACGCCTTAGCGGCTTTTCGGTAGCGATGTGACTATCATTGCTAGCGACTTTACCAAGTCGACACGACAACACACGCAACAGCTTTTCGGTAGCGATGTGACTACTCATTGCTAGCGACTTTACCAGTGAGACGACATCACGCCATTAAATGACAACACGCTGCAACACGCCATGAAATGAGAACACGCTGCAACACGCCATGAAATGACAACACGCACGCAGCTGCGGCAAGAGCTGTAATTGTGTGGAGTAACCCTCACCACCACTATAAAACAGTCCGAGGGGTAGACATCCAACACACCAAACCACAATGTCGTTTCTACCGTCGCCTCTTGACAGCGAGGTCATCCCCAATATCCGGATGCGATGGCGTCGACGCGAAGTTACGCGAGTTGCCTCGACCCAAATGCGATCGCAACCTCTGGCGAAGATGATGCAATCTACCTATGGAGAGACGGCCGCCGCGCTCTCCTCATAGGCCGCACCTCACGAGGTAAAACTACTGGTGTCCACACAATACAGGGTAACACTACCATCTCATGCATCGTTCTTTCTTTTCTCAGCACAACGACCGGTGTTGCTTCTTCCAATGGATCGACGGGCCGGAACGACGTGACTACGAATTTCTCTACAACTGCCACGACGCCTACCCCGCTTCGCCCGAGAACTTCACCCGGTGGGAGAGGCCGCCAGGATATGTCCCTTTTCTAGATCGGCCAGAGCTCAGGGCCGGTGTGCAAGGGCCCAACCAATCGGTGAGTTTCATGCGTCATACTCTTGTTAAACTCACAAATTAGTAGTTCTAAACAGTTCATCGCACACAGGAGTTCAAAAGGACACTTGCGAATGTGGTCAAGTCAACGGAGGAACCTCCTCCAGGGCCACCCGAAAGCCCCGACGTTTGCGTACATGGCCTGGAGGCAGTGGTTGATACCTGCCACGGTGATCTAGCGGACCGGAGATTCTCTGCGGTGCCCTTGGCCGAGGATGAGCGGTCTTTGGTACTTCAACCGGTGGACCGGAGACGTACCACCCACATCTCATGCTTCCTGTATGGGATAACTGGGGGGAGCAACCCTCTCCGTGGTGCCACTACCGCCCAGAAAAGCCAAACCCCGAATACGCCTACGGTGTTATGCAACGACCAAAGCGGGCATACTGTATTGACTGCAGGGCACGCTTCCGGTTGTTCAAGGATAAGCCCAACACAAAGCTCCTGCACCATATAGTGGAGTGCGAGCCGAAACAGAGCAGGCGTCTCCACATGTCTCCGCCAACGGCCAACACAGCAGAAGTGCAGGAGGGTTCCTCTTCTCGAAGAAGAAGGGACAAGGGGAAGCAGCCGGCCGAGGTCCGCAACACGCAACAAATCCTTGACTCGTTGCGCAGACCATCCGGGAACCCGGGTGGTATTAACATAGGGGACGCTGGGAATCGGGATGACATGCCCATATGGGAGGGCAGAAATCCACATAAACAACAACCAAAATTTAAGTCTTATACACCCGAGACGTACGGCATAGGCCACCCAATCGGCGACAGTTGGGAGCACTGCGGAACCCCATGGAGTTCTTTCATAGTAGGGATTGAGCGGTGTCCGAGGACAAATCGCAAAATTAGAACGGGTCAGGTAATATGCAGAAAATGTTGACATCATTCTTGGCTGTACCCAGATAGGCGGAACGATCATTTGTTCCACCATGACGAACAGTGCTTTCGTTAGTTAGTTCGTCACTGTTGTAATGCCCTTGTAATATCATCTAATCTATTGCTTATTTTATCATCTGAACTTTCGGTGTATGTGCCCTTATATATGTATTGTTTGAATTTTAAAAAATTCCTCATATCTTAAAATAATTTGAAATTTTTATGGTAATATCACTGATATATCAGGAACCTCCATAAAGAGTTTCAAAATTTTTCGACGTCGTAAAAGTTTCCATGGTTTCGTGGCCGCAAGTGTTTTTTCCGATTTTCGCAACAAAATGCCGAGGCAACGTCCGGCTATCTCGCCCATACGTAAGTGGTAGCCCGCATTGCGTAGGCCGCCCTTGATTTTTTCTGTATTTTTTGGACCATGTCCGACCTGTCCCGCGGGGCTACGAAAACCCCTAAGTGGCCACGATTACCGTCGTTTCGTGCCCGCGAGTGCCTTTTCCGATTTTGGTAACAAAATGCTGGGCCAACGTCCGACCATCTCGCCGGCACTGAAGTGGTATGCCACGTTGCGTAGGCCGCCCGTGCTTTTTCCCGTCATTTTTCTGCCATATTCGGCGGACCTTACGAGGCTACGAAAACCCCTAAGTAAAATACGTATCACTAACGAAATAAAATAAAATTTTCCGATTCATTACAGGACAATTATGTACAACCAATTTACAACAAAAATTGTCAACAAAAAATATTAAATACAACAAATTCAGTATTCTTGTAGCACGTTCGTCGTGCGACAGCCTCTTGTAGCACTTTAAATGCGTGCGACAGTGCCTTTAAACTTCGTCGCACTTTACGCCGTCTTGACGAGCGCCGTTCGGTTCTGTCGACGTTAAGCGCATGACAGGAGGCCACGTCGGCCTTCGGGCACTGTCGCCCGTGTATTTTTCTATTTAGGCCCGCCGCTTAGCGTGCATGAGGTATATTTCTGAAATTTTTTTTTTCGGTGGAATATTTTTGAAATTCCGAATAAAAAATGTATTATTAAAAAAAAAATTCCCAATGGTGCTACGGCACGTCGCGAGATTGTTTTTGGCATACGAGATTCCCGTAGGAGCACATCCCCCGGGAAAAAGAGAAGCCTTCTCCTTTTAAAAAAAAGTCTTCCAACAAAATTGTTTAAGTAAATCTGGATCCCTTCCAAACAAATTTGTAAAAATAATTTTCTTTTTAACTACAGAAGAAACGATAGATAGTATGTATTTCCTATCGTGCTACAGTAGCATAGCATGTTTTTCTACCGAGCAACCTTCTGTTAGCATGTTTATTAATTACTTAATTACTTTATCTCTTAATTGAGCCACTAATCAAGAGATTGATTAAGTCATTGCCGAACTAAGCTTGCTTGGCACCAACCTACCGAGATACATCCTGTGAGCTCAGAAACGACCACAGCATCATGCCATTGCCACACAAGAAAAATCAGAACACAAGTCTACATCAGTATTAGTTCAAACAATATTTATCCCGGAGCACACATCTAAAGCACAAAATAAATTTCGGTTTGACCTGCAGCTTCAATTAATCAGATGTTGGAACCCAAAATGGCAAAAACTTCATGCTGGAGATTGTCCTTAGGAGGATAAGTAAGAAGATTATTCTACTTCCAGTCACCTCTCCAATCTCCATCGCTCATTCGTATGTGTAGGAGCAACCCTGCGAGGAAGCCGCACACGATCAGCAATGGAAAGAAGCACCAACGATACCATATATGTTTTTAGCTTAACTACCAAACTAATTTGATTTAAGACGTATAATTAATCCCACATACCTTCATCTATACCCCTTTATAATTCACCAGTTGATTCTTTTCTACATCCACACAGTCTTCACACAGTCTTTTGCCTCTACAGAGAATACTTTTTCTGTATCCACCCTAATATGTGCACCCAAAAAATCCCCTTCCTCAAAATCAAGCGCTAAGATGTTTTCTCAAAGCACTTCATCAAATCTGATGGTCCTAATCATTTGGTTCATCCACTGTTCCACCGCCCCGCACCCCCCCAATCATGCCGCTTGCCCCATTCCCTTCCCCATTCGTGCCGTCGCAGAACTGCTCCCCTCCCCTCCCCGCCCAATCGCGCCGCGCCGCGCCGCCTCCCCTCCCCTCCCCGCCCAATCGCGCCGCGTCGCCTCCCCTCCCCTCCCGTCCCTTCCCCAATCATGCCGTCGCACTCGCCCCCAATCGCGCGCCTTGTGCCCAGCCCGCCAGAAGACCTACTGGCGCCAAGCCCCAACGCCTTGTCTCCGCGTTCACGGTGAGAGAACGCGATGGTGGCTCGCCGGTTCGTGCTCGGCAGGCCCGGCGGCGAGGAGCACGCGGTGGAGTACGACACGGACCACGGCCTCGGCGTCCTCCGCTTCGAGATCTTTTCCCTCACCTCCGTCCCTCCCGACCTGCAAAGGTTGGCTCTCAAACCCCGACCCCGCGATCACCCGAGCTCTGTGGATTCCCTCGGCTCGGACGCTGGCGGTCGGCGCGTGCAGATCGTGGTGGAGGCGGATGAGTCCGTGGTGGACGACGGCACCGACACTGGAGTTCATCTCCGAGGGCCTCCGCCTTGTGGCCATCGACGAGGGGAGGCGAGGACGCGCCAAGGAGGCGGCGGCTGTGGCGCAGGAGAAGTCCGACGAGGAGCTCGCGAGGATGATTCCGGTGTGGCATCTTTAACTAACATCCCTGATAGCTGGCGGTTTTTCCGATTGGAATTGTAGTAGGGCTTGGTCCGAAATAACGTGGGAATATATATACTATTATGATTTTGGAATGATGGGTGAAATAAAATCATTCACTCGGGAGAGATTACTCTCCTTGTTCTATGCTGTGTATGAGAAGGATGCAAACAAGGTATCTTGATCTTTTCATAAGCATGCTAAAAATATAGTGGTATTTCTTTATTTGCCGAACATTTTACCTTGCATGCAATTGGGAAAATTAAGATTATCATCTCTTAAGGCAATTCGTCCTCTCTCCCTCAGTCAGTTCTATCTTGTAGGTTATGAAAGCTCTAATTGATCTGGAAGCTCTCCAGCCAACTGGAGATCTCTCACCGGTATGTAGAACGTACTATTTCTTCAGTGGGGAAGTCATTGAAGAAATTGTATATATATGATTTCTGCCCTTCTTTTGGTTTTGTAGGTAAGAAGGTCCATACAATTTTTCCTGGACAATCACGAGCGGACACGGATCGACAAGAGACTCTGGCTGCAATCGGAGAGGTTGACTGTCCTTATTATCTTGGACGAATTATCTTAAATGTATAAAACTAAGATATTGCAGTTAATCTTCTCTTTTTCCCCCCTTTTCAGGACTTGTTTGCGATAGCGCAAGATCAACCTTTCCGTTTTCCTTCCACATTTACGTTCGTCATAAGGGCATTCTCAACTCTTGAAGGTTCTCCTTTCTCATACATCCCTAAAATTGTTATCATATCCTTCTATGCATTGCTTTGCCTATTATCACTTCTAATTTCTTCCTGATTTTTATGAACAAAATGACTTTTTGGTTCAGTAGAGAAAACACTGTATTTTCTTGAATATAAGCTTGTGTAAGGATGTTCCTGATTTTGTTAATTGCTTATTATAAACAATAACAACGGCATGTTGATGGAAATTAGTAGGTCATTGATGGAAAGGCAAGCTGCAAATAAGATTTCATTTATCTTTGTGTCAACAGAAGATCAGTGGTTCTTTATAGTAAATCACATTTCTGTAGTTGCTGGAATTGTAGTACCCCCTCCAGTCACAAAACAGTGATATTTTGCGATACATGCTGTCAAATGATCTAAATTTTGGCTATCGATATGTTAGTTTTTTCTTGAAAAGTAATTTCATTATAACTTTATTAGGTTTTATAAATATATTACAATGCGTATTATTGTTCAAAGTTGCATTTTTAGGACCTTGTCAATGCCCAAAATACCACTCTTTTGTGACTAGAGGGAGTGACATGTTTTGCTATGTCTTAAGTGGTTTCTCTATCTTGTATTGCTCTGATCTGAACCTGATATTTTAGGAATGTTTTAACCTAGAATTGAAGTTGTTAGGAAATCATGAGTCTATTTGAAATGAAACTTGAGGACATACTCCAACCCACTACACATTTTCGTATATAATTATTCTGTGTTAATCACAACAGAGATTTACATATTTATTATTTATTACAAGTTATTATAGGTTAATGACTGTGTTAGTATAATTATATCTCTCAGGCATTGGATACACATTGTTTATGTAATCAACGATATAATAACTCTCTGTATCTTTCTTTTGTGCTTCTATCATAATCACATCTTACTACACTTGATTACCAAAACATATAAAACCTTTTGCTTATTTGAATTGTATTACTAAATATATCGTCGCAGCGTTAGCACGGGCATTATACTAGTGGTGTCTAATTCTCCACTTGGGGCGTCAGTAATGCCCACATCCAGAAATAACATATTACCAAGATTTTGGATCCCTTCGTTTAGGCCCTAATATGGAAAAATGATGTTAGAATTCTCAATGTAAATGAGCTGCATTTAGTTGAATTTATATCCGTTTTACGCCCAGAACTAAGTATATTTATTAAAAAGTAGACTGAGCAACCATATAAACTAATGAAATTGGGTGTCCCCCTATCATAATGAATTGTGTACAAACGAGAAATATATTTCCATTGTATTGGCAGTCACCAAATTATAGATCAGTACTAAATAATAGATGTTGGCAAATGTGTTGTGCTGAAATGAAATACATTAATCACTGAAAAAGGGCCATACGTAGTGCAAATCATGATTTACATGCAATCCAAAATTTTAAAGTATGATTTTAAAGGGCTTCCTTCCTAGTTCCTACTGAAAGCAAACCACCCCTCCACCCTGTCTCTCCCCGAGGGCTTATTTGGGAACTACATTCCCAGTCGGAATCCCAGCCAAATCCCATGGGCCAAAAGCCCTGTGGGAAATTTCCTCGGGCCAATCCAGCCAACCATTTGGAGTATCGGGGAAGATCGATTTCCTGGCCCAATCCCTGTGGTTTCTATGGGCAAAAAATCATTGTGTCTTCACACCGGGAAATATTCTCCTCTCGCATAGCAAACTCCTCCCGCATCAATGTCACCATGTGTATCCCTCCCTCTGCTACCAAGCTCTTCCTCATCCCTCTCCAACTGCGGCATCTCAAAGGTCCTATACCATTTCGAGGGTTCAGTATAGCTTCCTCGTCCTCGTCCTCGTCCTCCTCCCGCTACAGTTCGGCGTCTAATCCCTTTTCTCATCAGCTTCTCTCTATGATCCCTTACCTGTTTCGAGAAAGGATAGGAGGAAGCAGTTGGTGTTCGTGATGAAGATCATTGAGACGAAGAGATTGTGAAAGGAGGGAGAGGAAGGAGCTGTTGGCCTCTCGTTAAGCCAAGGTTACACCCACCACGAATCTAAGACCCTATTTGTTTAGGTTTAGACTTTTTAGCTTATAGCTTAAATCCAGCTTTTTAGCTTAAACAGCTTAAAAGCTAATGATTTTTGTACGTGATAGAGGTGGGTAATTTTATCTAAGTTTAGTGTTATTAGTTTAAAACCAACCATCAATAAGCCAAAAAAAGCCCTTCTCCAGTGGTTTTTGGTTTTTAGTTATATAGAGGCTTATGGCTTTTGAAAAGCCTAAATAAAAAACTACTCGTTTGTTTAGACTTTAGCTTTTTGGTTTTTAAGTCGGTGAAAAAGCCCAAACAAACAGGGCCTAAAGGGAGTGGCATTTGTAAAGATAAGGATGAAAAGATCAACATAAGTTCTCGAAATATTGCCAAATCCCTTTTTGTTTGATGTTGTGAAGTATAGTTGTTTTGTTGCTCCTGCAATGGGACAAGTTAGATTCGTTATATAACTGTGTGGTGTGTGATGACGTCTTGGAGTTTGTTCTTGGTTGTTATTGATGGTAACATGCACCGATGCCTCTTGATTAGATTGGTCTGCAATGGAGCAAATTAGATTGGTTCTGTATAAGAGTGTTGCAGGATGAGTTCTTGGATACTGCTTTGATACTTAGCAAATAGAAAATATGTTGCCATGTATATCCCATTTTAGTCTTGCATATTGCAGCTAAGAATACTACGATGTTAATTCTGGTGTGTTTCTAGACACAAACCAGGTGATAATGAAACATTAGTTATAGATCACAATTTCCATGTCCAGCTCTCATATTTTATGTCGTATTACATCTGTTACTGATAACTATGATAACAATGAGTCAATGCAAGCTTTGTTTTTGCGATTGCAAAATAACTCAAATAAAGGTATACGGCTAGTTGGTGATAATTATCAAGGACTAAATAAGTTGAACATAACTAGGTACGGCTAGATGTAGGGATCACATCCATCACATCATTTTTAATGTTCACCAAATGTTTACTGAGATCATTGATGTTGCACGAATTTGGTGGGCTTGGGCAGGAAACAGAATTTGGACAACTGAATATCCTGTGTAATATATTTTGTAGGTCCATTAAGTTGACAGATGATGGATTTTAAGAAGTGCTTCAGAAATGTTCTTCTCTTGAAAGGTTGAACCTTTATGCTCTTTCGAAGTAGTATTGAAAAATGTCTGTAATGGATAATACTGTCTAGCGGTGAATTGGAGCATCTAACAACCTACTTCAAATTGTAGGAAACCCTGAGGCCCACGAAGGCCCATATTGGTCACTTGCCGAAACCCTAGACGTAGGCTATAAATATGGAGGAGGGGTGCCATCCTATTGTACATGCAATCAAAAATAATAGATCAATTCCTCCAATCTCTCTGTGTCTCTATTCTCTCCTTTCCATCTGTCGGGAACCCCGGACTACTCGGTAGCGAGGTTCTCAACACATTATCAGCACGAGCCTCTACCGCCGTCGCAAAATTGAAAAGGTGAGATACGGGGATTGATCTAATCTCGCGTATGAATTCTACGTATGTATCTATGTGGCACGAAGCTACAACTTGCATGCGTTCTTCTTTCTTTTCCTTCTTTACAACTTGCGTAGCACGAAGCTACTATTTTTTTGTGTGGCTACAGTACACACTCAAAAAAAAAGAAAAGGGGATCGACGCCACCGCACTCGAAGCACGCCGGCTGGCAGGCCTCCCCGCTAGCGACCGGCTATCTCCCCGGCCCGAAGCCGCCGCCGGCAGACCGCCGCCCTGTTTGAAGCCTCCAGCCTCCCGGCACCGCATGTGCAAGCACCTCTCGCCGGCGGCCTCGGTGCCGCCGTGCCTCGAAAGCGCCGTCGCGCCGCCATGCGCTGTCGCGCAATCGCACGCCCGCCTCGGTTCTCGATCGCGCCTTGAAAACTCGCCGTCGTTAGCCGGCTCCCGCGCCGCCAGGCCGACCGCCCGCCTCGGCTTCGCGACTCGCGGCCGAATCGGCAAACCCGCCTCGGCTTCCGTGCTCGCAGTATGAACCGCCCGGCCCGCCTTGGCTCTCGCGTCGCTCCTCAAAGGCGCTGCCGCCGTGTTTCGGCTCTCACGCCCGTAGCGCACCGATCGCCCGCCACGGCTCTGTGCCATTGCGACCATTTAAACCGCACCGCATGCGCCGCCATGGCCGACCGAAGCGCCGCCGTAACCCGGCCGCCAATGCGTCGGCCTGACGGCTTGAAGCCGTGATCCGCCCACGTCCGTAGCCGCCTCACCTCCCGTGCACTCGCTCGCACCATCGACCACCTCACCCTGGTTCCTGCGCCATCCACACCACCGCCGGCCTCACTGTCCAAAGGAGCCTAGCCGCCGGACGCTCACGCACGCGAAGAAGAAGCAGATGAACTCGAAGTCCAGAGAGGCCAAACGTGAAATCCGGTTCAAACCGGATAAAATAAAGGGGGAGGGGAATTTACCTCTTTGCCCTGGTTTTTTTAATTTTCTGTTTTGTTTTTCCTTTTTCAAAAACCAATAAAAAATTCAGAAAATTGATTAAAAAATAACAGAAAATTATAAAAAATTGCCAAAAAATTCTACAAAATTATTTGGCTCTGATTTTATTTTCTTAGCCTTCCTTTTTGCATTTATGAATTTTTGCATTTATTGCTTCTATTCAGCTTGCTAGAAATTCATGAGAATTTAATTTCTGCATTTTATGAATTTTGCAACCACTTTTATCAGATTACACGCAGTAATCTAATGACAGAACTTTGTAAACATGCAGATGTCTGGCATTGTGAACCGTGAATTTGAAGGACTGGCCCCGCATGGTACCTCACATGGGCATCAGACGTTAAGATCGTACTTGGGGGCAAGAAGCTCCAAGCTGCCATCAGCTTAGGGTCCTCGAAGGACATGCAACCTACTGCCGAGCAGAACGATCAAGCTTTGCACTTCCTTAGGCATCATCTCTCAGCCACCTTGAAGAATGAATATATGGCTATGGAAAGTGCACTTGAGCTATGGACTGCACTTCAGAAGCGGTTCGAGAAGCTCAAGTACACCATCTTGCCCCAAGCACAACAAGATTGGGTTCGCCTGAGGTTTGCGGACTACAGAACAGTGGCCTAGTACAATTCTGCCTTGCACAACATTTGTATCAATCTCTCCCTATGTGGCAAGCAAATCACTGATGAGGAGAAAATTGAGAAAACTCTTTCCACTTTTCATCCCAGTGCTATCCAGAGTGCTCGCAATTATCGTCAAGACGCATATAAGGAGTATAGTGAACTGATTGATGTCATGCAAGTTGCGGAGTCCTAAGACGATGTTCTACGCAAGAACTTCGTCTCACAGCCACCTGGAAGAGGCATTGGCACAGAAGTCAATGTTAACAGCTACAAGGTGAGAAAGCTTATTCAAAGGAAGAAAGGCCGGAAAGGTGGAAAAGAGAAGTATCAGGCTAAAGGAAAGTCCAATGCCCATGAGAAGCAGGATGGCAAGGAGAAGCCACCCACGAAGCCGTATGGACAACAGAACCAAACGTGCTTCAGGTGTGGCACTTGGGGACATTGGTCCAAGATATGTCGGGAATTCAAGGATGTCATCAACGCATATCAAGCCAAGAAGAATGCCAAAGATAATGCACCAATAGAGGCACATTTCGCCAAAGTAGGCGATGATGACACCATGGACACTGACACTCCACTTATTTCGTCCTCCCAGTCTAGCCTGGACATCGATGCAGCAGCCAAGCTCATGGCAACTGAAGAAAAGACCCCTATTGATAACATAGAGGCAAAAGTCAATGTATTCTTTACAGATTCCGTTTAATGCATTAATTGCATTATTAGTATTTCTTTTATGGTTGCTTAGTGCATTTCGAATAATGATTTGTAAGCTCTAGAAGAGCACGAATTTTCTCATGAATTGAATTGCAATTTATTCTTTATTCAATATTCTATCTTTGCAAGCAATGTTTGAATTATCTTGCCACTATCTGATTAGCATTATACTTTTTGTATAGAAACTATGTAGCACCCAAATGGAGGAGATATGCATTGTTGATAGTGGCACAAGAAATACAATCTTAAGAGAATCTAAGTACTTCCAGTCGATCACGAAGAACGCTGGAAAGATTACTATGATCGCAGGAAGCAATTCATATATAATAGGCTCCAGAAGAGCCACAATTATATTGCCAATGGGTAGTACTTTAGTAATTGAAGAAGCCCTCTTGTACCCTGAATCAACACGCACTCTCTTAAGTTTTAAAGACATTTGCGCCAATGGGTTTCATGTAGAAACCAATGAAGAAAATGGCAAAGAATATTTGTGCATTGTGAAGCACGCGGTATGTGGAAAAATGGTATTAGAAAAATATCCCTCATATGAATCTGGGTTGTACTACACGAAAATACATGCACCCGAAGTGTATACTTCTTTGAAGATTGTCTTTAGAAGCTCTGAATTATTTTCTTTATGGCATTGTAGATTAGGTCATCTTGGTCTTAGAATGATGAGAAATATAGTTAACAACTCGCAAGGTCATGGCATTAATGTAAAAAATTTCCCGAATCATGAAGATTTTGTGTGCCATGCATATGCCACCGGGAAATTAATAACTAAACCCTCTATTATGAAAGTACAAAACAAAATCCCTACATTCTTGGAATGCATCCAAGGGGATATTTGTGGCCCAATTCAGCCATTATTAGGGCTGTTTCGGTACTTCATAGCGCTTATTGATGCTTCCTCGAAATGGTCGCACGTATATTTGCTGTCAACAAGAAATCATACTTTTGCAATGCTGATCTCGCAGATTATCAGAATTAAGAATGTTTTCCCTGATCATCGTGTGAAGTCCATTCGAATGGACAATGCCGGCGAATTTACTTCCAAGGTATTTGATGATTATTGCACAACAATAGGAATAGCCGTTGAGCACCCTGTATCGCACGCCCATACGCAAAATGGATTAGCCGAAGCACTAATAAAGAGGATCAAATACATAGCCCGACCGCTCCTACTGAGTTGTAACTTGCCCAACACTTGTTGGGGACACACAGTCCTGCATGCAATAGCACTCATCAATTTCAGACCATCGGCCTACAACATCCATTCACCTATGCAGCTAGTGCAAGGGGTCATCCCGAAGATTTCCCATCTTAGAAAATTTGGTTGTATGATATATGTACCTATACCACCCCCACAGCGAACTGCAATGGGCCCCCTCCGCAACTCTGGGATATACGTTGGTTATGTGAGTGCATCCATAATCCAGTATTTAGAACCCATGACTGGAGACTTGCATATAGCCCGATTCGCTGATTGCATCTTTGACGAGGATCGTTTCCCGTCATTAGGGGGAGGAAATCAACCTTTGGATGAAAAATACCAGGAAATCATATGGCATTCCACTGGGATCCCCACTCATGACCCCCGCACTAATGAAGCAAATCAAGAAGTCCAGAAGATAATTGATTTGCAAAACCTTGCAAATGAACCGCCTAATCATTTTTGTGATCTGAAGAGTGTGATTAAGTCATATGTACCTGCTAGAAATGCACCATAGAGGGTTGAAATACCAAAGAAAGTAGAAGGTATTCCTCATCCTGTTCAGAGGCCTCAAAGAAAAAGGACAAGAAATCTGGTTTCTCAAACCCAAAGTATCCCGAGACATCTGGAGAAAAAAGGGCAAGAGGACTTCTCACAGCCAATCACAAAAATACCCCCAACACAAGAAGGGAGCAGTTGAGACACAGCCTTTGAAAAAGAAGCCTATGGAAAAGGCAATTCCAGATCTGAACCTTCCATTGCAGGAAGCCGCCGGAAATAATGTGTGTGCACACATAGGTGATGAAAAACTAAAGGAACTTGCTCTTGCGATGGGGAATAGCAATGAAGAGCAAGCAGAAGTGCATGAAGAAGCACCCCATGACGAAATGGCCATAAACTTTGTAACAACGGGAGAATCCCTGAATAGAGCAACAGCCAATGTCGATGCATACTTCGCAAAGAAGATCGCCACAATCATCGACCATAATCCCGAGCCTGCATCTCTCGCAGAATGCAAGAAAAGGCTAGATTGGGAAGAATGGAAGAAGGCAATCACCGCAGAATTAGTCTCTATGAACAAAAGAGAGGCGTTTGGGCCAGTATGCCACACGACTCCCCATATAAACCCCGTAGGTCACAAATGGGTCTTTGTTCGGAAGAAGAATGAAAACAACGAAGTTGTAAGGTACAAAGCAAGGCTTGTTGTGCAAGGTTTCACTCAACGTCCTGGGGTTGATTATGAAGAAACCTATTCTCCGGTCATGGGAGGAATTACCTTTTGGTACTTGATCTCAATGGCCGTCAATTTGAAGTTGAAAATAAAATTGATGGATGTTGTCACAACATATTTGTATGGGAACTTGGATTTAGAAATATACATGAAAGTACCAGAAGGTATCCCTATTCCGAATCAAGACAGAGCAAATAGAAACCTATATAGTGTGAAATTAGAAAAATTACTGTATGGGCTAAAATAGTCAGGAAGAATGTGGTACAATTGTTTAAGCGACTAAGGGCTACACAAACAGTGAAGATTGTCCATGTGTATTTATACAACAATCCCCAAATGGATTTTGTATAATCTCCGTCTATGTAGATGACTTGAACATCATAGGAACGGATGAAGAAATAGAAGAAGTTTGCTCATACTTGAAGTCTGAGTTTGAAATGAAAGACTTGGGTAAAACCAAGTTTTGTTTAGGCCTGCAACTTGAGCATGTCCAAGAAGGAATCTTGATACACCAATCGTCCTACACGCAGGATGTGTTGGAAAGATTCGGTTTCGAAAAGGCATATCCTGCCAAGACCCCAATGGTCGGGAGGTCATTACAAGCATACCTAAGGAAGAGGGGGAGGAAGTCTTGGGAGCGGAATTCACATATCTAAGTGCAGTTGGAGCACTCATGTACCTCGCAAATAGCACCAGGCCGAACATTGCGTTCGCCGTGAACTTGCTAGCCAGGTATAGTGCAGAACACACCAAAAAGCATTGGAAGGAGATAAAGGACATCTTCCGTTACCTCCAAGGAAGCAAAGATCTTGGTTTGTTCTTTAGAAGGAATAATGAATTGAATTTGGTTGGCTACGCCGATGCTGGGTACTTATTTGACCCGCATACTAGCAAGTCACAAACCAGGTATGTTTTCCTTTGTGGTGGAACGACAATTTCTTGAAAGTCGTCTAAGCAGACTCTTGTCTCGACGTCGACAAACCACTCGGAAATCATCTCCTTGTATGAAGCCTCTCGAGAATGTGCATGGCTTCGAAGAATGGTTCACCACATCCAGAAGTCATGTGGCCTGAACATTGAGCAAACCCCCACTATAATTTATGAAGACAATACAGCTTGTGTTGCTCAAGTGCAAATGGGATATGTGAAAAGCAACCTCACGAAGCACATCAACCCCAAGTTCTTATATACTCATGAAATGCATAAGATGAATGAGATCAAGATACTGTACACTAAGTCGTGTGAGAATCTCGCAGATCTATTCACTAAGTCACTCCCAGCATCTACTTTTGAAAGGCGCATTAGAGGAATTGGGATGATGAGACTTAGAGAAGTGCAGATTTTAGGGGGAGAATTTTCACATACTCCTAAATAAATCTTGAACGAGAAGTTTGAGTACCCAACGTGAACCTCGAAGATTAGCATTGAAGTTTGGGTGAATTGTACTCTTTTTCCTTAGTAAGTTTTTCACGGAAGTTTTCATGCATAAGGTTTTAACGAGGCAATACGTGCAACACAGCAAGCGTATGCTATGTACTCTTTCTCCAAGTATTTTTTCCACTGGGTTTTTCTGGAGTTTTGATGAGGTATATGCATCTCGCGGCAAAGGGTCCAGGGGGGAGTGTTAGGAAACCCTGAGGCCCACGAAGGCCCATATTGGTCCCTTGCCGAAACCCTAGACGTAGACTATAAATATGGAGGAGGGGTGCCACCCTATTGTACATGCAATCAGAAATAATAGATTAATTCCTCCAATCTCTTTATGTCTCTATTCTCTCCTTTCCATCTGTCGGGAACCTCACTACTCGGTAGCGAAGTTCTCAACACAAATCACACAGTTTTACCGATAAGGTTTACACGAAGATAGGAGCTTTAGCTAATCTTACATTTCTAGATTTATGTGGGGCCCATGTAACTGTTCATTTTCATCTACTTTGAAGTTTGAATATTATCAAGCCAATTTGTAATAATTTACTAACTTGAGGTTTCCAGCATCTAACTGACAACGGTCTTGCCTGTATATCAATATGTGAAGGTTTAACATATCTCAATTTGACTTAGTAAATCAAGAACAACCTTTTTCTGTTTCTGTCAATAAAATAAGGTTGTGTTGATTGACCTTTGCAACCCCTATCTTATAGGTGTGCACGCGTAACTGATGTTGGGGTGGTAGCTATCGCAGAATGTTGCCAGTCCCTTGAACTACTAAGGTAATGTGATAAATTTGTCCTAAAGATAGCACGTTTGTTGTGGCTTATATGCATTCTGTTCGCATTTATGCATTTTGTTTGGAATAGTTGGGATAACTGATGCCTTTCAGGAGGCTTTTGTCAAAATCTTGCTCCAATAGTCTCACAACTCCTGATGTAAATGGCTGTATTGGTATTAAGGTGAGGACTTGAAAATCCTCTCTACTTTTCATAGTAATCTTCATGGACTCCTTCCAATTTCGTCAGTCATCCCTCTCTTCTTTTAAGTTTGTTTCAGTAAAAGCCCCTTCTTGCCATAGTGCCATTAGAGTCGAATTAATGTGATAATTGTTCATAAATCATCCAAGTGGCCTATGGCACAGACCATGAATCATGAAAATAGAATAAACTAATTTGGTTGTATCCTGCCTAACAAACCAAAATTCAGCAAAAAAAAAAGACATTTCTATTCTTTTAGTGCTGTTTCTGCAATATATTTGCAAATGATTGTTTTGGTTCCTGCCCATATGCGCTTGTAGTACTGTAGCAATTTCAAATTTTTTTATTTGGTCAGTAATTTGGATTTCGTGGTGGCCCGAAATCCTAAATTTCGGGGAAAATTTGCCAAAATTCGGTGAAATTTGTATCCGTATTGTTGTCGGCTGCCAAGCTTGTGCTATGTGGTAGATGACCTGCTGAGCTCGGAAATGCCGTTGACGCGATGAATTGTGTTGTTATGTTATAGAAGCATGGTAGGTAATACATGTCGCATATTGTGCCTTTCATGATCGTGGAGAGCGCTATTTTTGTAAACTTATTCGGGAGAGAGTTATATTTTTAAAAAAACTGTGTTTGAGAGAGAAAAAAGGGAAAACATCATAAGAAGAGGGGATACAAATCCCACCAATTCAAGAAATCCAAAAAAGATAAGTAAAATTAAAAAAAAGGGAATTTAGACAAAGACTATAAAAAGTGGCAAGGCCAGCACTCAGCAGAGACTGTGCCAGCAATGCGTCGAATCTGCAAGCCATGGGGCGAAGGAAGGCGGTGAGGACCTCGGCATCGGTGGAGAAGCTAACGAGGACCTCGACATCGTGGCAAGATCCCAATTAATCCTCTCAGCTTCCACTACCAAATGAGGAGGGTGGTGGAGTCACCGATGGGCACGGAACAGCCGGCAGGGATGAGGAAAATGATGCGGAAATGGATGAATCTTCGCCTGCACACACCACGACTCGTGGCAACGCCAAACCGCGGGGATGGACGTGGAGGAGGACAACCGTGGTGCACTCAGCAAAGTGGAAGGTGGAGATGGAGGAGGCTGACCATAGCGAAGCAGCGTGGTTGTTGATGGAGGTGGAGGAGACCGGCCATGGCGGTTTCGACGAGCTGGCTCGAGACAGGAGCGATGTGTTGCTCTCGCGCAAAAGACAGGGAAAATACCTCAACCACCGAAGACGTGCTATTTTTGACTCGTGGAATGAGCTGAGACGGACCGGATAATCCCTGCTTCTCACCTCTTCCAAATGCTCTTCTGATCGAGCTAGGAAAAAAATGGCACGAGTTTATTCTCCCACCAGAATTGCTCCCAAACAAGCCTAGAGGTACCACGCTACCACCTGCAGCTACTAGTACCTCCCAAACAAATCTATCCATCCATACAACAAGAGTTGGACTAGCAATGTAGTCAATCCTTCATCTGTTTCCTCACTTCTCGACTGAACGCATCTTCTTGAATTCGGAAACTTTTCTCAACTTTTGCTGGAATCGAATGGCTTCATATGAAATTGCTGTAACCTAAATCCAGCATCCTGATTTGTATTTTTCTTCTCGTTCGTAGCAACCGCTCATGCGTACGTCCTCGCTTCTCCATCCCTACAAAAATCATCCACGGAATCTACGCATGAGGGCAGACCCAACTGTGGATCGGTCGGGACCTGAGCCCACCCTACCATTGGCCGGACTAGTCTAACTATGCAGGATAGCGCACTATGGCAGCAATTTTTTTTAATAGAAGTGTGTGTGTTTGAGAGATAAGGACCTTATAATACGTAAGCACATCGCCATACACTACAGCGGATATAGCATCCACAAGCGGTTCTAAAACCGCTTTTGTCGAACCGCTTTCAGAAGCGGTTTTAAAACCGCTTGTAAACAACCGTGAGTGATACCGTTGGGTATCACAAGCGGTTCCCCGAACCGCTTGTGATTCGATACCATAAGCGGTTCGGAAGTTGTCCAGGCAGGCTCGAGTAACCGCCACGTGGGGGTCTTCCACAAGCGGTTGGTGTTACCAACCGCTTGTGGAGAGGCTCTTTCCAAAAGCGGTTGGTGTTACGAACAGCTTGCGGTTGGAGTTACCAACCGCTTGTGAAAAGGCTGACAGCACAGTGTTTTGATCATATCCAATATAGAATATGTTTTAAGAGGGGTTTTTATATAGATTTTGACAATTAAAATAAATAGGACTACATGAGTTTTTTTGACACAATTAAATATATATTATTCATGTGTACTCATTCAGATAATTACAGATTCATTTACAGAAAAATATGAACTTAATAGACTAAAAAATGAACAAGTTGATAAACACATGAGATAATAAGCCACTTTTACAAGTTTCAAAGAATAAAAGGGCGAATCTTGAGCTCATTTCTTTTGTGCGTCGCTCTTTGTGCCCTTGGTCGACGTTGATGTCAGTTCACCTGTCCTTATTTCAGGACAATCTCTCCAACCATTTGCGTGGAACTCACCTTTGGTGGATACAATCTCGTCGATAATAAAGTCGATGAGTTGTTCTTGGATTGCTGCAACCCGGTGCGGCGGGATCACGGCTTGCACATCGATGTTCGGCTGACAAAGCGGGAAGTAAATAAATCTCTGGACATGTAATTAAAGTGTAAGTACTAAGAAATTGACATGTGCACACTACCTCGGCGTTTGTTGTCGGCACATCGCCGTGAGTAATATTTTGCATATAGTGGCACACATAATAGCCACATAAGTTGTTTTCACCCGTCTGTTGTAGAACCTGCGATGAAATTTGAAAAGAAAATAATTATTGGGATGAAAAACTATTACGGCATATTAATATTCTTTAATACGTACTCGAGTGCTTATTTGGACATCAAATTCGTTCTCGAAATCTCCTTGTTGCTTCTTTCGAAACCTTGCGAATGCTCTGTATGATGCGTTAGTATGAATAGTAATTATCAGAGTTGGAATTAACAAGGTATTTCAATATATATAATAAGGAAACTATCGTATATATATGTGCTATATACCTGTTTAAGGTGTCAATGATATATTGATATTTTTCCACTGGAGTCCTTTTTGAGTCTTGAACAACGATTTGACTACTATCAAGCTTGATGATAAGAAGGATCCAGTGAAACCTATTCATGTATTGCAACATATATGTAACTAGCTAGTAGTATTATCAATGCCTTGGAAAATATAAGAACAAGAGGTTGTATATATACGTACTCGAAGTTGAAGGGCAGAAGTATGTACGGTTTGTAGTGCTGTCCCAAGAATGCATCGAGAATGTAATCTTCAACAGCCTTTCGGTTGCATCTAAAGACGAACTCGTTAACAATCTCTGGGTCGATGAAGCCCACGTTAAAGATGTTCTCTTTTCTACATCGTTGTATCTCCATTCTACATAGAAAGGTATAAGTTATTAGAGTTGCAATTTTATTGTACGAGGAAACACACGGTAAAGGTATGAGCTTGACACTTATAGGCACCAGCAGCTCATGAGAGACACATTGATGGCGTCGGCATGGTAAATATGGTAGAAGTCGTTGAATTTGAGCCATATGCTGTTGTTGTCCCCGCGATAAAAATCATCTTCTTTGATACGGAGGGGGAACATCGTTCTTCCTTGAGCGGACTCTGTCATGTACCATTTGTGAAATTGCCGCATCGTGGTTGGCAGATCCTTTATCTCATTAGGGTCAATCAGCTCCCAGCCCAACTGGTATTGCCATCTGACCTTTGCCATTGGGAGATCATCTATTAATCCAAGAGCTGCAGCTATGGAACTGAGTCCTGCCTCCTTCATAAACCTCTCGAGGTTCTCCTGATCTTGGTCTCTCTTCTTTGCCGCCGCCGCCTGACCACGTTTATTCTTCTGTGTAGCCTTTATTATTATGCATTCATAGTTGGGCCAGCACAGCGAAGGGCTTTGCACGGCATGTCGCGAAGTGTTTCGCCGCTTTTCGATCAATTGGTACCTTTAGCTCTGGCTTCTTTTTTGCGAAGTGTGCAGCCAATTCTGCTTTAGTGACCTCGTCACTCTCCTCCTTAGTCATATTATATGCCCTCTTTGGAGGTTCCTTTATATTTGTCGATCGGCTGGACTCCACCTTCTTGGGAGCAGGTGGAGGAGCCTTTCTGCTATCGAGCTTCTTCCTCGGAGGAGATGGTGGAGGCGTGGTTTTCCTGGGGGTTCTTTTTTGTTTGAGATGCTGGTGGTGGAGTAGGGCTTCTGCGTGGAGCGGGTGGTGGAGGAGGCGTGCTCTGTTTTACCGGCGAAGCATTGCGTGGTGGTGACGCTGGATGAGGCGTGGGTTGCCGTGGTGGAGATGACGCGTCCACACCAACTGGAAATATGATGTACCGTTTGCGTCAGAGGATGATATTGTGGAGGGCCTGTCCAAGCTTGGTCACGTCGTCGCCTCCAGCAATATCGAGAAGTTCTTCAAATCCGCTCAGCACCTCCTCCACCGCGACCTTCGAGTAACCCGGGGGTATCTCGTTGCAGTGGAACATCTGGCCCGGCTTCACCGGATATGCCATGCCGTAAGCCACCTTGATGGAGAGGTTACGCGCATCAACGTAGCTCACACTGGCGGCGAACCCTTATGTCATCCACGGGATAACGGAATGACAAGTTGTCCGCCGGGGCCCCGGTGGGCCTTGACTACTCCGCCGCTGAAGGGCTGATCATGGCGTCCGGCTGATTGCTCGGACCTAGTCCCTAAAGTTTGCTGAGGGCAATTTGTACTTGTTGCGCAACTATGTCGCTGATGCTAGCCTGGGTTGCTCTGAGCTCTTGTTCCAATTGGTACATTTTATATGATTCTCTTGTTTTGCTTCTATCTTTGGCTCTGCGTATCGCATCCTTGGCGAAACCGTACTTCCACGGCGTTAGTTTGCCCATACCTCGTGTCTGTCCCGTGTGCTCAGGGTTTTGAAGGGCATGTGTTAGCTCGTCATTCTCCCTGTCTATCACCAACGTACTTGCCTGAGACTACTCGACAGCTTGTACAATCCTTTGACCAGCCTCTTGCACTCCTGGTGCTATCACCAAGCTGCCGTTATCTGAAAGGCTCCCCCCGTGACCCATGAACCAATTGCGCAGGCGCTCTTCCCACAAAGCGGTAGCCGGTGTGACGTCCTTCACCATTAATTCTTCTTCCCGCTTCTCCCATTTCAAGACCTTGAGGTAACCACGGTGCCAAGATGGTGGTGGTATTTCTTCATCGTGAATTGGCCTTGTTCTTGACTCGCGGCACGGCCTTGGTGGCGGCTTGTACTCCGTGAATGCTTCCCAGTGATCCGCCAGCTTAGGAAATTGGTTGAAGTCGGGTCTTTCTCCCTTCTGCACATACTTGCGGCTGAGAGACGTCTTCCACGCCTGAAACATGGTTGTCATCTTCTTCAAAGTGAATTTCTTGGCCTTGTCTTCGGACCCTTGAGGAAATGTGAAATTTTCCTTAATATCTCGCTAGAGCAGGTCCTTGGTTACTTAAGGAACTTCGGCCTATTTTCTGATGCTAATTGGGACGTGATCCCTCACGTGGTAACCGCAAGCATTGTTGCACGGCTCAACTGCTGAAAGAGGGGCAACCGGCATCCCTTCATTGTTAACGTCGGTAAACACGTGCTTTGTGGATGGCTTCTTGTTAGGTCCCCGATGCTTGGATTGGTTGCTCGATGTACGAGGCTTGAAATACACAAACATATGTATAAACGTGTGAGTGTATTATATTAATGAATTGCGATTAATTAACATGTCCACAGGGATTATATTCTTCTGGCTATACCTCATCCTCGCCGGAACCAGTGTTACCAGACTCAGCGGCTCCAGCGTCAATGGCTTCATCGGCTGCAGCCTCAACAGCCTCACCGGAACCAATGTTAGCCTCAGCGGCAGTAGCGTTAGCATCACCTTCGATGCTACCCAGCGCGATGGAGTCTAGCAAGAACTGTTCTCCCTCGTCGAAAGTAGGGTCACCACGTCCTGGTTGTGTCATCTATCCTAATTCCAAAAAAATGTTGACATAAATATCATATTACTTTGAAACAACCATATTACAGATTACAACACAAGTATATTATTACATCAATTTCTGACATTAGCTCAGATTACATCATATTACACCATGTAGAGCACATTCATTTTAAAAATCAACTCATTTATATTAACCAATTGAATAAATAACTTCATTTCACAAGACAATCATATAATCAGAAATTATATTGAATTTTGGTTCTCAAGAAATCTTTCATTGTAATAAATTCCTTTCCTCTGCACCACAAAACAAATATAATATTATTTCGACTTGAAAATTTGACAGAATCCTCTGGATGGATAATATATAATAAGTTTCAAACATCATTTATTAAAAAATAGAGGTGGTAGTAAATAATACTTCTTAACATTTCAAACTAAGTCCTACTTACCAGTTACCAACAACAAATTGCCAGAAAAAATAATCAAGGCCAATTAGAGTAGCTTAAGTTAATACTAAACATTCAAGGCAATCTCAACATTTCATCACATGTAAAAATAAACAACCATCACAAATCTAAGTATTAGCGTAATTAATTTCCATATCCATATAGAAAATGTGCAGTTTCTTGTCAAGAATGAAGAACATGTTAGTAGAAACTTTCATCAATCGAATACTGGTATTTTGTCAACACATAATACCACAAGAGTCTGCTGCCCACAAGCCCGCGCTACCAAAAAGCTCAGAGTCTGCTGCATCTCCAGTGATTTCAGTCAACACATAATACCACAAGAGAACAAACATAATTGAAGTTACACATCCATCATCATATATATATTAATGAGCTGGTATTCACTATGATTCAGTAAGATTCATGTACATAAGCTCTACTGGAACCTAAACTATATAGCTGAACACCTTGTGAGCATTTCACCGAACATCTTGTGGGTAGCCAAATTAGAGAGGGAGGACGACGGCGTGCACAGCTATACCTCGGTCCTCCGGGGTGGAATGGCGGTGTGGCGACGGCTTGGTGGTGGAGGAGGCGGCGGCGAGGTGGCGGAGGAGGCGGCAGCGAGGGCACCCGCGCGGGGGTCGACTGGTGCGGGGGTGGAGTGGCACCGGGATGGTTGGGTGGCGGAGGAGGGCGACGGCGTCGATGAGGACGGCGGCGCGGGGTCTCGACGGAGGCGACGGCGGTGAGACACAGGAGGTCTGAGAGCGGGGACTTAGAAAATTTGGGGTCAGAGAGCGCGGGGAGTATAAACCTTATACAGAGAACTCACTTCTACAAGCGGTTTTTACTACCAACCGCTTGTGGAAGGCCTTTTACAAGCGGTTGGTATTATCAATCGCTTGTAAAGATGACTTCTACAAGCGGTTGATATTACTAACTGCTTGTAGAGTGCTGACCAGCTAATATTCAAAACAATATGGTGCCCTTATAGGTTGACAAGATCTCTTTCTCCCCCTTGGCTAGCGCGGGGCGCTTGAGTGCTGGCTCACCCACGCGGGTTCGAGCCTCACTCGTGCCCCCTGGCCTTTCTTTTTTTACTGTACAGATTTCTACAAGCGGTTGGTATTATCAACCGCTTGTAAAGATGACTTCTACAAGCGGTTGATATTACTAACCGCTTGTAGAGTGCATGGTTGGGCGGGAGTGGGAAAGGACCTATGCAAGCGGTTATTATTATCAACCGCTTGTAGAGCGCAAGCTACAAGCAGCTATTAATACTAACCGCTTGTAGAAGTACTGGCCGGCTAATATTCAAAATAATATGGTGCCCTTATAGGTTGACAAGATCTCTCCCTCCCCCCTAGCTAGCGCGGGGCGCTTGAGTGCGGGCTCGCCCATGCGGGTTCGAGCCCCGCTCGCACCTCCTGGCCTTTCTTTTTTTCGTTTTACTGTTTGAAGTCAGACAAATTTTCTTTTTTTTTTGTTTTACTGTTTGAAGTCAGACAAATTTGTTTTTATCACTTTAGTTTCATTCCATAATTTTTAAAATTTTTTTAGCACTTTAGTTTCATTTCAGAATTTTTAAAAAATGCTTTTATCACTTTAGTTTCATTCCATAATTTTTAAAAAATGTTTTTATCACTTTAGTTTCATTCCAGAATTTTTAAAAAGCTTTTAGAACTTTAGTTTCATTTCAGAATTTTTAAAAAATGCTTTTATCACTTTAGTTTCATTCCATAATTTTTAAAAAAGCTTTTAGCACTTTAGTTTCATTTCAAAAATTTTATAAAATGCTTTTAGCACTTTAGTTTCATTTCAGAATTTTTGAAAAATGCTTTTAGCGCTTTAGTTTCATTCCATAATTTTTTAAAAATGCTTTTATCACTTTAATGTCATTTCAGAATTTGTCAAAATGCTTTACACATACATAGTTCATACAGTAGTGGTACACATACATACTTCATACAATAGTGGTACACATACATAGTTCATACAGTAGTGGTACATCTCAAGTAGTCACATACTTTGTCTTTACAAGTGTTCCTTCATTATGATCGCGACATATGAAAGGAGAATCCACGTCTGTATTATTGAGGAGGCTTATGTCGACATCCACAGCGAAAGGAGGGAGCTCGTCGAACTGACTATACTCTTCCTCGTCTGTGACGTCCTCAACTCCAACAATTCTTCGTTTGCCTTGGAGAACCACGTGTCGCTTTGGCTTACTACTACAATTTTTCTACTTGCCCTTCTACTTCTTAGGTTTGCTTGACATGTCCATTACGTAGAAGATCTGTCTCACATCGTTCGCGAGGACGAACGGTTCGCGCCTATAGCCGACTTGCGTGAGGTCCACGATTGTCATACCATATTTATCGACCTTCACGCCGCTTGAAGTCAGTTTGACCCATTGGCACTTAAATAGAGGGACCTTCAAAGGTCCATAGTCGAGCTCCCATATCTCTTCTATGAAACCATAATATGTATCCACCTTGCCTTTGTTGTCTTCGGCGTCTATACGGACACCGCTATCTGGTTGGTGCTCTTGTTATCCTGGGATCTGGTGTAGAATGTGTAACCATTTATCTCATACCCCTTGAATGTCACGATTTCACTAGATGGTCCCCGAGCCAAGCGTTGCAATTGTTCATTGTCTGACCCTTTCAAAAGGATGTAGTTTTATAACCAAGCGCCGAAAGAATCCATGTGCTTCAGTATTATCCAATCCTCGACCTCCCAGGAAATCGCGCGAGAATACTCTTGTGCTCAAGGATATCTGAGGCCACTACTGCTTGATTGTTTCAAAACCGTGAAATGTGCTTGCTTAAATGTAAGAAGATCATTGCATGCAATTGCTTTCCTTCCTAGTGTCCCTTTTCCCGTAACCTCCCTCGTGGCGTGATATAGGACGCCGATCGGGTTTAGATCATTAATGTAATCCACACAAAACTCAATCACCTCCTCTGTCCCATAACCCTCGGCAATGCATCCTTTCGGACGAAGCGATTCTGAGACATACTTCTTTAGCACACTCATGTACCTCTCGAAGGGAACATGTTGTGCGATATACGGTCGAGAATACCTATCTCTTTGACAAGGTGAACAGTGAGATGAACCATAATATCAAAGAATGCAGGAGGAAAGATCATCTCAAGACTAACCACACTTTGTACCACGTCATCCTGCAGCTTACTTAGTTTATCTGGGTCGATGACCTTATGTGAAACCGCGTTGAAAAAAGAACACAGCTTTGTGATTGTCCCCCGTACCTAGACTTGTAAATTGGGTCATGCCGTGCCGGCACGGCCCAAACCCATCGTGCTTCAGGCTGCTTCAGGAGAGCCCAGCACAACACGGTCGCATCATCGGGCCGGGTCGGGCTGGCCCGAAATGGTTTTTTCCTGGCCCAGCTCGGCACTAAAGTTCATCGGGCCACCATCGGGCCGTGCTGGCCCAAGCACGGCCTAGGCCTACTCCAGATCGATTGAAGCAGTCGCACTTGCCCCCCTCTCTCTCTGTCCCATCACTATCTGGTCATAAGCTAATTAGCCAACTACTTTTAGCCAGTAATTAATCACTATCTAGTGTGGCGCCAGATGTGGCTAGTAATTAGTAGCGGGAGTGTATGATTAGGGATATCCAATTAGTTAGGCCATCGTCGGGCCGTGCCGGGTGGCCCACCGTGCTACGATTTAAGGCCCAGCCCAGCACGGCATTTGGGCCGTGCTGGCCCGGCCCATAATGCTTTGGGCCGTGTCGTGCTTTGAGCCGTCAATTTCGTGCCATGCTCAGGCTAGCCCGTTTGAGCCCGACCCAATTTACAGGTCTACCCGTACCCACTCGGGCAGTATGCCTCTCACAGCCACTGGAAGCAACTGTGTCATTAACACAAGACAATCATGGGATTTCATGTGTACGATTTTATTCTCTTTCGTGTTTATGAGTCTCATTACATTCGAGGAGTATCTGGAAGGGACCTTCACACTATTCAGGAACTCTACCATGCTTTTTTTTCTCTTCTTTGCTTAGAGTGTAACTCACAGGATGTAGGTAATTGTCGAGGTTTGTTACCGATAATAATTAAAAGGGGGCTAGGCGCTGGATCGGAAACTCGATGGTAGCACAAGACACGAGAATTATACAGGTTCGGGTTCTCACGGTGGAGATAATACCCTAGTCCTGTGCTCTGGGATTATGATTGGCTAACTTATTTGCTGATGATCTTGTATTGTCTCTGATGTTTTTCCTCCCCGCCCCTCCCTTTATATAGCAGAGGAGGGCGGTTACAAAAAGGAGTCCCACTCGGATACGAGGTGGAGATTATATCTCTTTCCTTATCCGTTATACATGATAGCGGCTAGGATTACAATTGTATCCTCCCTAAGCAGGGTTGGTTTCCATCTTCAGGGTTTCCTTGTTGTGCATGGCGGCCTGCCTCCTGAGCAATACCCATCTTCATGTAGTCGGCTTGGCCCATCCCTCTTGGTGGTCCTCTCGGCTCGCCATGCAGAATACCCGGTCCATATACTCTCTGAGAGCCCCGAGTGCTGCGATCGAATTGCCGCCTTCTGGTCGCAGACCCAACGGGTCAAGCTTCACGCCGAGTGCTTACGATTCTTGATGTAGTTTCGACTTGTTTTCCTTTCGGTAGAGTGCCCATTGTAGGCAAAGAGATCGTGGAGGACTCAATAGAGCTCCACGCGTTGAATTATATCCATTGTCATGACATACGGTGGTGGCTCATCATGGGGCATCCGTATCCCAAAGCGATATCTGAAGTCAAAACGCTTTTCCCGCTCAAGGTGAAATTCAGCGCCGCTCCCTTTAAATTCATTCGCTGCCGAAGTTGCTGATGTCGTCGTTGAAGCGTTGGCCCACACGTGTCGCATCCAAATTTAGTAGCCCTGAAATCATGTATATGCATAACTTAAGCCATGTAAAAACAACTCACTCGGATGTGATGCCCGACTAGTTTATAATTTTAGAGTTTTTTACTCCTTTTCCTTATTGATGTTGAATTCATCCGAGTGGTTTTGACTCTTTTTTGTTTAAGCACTCTGCCCGGCTAGTCTAGCCCCCGAGCGTCGGGAGTCGGCTCATGGCCCTTTTTCCCAGACACGCGCTTTGGGTGACTAAAGTTCGCCATTCATGGGGTCAGAGCTTCACAACTCGGAGTCAACGCACTCGGATTCATTTACAATCGTTAAGTAAAAGAAGAAAAATACAACTCAGAAAAAGATGTGCGCATGCACACACTATTAGGTGTAGCCCCCGACTTACTGCTTAGTTAAGGATCAACTAAGTAGCAAGTCAAGAAAGCCAACAATTTTATTTATAATGACATAATTGAGTAAAAAGTGACTTAGCTGCTTTATGTTCCATGTGTTGCAGACGATCGTGCCGTCCTTGCTCGTGGCGCAGGCATAGGCTTGCAGTCGAGTCGTAGGTGGTGCTCAGGGCGCAGGCATGGCGCTTGGCCGTGCCGAAGGTGGCGCTCGGGGCGCCGGCGTAGGCTCATGACCGTGTCGATGGTGGCGCTCGGGGCGCGGGCGTTGGCTCGTGGCGCGAAGGTGGCGCTTCGAAGCGCGGCGCTCGTGGCGTGCGAAGTGGCGCTTCGTGGCGCGGCGTTAGCTCGTGGCCGTGCGAAGGTGGCGCTTCGTGCGCGGCGTTAGCTTCGTGGCGCGTGCGAAAAGTGGCGCTTCGGGCGCAGTGTAGGCTTCGTGGCGTGCGAAGGTGGTGCCCGTGGCGCGGCGTTGGCTCGTGGCGTGCGAAGGTGACGCTGAAGCGCGGCGTGGCTCGTGGCCGTGCCGAAGGTGGCGCTCGTGGCGCAGGCGTTGGCTCGTGGCCGTGCCGAAAGTGGCGCTCTGGCGCGGCGTTAGCTTCGTGGCCGTGCGCGGTGGCGCTTCGGCGCAGCGTAGCTCTTGGCCGTGACGAAGGTGGCGCTCGGGGCGCAGGCGTAGCTCTTGGCCGTGCCGAAGGTGGCGCTGGCGGTCCGCTGATGCGAACATCTCCTTTACCGCAGTCGGTGGCCTTCGGGGCATCTTCTTGATCAAGTTAGCGCCACTAACTCCTTTCAGCACGTCGAGGTGTGTTCACAGGATGCTTCCAATCACGACGGAATTAATCAGGCATGTTCTTCTGTGGTTGGGCTGCAGCAGATCTTCAGATGTTGTAGTCGGCTTCAAGTTCATTCAGCCGCCGCCACCACAGGAAGCCGCCAGCCAAAAAAGCTTTAGTCGCATGAAAAACGGCAGTCACAGCCGCCAGAAAAAGCTGTCGAAGATCGCCATCGAGCTTGCTAAGATTGATCCTAGCGCATCCCCTACCTGGCGCGCCAACTGTCGAGGTTTGTTACCGATAATAATTAAAAGGGGGCTAGGCGCTGGATCGAAACTTCGATGGTAGCACAAGACACGGAATTATCTGAGTTCGAGCTCTCACGGTGGAGATAATACCCTAATCACGTGCTCGGGATTATGATTGGCTAACTTATTTCTTGATGATCTTGTATTGTCTCGATGTTTTCCTCCCCCCTCCTTTATATAGAGGAGGCGGTTACAAAAGGAGTCCCACTCGGATACGAGGTGGAGATTATATCTCTTTCCTTATCCGTTATACATGATAGCGGCTAGGATTACAATTGTATCCTCCTAAGCGAGGTTGGTTTCCATCTTGAGGTTTCCTTGTTGCGCATGGCGGCTTTGCCTCTGAGCAATACCCATCTTCATGTAGTCGGCTTGACCCATCCCCTCTTGGGTGGTCCTCTCGGCCCGCCATGCAGATACCCGGGGTCCATATACTCCACAGTAATGTTGTCCTTTCCCTCTTTTTTCTGGATGTAGGTTGTTCCTCAGTTCCAAGAGTTTAAGGTCCTTCCGAGCTTGTAGTGTATTTTTCGATTTTTTGTACATATCTATGTAGCCTAGCAGGTTCAAGTAGACATTCTTCGTGATATGCATGAAGTCAAGTGAGTGACGAACCTCCATGACTTCCCAATAGGGCAAGTCCCAAAATATTGACTTCTTCTTCCACATGGGTGCCTGACCATCCTCATTCTGCACATGTTTGCTTCCAGGACCCTTTTCAGATACTACTTTCAAATCCTTTACCATAGCAAACACACGTGGCCCACTACGATGCTGAGGCCTTGCACGAAGGTCTAGTTGCCCATTAAATTTCCTGCCTTTCTTCCGCAACGGGTGACTCGTAAGAAGAAACCTACGGTGACCCATGTACACAACCTTCCGAGAGTTTTTTAGGTACATGCCGTCCGTTTCATCTAAGCACTGGATGCAGGGTCTATATCCTTTGATAGGCCGGACAGGTTACTGAGAACAGGCCAGTCGTTGATTGTTAAAAATAATAATGCACGTAGGGTGAAATATTCCCTTTTGTACTCATCCCATACCCTTGCACCATCCTCGTACAACGTCACAAGATCTTCAACCAATGGTTTCAGGTAGACATCAATGTCATTTCCAGGTTGCTTGGGGCCTTGGATCAACAACAGCATCATGATGTACTTTCGCTTCATGCACAGCCATGGAGGAATGTTATAGATACATAGTGTAACAGGCCAGGGGCTATGGCTGCTGCTCAATTCTTCGAAAGGATTCATCCTATCGGTACTCAACCCAAACCTTATGTTTCTCACCTCATCTGCGAAGTCCGGGTACGTCCGTTCGACTTTCCTCCACTGTGAACCATCTGCAGGATGTCTAAGCATCCCGTCATCCTTACACTCTTCTTTGTGCCAACACATCATCTAGGCATGCGCTTTGTTAGCAAACATACGTTTCAATCGGGGGGTCACAGGGAAATACCACAACACTTTAGCTGGAGGTCTCTTCTTCTTACGCTCTCCATCTATTTCACCTGGATCGTCACGCTTCACCTTTTACCGTGATTCTTTGCATACTGGACAAACATCCAAATCGGCATACTCATTGCGATACAGGATACAATCATTAGGACATGCATGTATCTTCTGTACTTCCAATCCCAAAGGACAGACGACTTGCTTAGCTTCATATGTAGATTCGGGCAGAGTGTTATCTTCTGGAAGCAACTTCTTTACGAGTGATAACAACTCATCGAATCCCTTATCTGACACACCATTTGTAGCCTTCCATTGCATGAGTTCCAGTGTGGTACGTAGCTTTTTGTGGCCTTGCCCACAGTTTGGGTACAAAGGAGTTCTGTGGTCCTCTAACATGCGTTGGAACTTCTTGAACTGTCTTTCATCTGTGTAGTCTCCCTCTCCGTCACGCAGCATCTGGTCTAGGTCATCATCACCAAAGTAACCAAGTGTTTCTTCCACGGAATAGTATTGCGTGCCGTCCAGGATACTGTTGAATCCATCTTCCTGTTCCTCGCCTTCTTCATCGTCTTCCTGGCTAATCGCCTCTACTTCGCCATAGTTGGTCCAACAGGTATAGTTTGGCATGAAACCTCTCATGATCAAGTGGTTCATAACTTGCCATCGCTGGGAGTGCTCCTTCTCGTTCTTGCAATCTACACACGGACAACATATGAAGCTGCCTGGAGGCAAGAATGCAACAGCCGCATCGAGAAAAGCCTGCACGCCATCAATGAACTCTCTCGAGCAACGGTCCGCATTGTACATCCATTACCGATTCAACTACACCAAGTTATAATTTCATTAAAAATTATAACAAATTTCGTTACAAAAATTATAACCTAACTTATAGTTACATTTAAAAATCTAAAGCTCAAACCACTTAAATCCAACTAAAAAAGCTCCACCTACACCATCATCCAATTAAAGACCTACCTTTCTAATTATTTTTTATCCCTTTCTACCTTTGTAATTATTTTTTATCCTTCTACATGTTTTTCTATTTTATTTCATAAACCAATAATTATTTCCTTGCAATATTGTACCTAGATCTCCCCCAAATTATTGTGATATTTAAGATTCTAAAGCTAACAACCACCTAGATCTAAAGCTTCCAATCACCTTTACCTTGTAATGTCATATTTTGAACTAGATCTCCACCCTACATCTTCATACAACAACAAAAACAAGCATAGAAAACAAATTTTTGATTATGGTGATCTTGCTTAAAAAGTTCAAGATTTCTCCACATCCATTGAAAAAATAGCAATATCTAGGTGAGAAGGATGTTCACATGATGTTACTAACCTTGAAACACTTAATTTGGAGCTAATCACCCCAATTAAAAATTTGGACAGCACCTCCCCAAACAACATTGGGCGGCCCTTCTCTGTTCGATCGTACCTCTGCTGGCTCGTGGAGGAAGAAGGGTTTAAATGCGCTGCGCGGGAGGGCTTCCAGAAGCGGTTTGAGACACGAACCGCTTCTAAATCTTACATTCTAGAAGTCAGAAGCGGTTTGAGACAAGAACCGCTTCTAGAATGCAAGATCCAGAAGCGGTTCGTGTCTCAAACTACTTCTGGAAGCCCTCTCTAGACCGTTGCCTATGAACCGCTTCTGGTGCGAACATCATAATGAGTTCGCACCAAACCGTTTCTAATAGGCCGATTGTGATGCCCAGTTCTATGGTAGTGATACTTCAATTTGCTTTGCATTGGACAGAAGTAGGCAAATAGATATCTAGCTATAATAAAATAAGGGAGCAATGTGGACGCCCCATAAACAGAATGGATTGAACACTTCGATGCGCCAAAATATAAGCACATTAATATACCACTTTACAATACAAATACTGACAACAAACATAAAACTATAATGTTACTAGCCATGTGCCCGTGCGATGCAATGGAAACTTAATTTATGATAAAAAAATTATTTGCAAAGAGTACTAACCTTATCTGAATAATAATGTTCACTCTGAATGTGCAATGGTTAAATATTTAAATCAATTCATCGAAACATACAAATTACAAGCACCTGTTTACAAAATCGAGTTTAAAATTATCTTTACTTTCACAAACTTAAATAATATCATCACATCACTTGGGATTGTAAATTTGTAATGCTATAATTCGAGATCGATCAATCAGACGAAAGAGGCATCACCTGCTATCCCATGGGCGCAAATGCATTGAAGAGGCAGGCGTCATTCGTATGTGGCTGCCATCATTAGCGGCGTGCATGGCTCGTACGCCTTACTCCGGCCATACTATAGCCCCACCCCATCAACCAACTCCATCGCCTCCTCGCCTCCCCCCACAAGCGCCTCACTCTACCTATTGACATCATATACCGCAGTGAGCTCTAGCAGCGCCGCCAGCCTATCTTGCTGCCCATTACCGGCGACCTGCCCCTGCACCACATCGACAAATTCAGGAAGGTCGTCCATTACCTCCGCTCAATGGATAAGCTCAACACATTTGAAGGAGAGCAAGAAGCGGTAGGGTTATATAGATTCAGCAACCGAAGAGATATCTATGGAATTCAGATTAAAAAATTATTGAATAAGGAATGCAACAAAAGGAAAAGTGGCGAGAAGAGACCCAACTCCATGAATCGGAGCTCTGCTTCCTTCGAAAGGGAATCAATCAATCCAATCTGAAAAGCACCGGGAGCAATCACCGCCGATTCGAATGCTAAACCAATGGAAGTAAGGAAAGCAATAAATAAGTCATGCATATTCATTTACTTCCCACGACGGGATGATCCAATCCAATCTACCGAGGTGATCACTGCCCGCTTCTCACTCAGCCACGCGGGTACGCACACCGTCATGCATAGCCGTGCGCATGCTGCTGGGCGGCCGGAATTAAGTCCATACGTGATTAGATAAAAAGAAAGGATGATTTTATCTACACATGCAAGTAAATATTTAATAGAAAGAATGTATATGGCAACTCAAAGAAGAGATGTGGTATTTTCGACTCGTGGAATGGGCTGAGACGGACTGGATAATCCCTGCTTCTCACCTCTTCCAAATGCTCTTTTGATTCAGATAGGAAAAAAATGGCACGAGTTTATTCTCCCACCGGAATTGCTCCCAAACAAGCCTAGAGGTACCACGCTATTCCCAAACAAATCCATCCATCCATCCATCCAACAAGAGTTGGGCTAGCATTGTAGTCAGTCTTTCATCTGGTTCCTCACTTCTCGACTGAACGCATCTTTTTGAGTTCGGAAACTTTTCTCAACTTTTGCTGGAATCGAATTGTTTCATATGAGATTGCTGTAACCTAAATATAGCATCCTGATTTGTATTTTTCGCCAACTTATCTCAACTTTTCTAAACATTCCAACTTTTCTTAACTTTTCTCAACTTTTCTAAACATTCCAACTTCTCTTAACTTTTCTCAACTTTTGCTGATTTCTCAACTTTTCTAATTTTTTCTCAACTTTTGCTTGATACGATGTTATCAACTTCAGAGGAGTTGTCCCTTTTTTTATTCGTACTGATGGGAAATTAACCATACCTCCTAGAGTTCATATCATTTCATGGTTGCAATCTCATAATTATTTGTTCGCTAAACATAATTTGAATAGAAGACAAATGGGTTTGAAAAATGATTTGCATTTTCAAAAAACAAGTGGACACGGATGCAGGCAATCTAGCAAAGGAAGTCACGAATGCTGAAGAACTGGCGCTCATGGCCGGCATGGCGGGAAGGAGCGAAGTGCTGAGCCTGGGCTTGCTGGTTTGATTGTCGCCAGCGGCTGACCCCACGGGAAGTCGGGAACTCTACCTGGTAAAAAACAGAGTACTCTGTAGTATGATGTTTGAATGTTTGAAGTCCTATTACGGATTTATGATCCATTTCGACCGCCACAAACTGCAATCAAGCATCAGTTTGGCAACAATAGGCACTCAAATTGTTTTAATAGCGCTAACCAGAGAAATTCAATATTTTTTTGGATTAAGGAGATAGGAGACAGACAATCCAAGTTCATCACATCCAGATTATTGCACACATACATAGTTCTAACCCATTGCACAGTACGCAGCCTAGCCACAAGGTTTCCTTCAAGCAACTAGTAGGATCAGGATTCAAAATATCAAGGGCATCATCTCCTAGAACTGCGTCACACCTAGTCATGAGTGACAATATGATTATATGGATACGGACCATCATGGATGCTATATACCGCCAAGCAAGTAGTTGCGGAGAGCCCTCGCAACGGCGGCGGCGGCGACGATCGCGAGCCTGGGGAACTGTAGGGCGACCATTGACAGCATCCCGAATGCCGCGCCGAGCAGCCATAGGATGAAGGCGATGAAGACGAGCTCAGCGTTGCTGGATGCGGACACGCTTGTGGTGGCCAGCTCGTGCACGAGAATGAAGGCACCGATAAGCATGAAGATGCGGCCAGAGTCGAGGAGCAGCTGCTGGAGGCCAGGGTGACCAATCTCCTCGCCCTGGCCGATGAGACGGAGGAAGCATCGCACCACCAGCGCTGCCATTGGATTTGTATTACCCTGCTTTGCTTTGCTATTTGCTGTGGTGGTTGGAGGAGTCCGAGTTCCCCTGAAGGCTGCCTTCTTATATAGGTCGTGCTGGTGCCTAAGTGCTGCGCGCTTGCTGGCTTTGCCTTTTTTTCCAAGTGGCTGGCTGTGCCATTTTTCCAAGTGGGGTCGGGGGCCTGGGGCACGGTGTGTTTGTGCCTTGCTGTGACGTACTGACGTCCATGTTTTTGTACTTTTGCGCGCCCGGTGAACATGGCGGGCAGATGTGCTCAAGACGGGCGGATGCGGGAACATGGCGGGCAGATGTGCTAATTTGACGGTTAAGTTATTATTGATATGTAAACTTGAGTCCGTTTCTGGAAGAACAAGTGCAGTGTCAGATTTATGATCCGTTCGAAGCGTCATACTTCTTGCAGCGAATCCAATAAAGGAGCCCAATATACCTATATACATACGTGTAGAAAAATATTTGACGACCCGTAGGACCCACACATCACAGTCTTGCTTAAGTGAATTTTGTACGCCGCCACCCAGGGTTCAACTTTTCGCTGTAAATCCGCGTGAGTTCAAATTCAAATTTAAAATTTTTTAAAAAATTTAGAAAAATGTAACCAAAAAATTCCTAAAATTAGTATTGATTGTTGTATAGCCTCTGGCATGAATTTTTTTTTGAAAAAATAAATTTTAAAGATATTTTTGAAAAAATAAATTAGTATGTGGTTGGAGGAGTCCGAGTTCCCCTGAAGGCTGCCTTATATAGGTCGTGCTGGTGCCTAAGTGCTACGTGCTGTGGCTGGCTGTGCCATTTTTCCAAGTGGGGTCGGGGGCCGGGGGCACGGCGTGTTTTTGCCTTTTGTGACGTCCATGTTTTTGTTCCGTTGTGTGCCCGTGGAACAAGATGTGCTAATGTGATGGTTAAATTATTATTGATATGTAAACTTCCGGTGAATGTTTCTGGAAGAACTAATCCAATAAAGGAGCCCAATATACCTATACATACGTGTAGAAAAATATTTCACGACCTATAGGACCCACACATCACAGTCTTGCTTAAGTGAATTTTGAACGCACCCACACATCAGTCTTGCTTAAGTGAATTTTGTACGCCGCCACCTGATCTATTTGACTTACACAGAGCGCTCCGTAGTCTGAACTCTGCTTTTCTAGTGCTACTAATTTATGATCCATTTCTAAGGCAAAACTACAAGAAAGCAACAATAATCCCGTAGATTGTTTGAAGAGCGGTAAGCGGAGAACTTCCATTCGTCGTCGTTATAAAGTTATTTCAGGGAGGTAACACGTGGTATGCCACTGGGGAGCAACTGAACTATAAGGGAAAGGGCAGTAAGTCCTGAGAATACAGAGCACCCAATCGCAATACATGATGACGAGAATAAACAGACTTAGAGCAGGGTTCACAAAACCGTTTCGAACGCAAAATTCGCTCCTCCAGTGATACCGGTTTTCGTGAAAAACCGAGCGAAAACTACGAAAAACCGATCGGTTTGCAAATTCAAACCATTTTGAATCCTGGTCAAACTCACGTGAGAAAACCGCGGTTTTTGACAAAAAAACCGCTCGGTTTTTGCGAAAAACCGAGCGGTTTTTGAGGTAAACCGTGTAACCAAACCGGCTCGGTTTGGGTGATAAATTGAGCGGTTTGGGTGAAAAACCGTGAAAAATGGGGGGAAAACAGTCAAAACCGGGAAAATGGGGACCAAAAATAGGGAAAATGCAAAAAAAATCTTGTAAAATTTGTAAAAAATACTGGGAAGGCTAAATTTTAGTAAAAATATAATAAATATATAAATAAGGTATGTGAAGACATGAAAAAGCTCCAGAATGATCTCTCCTAAATTTGAAAAAAATTTGACATGATCTTTGCTATATTTTAGACACTTGGAAGTTGTAAATTAGACATTTCACAATAATATGTCAATAAATAATCTTTCATTGCAATATTACAATCATACAAGTGAAAAGATACATATTTACATAACACGTAGCAAAATCATGCGCAATTTCATTACCATTCAATTGTCAACACCATTTACGTTATAATACCTTTCAATTGAAGTTGTGGAGTAGGCATAGCTTCGTCATTTTTGTATTGTCACAAAAATGCCATGTTCGACCTACATGAACAGAATATCAGTACAAAATTTCACCTGCAATGAAATCGAACATACAATTGAAACAAAATTTCGGCATGACCTTTGCTACATTGTAGACATTCTGAAGGTTTAAAGTAGGTATTTAGGTTTTAGCAATTATATATGAACAAATAACCTTTCATTTCAATAACAACCACATATCAATCTAATAAGTGCAAAAAATATGCAATGAAATATCAATACCATTTACATTTAGATACCTTCCATTTGATGCTGTAAGGTCGGCATATCGTCACCGTTCCCACACAAATGCTATGTTGGACCTGTATAGATACTATGTTAGTATAATATCAAGTTGCAACGAAATGAAATATGCAAATAAAACATTACCTTCGGGGCTACAGCTAGTATTGTGGCGTGAACACTTGGTTGGCCGGGTTGTATTCCTCGGTGGATATCAAGGCCAATCCTCGTGTAGCTTGAAACTCCGCCTTGTAATCGTGCCAGCTTTGCCCCGTCCATATACTTGCCGTTTGCCATTGTTGATACAACATGGTGTAAAACTCAGAGTCGTGCCACTCGTAGAATCATTGCGCGGGAGGTTGTGCATGAGCATCAGGGATGGCGTAGTTATAGCTACTATATGAGCTATAGCTCCCTTGCATCTCAGCGACGCAATAGGAACTATAGCTGTCCTGCGGTGTGCAGCTATCCTGTGGTGCTTATGCGGCCTTTCCCTTTCCCTGCCCCTTAATAGTTGTCCTCTATGATTGAGGAGCGCCATTGTAACGTCTCGAAATTTGACCTAAATTAAATTTTTGGAGTTAATTGAATTTTTGTGGATTTTTGGGATTCAATTGGAATTAATTGAGTTTAAATTAAATTTACCCTTCCCTTGAATAATTAAATAACATAAAAGTAATTATCAAAAATAAATAAAAATATTTTATTTAAGCTCTAGATGCCCTAAAATATTTTCTGGAATTTTTCTAGAATTTTTTGGGTATTTTTAGTGCCCTAAATAATTACTTCGAATTACTGGATTTATTTTTATTGATAAAACGGAAATTGCCGTAGCTACAGTATTGGGCCGAGCCCAACACTGTGCTCGCGCCAGCCAAACCCTAGCGCCGCTAATCCCGGGCCATGCGATCTTGATCGAATGGTCGTGGATGAGCCGCGTCGCTCATGGCGCGTGGGTCGTTGAATCTCGGTAAGTGGCCGCTAGGATGTTGCCACGTGGCGCCGTATCGCCGAACCGTTATTCGCTCGGAGCCGTCGGATCGCAATCGGACGGTGGGGATGGGTCGCGCCGCATCGGGAGGGAGCACTGCCGCACCGCCGTCGCCTGTTGGCCGCCGAGGATATTGTCAGGGATTTATGCGCAACTCGAGGCTTGTCCGAGCGGGGGATAAAGCCCTCTGCATGCAGCACTTCGCTCCGACCATTTTGCCTACTCTCTTGTGCCCTGCCGTGCGCCTTAGCCTACACTAGAGCTCGCTGGAGTAGCATCCTTCCACCGCTTCGGTTTTCCTCGCTTCCCGCTGTCATCCGCCGCTCTCCGCCGCAACCAAAGCTTGTTCCGAGCTCGCCGTGTTACGTCGCGTCGCTTGGACCACTTCTTCACGCCAGAGGAGCCTCGTAGCGCCGCCGAGCCGGTCGTCTTCCTCGTCTCCGGTCTTCGAGAGCCGCTGCACCGCCGCCATCCACCCCGAGCTCCAGCGACCATCGGATCTTCATCCAACGCTCGAGGTAAAGCCACGTGCTCTTTTGTTTGAATCGGGCTGAAACGGTATCGGTAGAAAATGGCCATTAGATCTTAATCGTGCGGCTCTGGGGAGGCCACGTAGGTGCGGTGAATAGGGAATAGCTCGGGTAACCGCCGCCGTTGGATCTTCATCCAACCGTGCCGTTGAGTCCACGTAGCTGCGTGGGTAGCGCTTGATTAGGGCCGTTAGATCTCAGATTTGTGGCTCGGATTAAGCCACGTAAGCTGGAAGAGCAGTGCATCGCTTGGTTAGCCTCCGCCGTTGGATCTTCATCCAACCACGCCGGTGCGTCCACGTCGCTATGTCAAGCCGTTCGCCGAGCCGAATCCGAGCCGTAGGATTTGAAATGAGCGGCGTGGATGTTGCCGCGTGTGTAGCTTTGGCCGCGCATGGACCGACCGTTGGATTTGGATCCAACGGGCGGGAGCGTAGGTGACTGCGTGGACCAATGATTGCGCGTCGCGTGTCTGCTGTTGAGTGGACCAAGCACTGTTCATCGGGCCCACTTGTCAGTGGTATATCCGCCGGGTGTGCTGACGTCAGCATGACGTCACCCGGGGCCCACATGTCAGTGACCGTGGTGACGTGGCTGTCTCTGGTGTTGACACATGTCAAGCCGAGGAATTAACCGGATTTTCCAGTAGGAAAATAAATAAGAGTAATTCGGTTTTTCTTTTATTGAAATTCAGGAAACTTGCAAACGCTATAACTTTTGCGTTTAAACTCGGAATTGGGTGATTCCAGTTCCTAAAAATTTGTAAAAATATGAACAATTTATTGGTGATTTTTATTTTATTTTTGGTGATGATCTTGCTATCTGTTTTAGTATATTTATTGTGTGCACATTTGTTCCGAGTAGACTCTGAGTTGCCGGGGGCTGTCGGAGAAGAATTTGAAGACCCGTCGCAGATTCCTGATCAAGATCAACTACTGCTCGAAGGCAAGTCATGCTTTGATCATTTTGTTCCTAGATTTCAAAATATATTTTGACTTAAATATTGCATGCTATGTTATTTAAAAATACCATTGATTAAATTGGGTATGATAGATAAAATGCCAATCATGTTTATGTCACCTTGATTATGTTGTTACTATGTCCTAAAAACCTTGTCACCCTAAGATGTTAATTTTCGTTGGTTGATATATTAATGCCAACACGGGAGGCTAGACCGTGACTCGCTGCTTGGTATGCTCGTGTGCGTTGAATGACTTTCAAATTCGCAAAAGAATATTGACTAAAAAATTATGGAACGCATTTTGAAGTAATGCGATGATGTCATGAGATGGAATTGGGGGTAGCGACCTGTGTGGTTCTACTCATGCAATGAAGTGAGCATTGGCATGTGTTGCATAAATGCAAACCAGGGTGGGAAATGATTTGGACCGGGGCAAGTGGCAAGGAGGCTTCGTGCCAGGTGGGCCTGTGTGGCAACGGGATGTATTGAGATTGTAAAGGCTGTATGCCGAGAAGTATAAAATGGATGTCTTGCCCGGGGCAGTTAAGGACTTCACCTTGCGAGCCTTTGAACTGAGTTTCTCGTACAACCACTTGTCCGGAATGGGACGGACCTAGTTTAGTAGGTTCTAATATCTTTCCTTTGACACCTCGGGGCGACAGTTACATACAAATGCAACTGTGTGGGGGAGCGTATCTGTGCTGCGGCTTGGTACCCATCCAACTGTATTTGCCTATTCTAAACTTTGGCTCTGTGTGAGGGAAGTGTTAGAAAGGCAATACTGGAGAGGTTCACAGGTTAAGTGTTAGTCTCCGAAAGACTTTGTTGCAATCAATCGCCTGTGTGGTGAATGACTGTATCCTGTGGGTAAAGTGTACAGCCTTTGCAAAATGTGTGTTAAATCTATTGAATAATGGCGTCATGATATTGGACAATGCTCATGACTGATCAAGGGTTAGATTTTCAAAATAAAATGTGGAATGGGTGGCTGTGTGCCAAAGACTGAAGAATCAAACTAGGGTTGTGTACCAAACTCTTGGAAAAGAATTGAGAAATTAATTATTAATATTATTGGTTTTACCGCTTTTAATCTAATAGGATTACCTGTTAAAAAAATGCTGCTTTATGCAAAATAACCATTTAAGCCTTTCCTTTGGAATAAGCCATGCATGTAGTAATAGAACTGCATTGTGCATGACTTGTTGAGTATGTTGTATACTCACCCTTGCTTCAACAAAAACCTCAGAAGAAGAGGCAACACCAGCTTGGGAAGAAGAGCTCAACGAAGGTCAGGAGGATTAGGGGTTGAGCCTCGTCGATTGCCTGTGGCTACGAGGGGTTCATTATCGTACTTTTGCTTCCGCTACTGAACTTGTGCTACTTTTGCTAATTATCGTCCTGCACGACGAATTATTGTAAGGTGACCATAAGGTCGTGTAACTCGTTATAATTATGTTTGAGGTACTTAGTTATTATTTTCCGCTGTGTATGATTGTGGTATCTCAATCTGTTTATCCTGTGTGTGCTAGCGTGATCCTGGACTAGTACAGAATGCACAGAGGGTCCGGATTTGCAGATTCGGGTCCCGACAGAGTTGGTATCAGAGCCATACTGATTGTAGGATTAACCCTAGTTAGACTGGCCGTTCTAGAGAGGATAAAAGTTAATTTCTAAAGAATAAAATTTGGCAAAAATAATCAATGAAATCTTGACTTATCCCTTCTCCCTTACTTCATACATATGCTGCATTTTGCTATTACTTTTGTGTTCTTTTAAAATTTTAGTACTGACACGTTGCTTTGGCAGATGCGGATGGTTCACTCCTTCGGCAAGCATCACGGAGGTTACGTAGCGGAGCTTTGGAGGATGCTCCAGGTGCTGGGAGGCTTCGACCGCCCTCTCTACCGGTCCCGCACCTGGATGGTCAATGGGATCAACTGCGGATGGGAGACGACCCTCACCTTGTACGCGCGGGAGCACTCGTGTGCCAGCCGTCCGCTCCACCTCTCGGTGAGGCGGGCCAGCTACGAGGCGGGCATACAGGAGTGTGCCCGGGTAGCGCTGCGTAGGGTTAGCAGGGACTACGGCTTCGAGCTGTGGGACACTGCTTTCGTGTGCACCCGCACGCAGGAGGGCCGCTCCAGGCACGCTTGGAGCTGGAGGACGACGCTGCCATCGTGCACTTGGGTCGGTTCACCGCGGCTCAAGAGGAGGTCATGGACGCTACTACTGTGGAGCTGCAGGCTGTGTACCGCACCTTGGAGGAGACCGAGGTGGCCTTGCGAGAGACCAGGATGCACGCTGTGCAGAGGATCGCCGAGCTAGAGGAGGCCCTCTACGGTTAGGGGGAGCCGGAGGCTGTCATGGAGCTTGACGACGAGGACGAGGAGGAGGAGCCAGAGGAGCAGGAGCCCGCACCAGAGGATCAGCAGCCGGTGGAGCCCCCAGCAGCACCAGTGGGAGGGCATGGGGATCAGTTTGCCCCAATGCCAGCTCACCCGCCAGTGTACATGATTGGCGAGCCGCAGCCAGGATGGCTGGAGGACTTAGTTAGTTGGGTCGATTAGCTGATGTGATTTTGCGTTGAGACTCACTTGTTGTGAGTCGCGTCTTTAAATTTCGAACTTAGATGTGCGATGTTGTTGTATGGAACTATTTGATGTGATGTTTGTGACTGTTATTATGGTTGCATAGTCCCTAGACTATGTAATAAACCATACCTATTTATTATCTTTGAATGGATGTTAGGGATTTAAGTTACACCTGTTTCCCCATATAAGTTCCTATACTTGCCTATTCCTTCCCCCTCATCTCTAAACCGTCGAGGCAATCAGCAGATGGTGAACACTCGCAACACCGGAGCCGGAGGCAGTGGTTCACGTCAAGGAGGCAGTCAGAGCAGTACACCACCTCCACAGGCCGCACCACCAGTTGATATGCAGAATCTGGGAGCTTTTCTCGCAGCACAAACTCAATTGATGCAGACAATGATGGCAACCGTACAGCAAATCAACAATCAGGCAGCCGCCAACAACCAAACTGTTAACAATGGACCACGTCCCTACTCGAGACTATCTGAGTTCATGAGGACCCGTCCGCCAACTTTCTCAGGCAATGCTAGCCCGTTAGAGGCAGATGACTGGTTAAGAACCATCGAGAGGAAACTACATATAACCCAGTGTGAGGGAAATGAGATGGTGCTTTATGCCTCTCATCAGCTTGAAGGAACAGCAGCCGAATGGTGGGAAAACTACTGTGCATCGTAGGAAAACCCACAGGAAATCACCTAGGAAGAATTCACCATAGCCTTTCGTCAATACCATGTACCCGAAGGTATTATGGAACTGAAAAAGGAAGAGTTCAGAGCACTGAAGCAAGGAGGCCAGACAGTGGCCGATTATTTGAATAAATTCGCTCAACTAGCACGCTACGCTCCGGAGGACGTAGCAACAGACAAGGCTAGGCAGTCCCGCTTCATGAAGGGGCTCAACACTGGTTTGCAGGTGGGGTTGATTACCCACACTTTTCCTGATTTTCAAGAACTGGTTAATAAGGCGCTCATACTGGAAGACAAGCGCAAGGAGCTAGACGATAATCGCAAACGCCGCATGGCCCAGTAAGGAGGACGCCATGGCCAGCAGAAACCAAGGATGATACCCCCGCAGATCTCCCGGTTCCAACAAGGAAAGCAAATGTCGAGGACACCGCCGCCGATCTTTGAGACCAAGAGACAAACTCGCAGACCCGGTCAGATCGTTAATCGAACGGAGGAAATCAGCAGATGTCGGGAAGACGCTGCTACAATTGCAATGAAACCGGGCATTTCGCCAACGTGTGCCCAAAGAAGGGAGAAGTGACACCAGTGCGTTTCAACTTAGGGAACACGCCTGCTAAATCTCCTATCTAAGGAGGAAGCCGAGGACCTGCCCAAGCTGGAACCACACCGCAAGCATTCGCGCGAGGCAGAATTACCCATATCTCTGCTGACGAAGTCCAGAATGCTACGGACGTCGTGCTCGGTAAGTTCCTTGTCAACTCAGTGCCAGCTACAGTGTTATTCGATTCCGGAGCTTCACATTCGTTCATTTCTCGGAATTTTGCTGTGACAAATGATCTGGATATTGTTAACCTTAAAAGTACCCTTCTAGTACAATCCCCTGGATCAGAACTCCACTCTAAGGTCGGATGTTACGGGGTTGCTTATTAATAAAAAGTGCAGTTCTAGCGAACCTTATTATATTAGATACCCAAACCCTGGATGTTATCCTGGGAATGGATTGGTTGACTAAGCATAAGGCCGTATTAGACTGTGGGCGAAGGGTTGTGTCTATTGAGAGCCCTGATGGTACAAAAGTGGTATTTCCAGCAATGGCAGTTCGAGAAGGGCAGATGTTAGTAAACAATCTGGAGGCTGTCAGTATAAGAGATGTACCAATAGCCAGTGAATACCCGGACGTTTTTCCTGAGGAGATACCGGGAATGCCACCAAACAGGGAAATAGAGTTCGTAATTGACTTAGTGCCTGGAATAGCACCAATAGCAAAGAGGCCGTATCGGATGACTACTGAAGAGTTGGTTGAAATGAAGAAACAGATCGAGGAATTGTTGGAAAAAGGATTTCATCAGACCGAGCTCGTCACCTTGGGGAGCGCCGGTTCTGTTCGTTAAGAAGAACGATGGGAGCTTTCGGATGTGTGTAGATTATCGTGCGCTTAACGAAGTGACGATAAAGAATAAATATCTGTTACCCCGGATAGATGATCTTTTTGATCAACTAAGAGGAGCAGGAGTATTCTCCAAGATCGACCTTAGGTCAGGATACCACCAGTTGAAAATCAAGACCGAGGACATACCCAAGACTGCATTTTCTTCAAGATATGGACACTACAAGTTCACCGTTATGTCTTTCAGACTGACAAATGCACCTGCCTATTTTATGAACTTGATGAATAAAGTATTCATGGAATATTTAGATAAATTTGTGGTCGTGTTCATAGACGATATTCTGGTTTACTCAAGAACAGATGAAGAGCACGCCCAACATTTGAGATTAGTGTTAGAAAAGTTAAGGGAGCAACAGCTATATGCAAAATTCAGTAAATGCGACTTTTGGAAGAGCAAGGTAGAATTTCTAGGGCATGTAATGACAGCCGAGGGAATTGCCGTAGACCCAAGCAAGGTAGAGGCAGTACTGCATTGGGAGCCACCAAAGACGGTGACCCAGATTCGTAGTTTTCTTGGGATGGCTGGGTATTACCGCCAATTTATAGAAGGGTTTTCGACAATTGCCAGGCCAATTACGCAATTGCTAAAGAAAGAGAAGAAATTTATGTGGACACCGGATTGTGAGAAGAGTTTTCAAGAATTGAAGAAACGACTGACATCAGCGCCAGTGTTAGTTCAACCAGATGTGCACCAGAGTTTTGATATTTACTGCGATGCATCACGCCAAGGGCTTGGATGCGTATTGATGCAAAACGGAAAGGTAGTAGCCTATGCCTCAAGGCAATTAAGGCCACATGAAGGGAATTACCCGACGCATGATCTAGAATTAGCAGCCGTAGTGCATGCCCTGAAGATATGGCGTCACTATCTTATTGGTAATAGGTGTGAGGTGTATACAGACCATAAAAGCCTTAAATACATTTTCACCCAATCTGACCTGAACATGAGGCAGAGGAGGTGGTTAGAACTGATCAAGGATTACAACATGGGTATCCATTATCATCCCGGCAAGGCCAATGTAGTGGCTGATGCCTTGAGCCGAAAAAGCCATGGTCTAAATATGATAATGGGAGAAAGCTAGGAAGAATTTTGCAAGGATCTTCAGAGGCTGAAATTGGAAATTGTTCCGGAAGGATTTGTAGCCGCTTTAGAGGTGAAGCCTATCTTGGAAGACCAGATTAGAGAAGGTCAGAAGAATGATGAGAAGATCAAGAGAATCAAATCCAACATGGAGGAAGGCCAAGCGAAGGAGTTTAAGCTGGACGAACAAGGCACGTTATGGATGAAAGAGCGTATTTGTGTACCTAACAAAAAGGAGCTAAAGCAGTTGATTTTGGAGGAAGCTCACGACTCCAAGTATTCGATTCACCCAGGAAGTGCAAAAATGTACCAAGATTTAAAAGAGAGGTTATGGTGGCCAAATATGAAGAGAGAGGTTGCTGAGCACGTAGCACTATGTGATGTATGCCAGCGAGTCAAGGCTATGCATCGGTGACGGTCACTCTTTGCAACCATTAAAAATACCGTAATGGAAATGGGAGGAAATCGGAATGGATTTTATCACCGGATTGCCAAGGACGCAAGGAGGTTATGACTCCATATGGGTCATCGTGGATCGATTGACAAAGGTCGCGCACTTCATACCGGTAAAGACAACCTACTCAGGAGATAAGTTGGCAGAGCTATACATGGCAAGAATCGTCTGCTTGCATGGAGTGCCAAAGAAGATAGTATCGGACAGAGGTACCCAATTTACTTCCAGATTTTGGGATAAGTTGCATACGGCAATGGGGACCCGCTTGAACTTCAGTACAGCGTATCACCCGCAAACAGACAGGCAGACAGAAAGAGTCAATCAGATATTAGAAGATATGTTGAGGGCATGTGCCTTGGCATATACAACGTCTTGGGATAAATGTTTGCCATATGCAGAGTTTAGTTACAACAACAGTTACCAGGCTAGTCTTCAGATGTCACCTTTCGAAGCATTGTATGGTCGACCTTGTAGGACGCCGTTGAATTGGAATGAGACCGGAGAGCGTCGTGTCTTCAGACCAGACATACTCCAAGAAGCTGAAGAGCAGATAGCATTGATCAGAGAAAGGTTAAAAATTGCGTAGTCTAGGCAAAAGAAATATGCAGACCATCGCCGCAGGGATTTGAGCTTCGAGCCTGAAGATTATGTGTATCTCAGAGTTACGCTTCTTAAGGGAGTACAGAGGTTTCACAAAAAGGGGAAACTTGCACCGCGATATGTGGGGCCGTTCAAGATCCTAAGCCATAGGGGAGAGGTCGCATATCAGCTGGAGTTACCGCAGTCATTAGCAGGAGTACACAACGTCTTTCATGTGTCGCAACTCAAGAAGTGTCTCCGAGAGCCTGAAGAGCAAACATCACTGGAAGAAGTTGAACTACAGGAAGACCTGACCTACAAGGAACAACCGGTAAAGATTCTGGACACAATGGATCGGAGAACAAGAAACAGGACAACCCGTTTCTGTAGAGTTCAGTGGAGCAATCACACAGAAAGTGAAGCCACTTGGGAACGAGAGGAAGATCTGAAAAAGGAATTCCCAAACCTATTCTCTAGTTAAACCTCGAATCTCGGGGTCGAGATTCTGTTAAGGGGGTAGGTTTGTAACGTCCCAAAATTTGACCTAAATTAAATTTTTAGAGTTAATTGAATTTTTGTGGATTTTTGAGATTCAATTGGAATTAATTGAGTTTAAATTAAATTTACCCTTCTCTTGAATAATTAAATAACATAAAAATAATTATCAAAAATAAATAAAAATATTTTATTTAAGCTCTAGATGCCCTAAAATATTTTCTGGAATTTTTCTAGAATTTTTCGGGTATTTTTAGTGCCCAAAATAATTACTTCGAATTACTGGATTTATTTTTATTGATAAAACCGGAAATTGCCGTAGCTACAGTATTGGGCCGAGCCCAACACTGTGCTCGCGCCAGCCAAACCCTAGCGCCGCTAATCCCGGGCCATGCGATCCTGATCGAACGGTTGTGGATGAGCCGCGTCGCTCATGGCGTGTGGGTCGTTGGATCTCGGTAAGTGGCCGCTAGGATGTTGCCACGTGGCGCCGTATCGCCGAATCGTTATTCGCTCGGAGCCATCGGATCGCAATCGGACGGTGGGGATGGGTCGCGCCGCATCGGGAGGGAGCACTGCCGCACCGTCGTCGCCTGTTGGCCGCTGAGGATATTGTCAGGGATTTGCGCGCAACCCGAGGCTTGTCCGAGCGGGGGATAAAGCCCTCTGCATGCAGCACTTCGCTCCGACCATTTTGCCTACTCACTCCTGCCCTGCCGTGCGCCGTAGCCTACACTAGAGCTCGCCGGAGTAGCATCCTTCCACCGCTTCGGTTTTCCTCGCTTCCCGCCGTCATCCGTCGCTCTCCGCCGCAACCAAAGCTTGTTCCGAGCTCGCCGTGTCACGCCGCGTCGCTTGGACCACTTCTTCACGCCGGAGGAGCCTCGTAGCGCCGCCGAGCCGGTCGTCTTCCTCGTCTCCGGTCTTCGTGAGCCGCTGCACCGCCGCCATCCACCCCGAGCTCCAGCGACCGTCGGATCTTCATCCAACGCTCGAGGTAAAGCCACGTGCTCTTTTCTTTGAATCGGGCTGAAACGGTATCGGTAGAAAATGGCCGTTAGATCTTAATCGTGTGGCTCTGGGGAGGCCACGTAGGTGCGGTGAATAGGGAATCGCTCGGGTAACCGCCGCCGTTGGATCTTCATCCAACCGCGCCGTTGAGTCCACGTAGCTGCATGGGTAGAGCTTGATTAGGGCCATTAGATCTCGGATTTGTGGCTCGGATTAAGCCATGTAAGCTGGAAGAGCAGTGCATCGCTCGGTTAGCCTCCGCCGTTGGATCTTCATCCAACTGCGCCAGTGCGTCCACATCGCTAGGTCAAGCCGTTCGCCGAGCCGAATCCGAGCCATAGGATTTGAAATGAGCGGCGTGGATGTTGCCGCGTGTGTAGGTTTTGCCGCGCATGGACCGACCGTTGGATTTGGATCCAACGGGCGGGAGCGTAGGTGACTGCGTGGACCAATGATTGCGCGCCGCGTGTCTGCTGTTGAGTGGACCAAGCACTGTTCATCGAGCCCACTTGTCAGTGGGATATCCGCCGGGTGTGCTGACGTCAGCATGACGTCACCCGGGGCCCACATGTCAGTGACCGTGGTGATGTGGTTGTCTCTGGTGTTGACACGTGTCAAGCCGAGGAATTAACCGGATTTTCCAGTAGGAAAATAAATAAGAGTAATTCGGTTTTTCTTTTATTGAAATTCAGGAAACTTGCAAATGCTATAACTTTTGCGTTTAAACTCGGAATTGGGTGATTCTAGTTCCTAAAAATTTGTAAAAATGTGAACAGTTTATTGGTGATTTTTATTTTATTTTTGGTGATGATCTTGCTATCTGTTTTAGTATATTTATTGTGTGCACATTTGTTCTGAGTAGACTCCGAGTTGCCGGGGGCTATCGGAGAAGAATTCGAAGACCCGTCGCAGATTCCTGATCAAGATCAACTACTGTTCGAAGGCAAGTCATGCTTTGATCATTTTGTTCCGAGATTTCAAAATATATTTTGATTTAAATATTGCATGCTATGTTATTTAAAAATACCATTGATTAAATTGGGTATGATAGATAAAATGCCAATCTTGTTTATGTCACCTTGATTATGTTGTTACTATGTCCTAAAAACCTTGTCACCCTAAGATGTTAATTTTCGTTGGTTGATATATTAATGCCAACACGGGAGGCTAGACCGTGACTAGCTGCTTGGTATGCTCGTGTGCGTTGAATGACTTTCAAATTCGCAAAAGAATATTGACTAAACAATTATGGAACGCATTTTGAAGTAATGCGATGATATCATGAGATGGAATTGGGGGTAGCGACCTGTGTGGTTCTACTCATGCAATGAAGTGGGCATTGGCATGTGTTGCATAAATGCAAACCAGGGTGGGAAATGATTTGGACCGGGGCAAGTGGCAAGGAGGCTTCGTGCCAGGTGGGCCTGTGTGGTAACGGGATGTATTGAGATTGTAAAGGCTGTGTGCCGAGAAGTATAAAATGGATGTCTTGCAGGCGATTAAGGACTTCACCTTGCGAGCCTTTGAACTGAGTTTCTCAGACAACCACTTGTCCGGAATGGGACGGACCTAGTTTAGTAGGTTTCTAATATCTTTTCTTTGACACCTCGGGCATAGATTACATACAAATGCAAGCTGTGTGGGGAGCGTACTGTCTTTGTAGCTTGGTACCCATCCAATCAGATTCTGCTGTTCTAAACTTTGGCTCTGTGTGAGGAAGTGTTAGAAAGGCATCATCGAGAGGTTCACGTGTTAAGTGTTAGTCTCCGAAAGACTTTGTTGCAATCAATCGCTTTGGTGGTAAACGATGTATCCTATGGGTAAAGTGTCTGACCTCTGCAGAGTGTGTGTTAAATCTATTCAATAGCGCGCGTCATGATATTGGACAATGCTCGGGGATTACAGTCAAGGGTTAGATTTTCAAAATAAAATGTGGAATGGGTGGCTGTGTGCCAAAGACTGAAGAATCAAACTAGGGTTGTGTGCCAAGCTCTTGGAAAAGAATTGAGAAATTAATTATTAATATTATTGGTTTTACCGCTTTTAATCTAATAGGATTACCTGTTAAAGAAATGCTGCTTTATGCAAAATAACCATTTAAGCCTTTCCTTTGGAATAAGCCATGCATGTAGTAATAGAACTGCATTGTGCATGACTTGTTGAGTATGTTGTATACTCACCCTTGCTTCGACAAAAACCTCAGAAGAAGAGGCGACACCAGCTTGGGAAGAAGAGCTCAACGAAGGTCAGGAGGATTAGGGGTTGAGCCTCGTCGGTTGCCTGTGGCTACGAGGGGTTCATTATCGTACTTTTGCTTCCGCTACTGAACTTGTGCTACTTTTGCTAATTATCGTCATGCGCGACGAATTATTGTAAGGTGACCATAAGGTCGTGTAACTCGTTATAATTATGTTTGAGGTACTTAGTTATTATTTTCCGCTGTGTATGATTGTGGTATCTCAACCTGTTTATCCTGTGTGTACTAGCGTGATCCTGGATTAGTACAGAATGCACAGAGGGTCCGGATTTGCAGATTCGGGTCCCGACAGCCATGATCTCTATCTTGTGTCGCATGAGTGAGTTGTGACTCCCCTGTAAATTCAATGGGCAGAGGCTGTTTTGATTGTGCGTGGTTGGTCTGGGGGTATTTTCATCACCACCGCTATCGGTGTCTGTCTTGGAGCTGCTATCATTGGACTCTTGGTATGTTGGTCTCCGACGATCCCCCTTCTCAGTAGAGTCATCACTCCTTACATAACGGGTTTCACCTATAGAGGATGTTCTTCTTTTTGTTGTATCCCTTCTGAGGACTGATTGGTGCTTCCTCTTCCCTATATGAGTGTCCCCGACTGTCTTTTCTACCCATTCGGAGATGGTTACAGCCCCCATGTCCTTTCTTAGCCCAGTAGGATGAACTAGATCTGTGATAAGCTGTGATGGAAGAGGGGTGTCACCTTCTGTATCCTCCTCATCAAGTAATGGTTCACTGTTGAATCTTCCTTTCTCCATTCACTATCGGATCGGGTTTGTATCGTCGCGTATTGTTAGCTCTATAAGCCACTGGAATGGATCGTCTTCATCTGAACGCTTTTGAATTTTTGCAGATTGAATTCGAAAACGAAGGTTGTAGTCGACGTACACCAGCTTATGTAGCTTCTTGTATGACAGGCGATTGCGAACTTTTGTGTGGATGAAGGCAAATGTACTCCAGTTGCGCTCACAACCGCTAGAAGACCCGCATTGTGACACGAGGCGTACGGCAAACCTCTGAAGGATGGGTGTGTCCGATCCGAACACATCCTACCAATGTGATGCAAATTAACGAATAAAATAGTTAGTACTGATGAGATTACCGTTACATTTGAGACGGTGCAAGAAAAATACCAGGGGATGTTTTGCCATCTAGTGCCATCTTCGTAGCTAGAGGTGTTGAGAATGATCCAACGTCCTTTTGAACATATCAGCGTCGTGAAGAGCTTGCGCGGCACTTTCAGTATCATCAGCAAGCGCTTCAAAAGTATCCCGGAGATTTTGCAAGAAGGTGTTGGTTGTTCCGTAAGCGTAGACAATCCGTGGGTTTAAGGCGGCAACTGTATGATGTGAAATGAAGCATGTCAGTGCAAATACATTATATATGTACAACTGCAATGAAATATGTTGCAAGAAATAATATATTACCGGTATTCATATAAGTGTCGTGCGTTAAGTCATCCATTCGTCGGTCCACCACATCCATGTACATGGCTCTTATTGATGGAGACTCATGGAACAAACTGTCATACTCCTGTGGTCATTGGCATTTGGCCCATCATGGGACGTACCGTATCCTAAACTAGATTCGGCCCAAGAGTACCTGTGCACGATGGTTGCATCGCACGGCGATCGACCCATCTTGAGGCATGCCCTAGGTCAAGCCCAGGACATGTGGAAGGCGAAGCGTTTGTCCCGCTCAAGGCGAAAGTTTGCATCGTTTCCTATAAATATGAGACTTGGTGCAGACAACGAGGCTTTCTGCGCACTGCTCTCACCTGCCCTTTTATCTTCTGAGTTTATATATTTCCGCAGTGATCTCTGCCGCTAGGGTTAGCCGCCACCGCACTCTCCAATCTTGCGCCGCTGCTAAAACCTTCTGAAAATGTCTTCTTCTTCCTCCTCCCAGAGCGCTCCCGTGCAGCCCTCTTCCAAGTATTGGGCTATATCAGTCATGTCGGAGCAATGCTTGGAGGAGTTGGTTACCTCCGGAGTTCTGCAACATAGTCATTTGGGATGGCAGACCTTCTTTCCCACTGTGATCTTCTTAGTGGTTCATTAATTATCATAGGGGGCTATTGAGGCTCATCATTAGGTGCTGTACTATTAATCACATAATTTTTAGGTAGAGGCTCAACTCCATGATTTTCAACTGGAGGTATAACTGAATGAGGTACATGAAGAATAGTCTCTTGGATTATCGGTAATGGTACATAAGTCCAAATCTCCTCAAGACCTATTTTCCTAGCCTCTGAGCTCCTACTAATTTTATCATTCCCTAAAAATACAACATGTCGAGTTTTCACAAACTTAGTGATGTGATCTGGACAATAAAATCGATATCCCTTAGATCTTTCAAGATATCCAATAAAATGACAACTTACTGTTTTAGAATCTAATTTTCCAATATGTAGATTAAAGATTTTAGCTTCAGTAGGACAACCAAACACATGTAAGTATTTTAAACTCGGTTTCCTCCCAGTCCATAATTCGTAAGGTGTCTTAGGCACTGATTTAGTGGGAACCCGATTAAGTATATATGTGGCTGTTTTTAACACTTTCATCCACAAACCTACTGGTAAATTGGAGTAACTCATCATGCTACGCACCATATCCAGAAGGGTGCGATTGCGTCTTTCAGCTACTCCATTTTGTCGAGGTTCATCAGGTGTTGAATATTGGGCTATTATGCCATTTTCTGAAAGAAATTTAGCAAATGGACTAGAAATTTGTCTATAAGGAGCATGTCTCCCATAATATTATCCTCCTCGATCTGATCTAACGACCGTAATCTTTAAATTATGCTGATCTTCTACTTCAACCTTGAATATTTTAGACTTATTGAGTGATTCAGATCGATCATGAATAGGAAAAATATAAATATAACGGGAGAAATCATAAGTGAATGTGATAAAGGAGTCATACCCATTCACTAAAGTCACATAAAATGGTCCACAAATGTCTGTGTGGATTAGTTCTAATATTCTTATGCTTTAAGTGGCTCCTTTCTTAATATGTTTTACATATTCCCCTTAATACAGTCAATACAGTGGTCTGAATCAGAGAAATCTAATGAATAGAGTATCTCTTTCTTAATGAGACGTTCAATTCTTTCCTTCGAAATATGGTCTAAACGACAGTGCCATAATTTGATGAAGTCTCATCACCTAAACTTCTCTTTCGCTTATTGGTAGCATCACACACATTTATTGACACAAGGATTTCAAATAGAGAAAGCACATAGAGTTTGTCTCGTCGAGTCGTGAGACCAATATTATTTGAATTAAAACTTATAATATATTTATTATCCCCAAATGTACAAATGTATCCATCATCATCCAAAAGAGCAACAGAAATAAGGTTCCTCCTCATGGTGGGAACATAAACAACATTGTTTAATTGAAGGGTGAAGCCGCTATCTAATGCTAATGACGTGTGCCAACGGCTTCAACTTCAGCCCCCCTTCCAGCAGCAACTCTAAGATTTCGCTCCCCCTTTCTTAGTGTCCTCACGGTAAGAAATGTAACATTCCAAAATTTGTGTTTTTGAGTGTTTGAATTTGAAAATGAACCATTTGCATTTTTCTCGAATTATTTAAAACTTAATATGAATTTTCCAAAAATAAAAGAATTTAATTTGACTAATCCATCCATCAAACAAAAGATTTTGCTTTAAGGATTTTTTTTGTCTTTTTGGAGATTTTTCTGAATTTATTTGCTATTTATTTGAATTTATTTGCTTTTATTCAAATTTCTGAAATTTTCTAAATTCGAAGAATGTTTTTAATTTCTTATATTTTCCTCTCGGACCGAAACTCTCTCCGCGGCCCACTTCCTTTCTCCTCGCAGCCCACACCTGTTCCGTCGCCGCTCGGTCCACTCCGCTCCTCTTGGCCTGGCCTTTCCCTCCGCATCACCCAGCCAGTTTCCCCTCTCCTTGGGCCGCCACCTCGCTCCCCAGGCCCAGCCGTTGCTATCGCCAAAAACCCTAGCACCATGGGCGTTGGACCTTAATCCAACAGTCAAGATTCACCTGCGTGGCCATGCACGTGTGAGCCGCCCGATCCGTGCTGCATGCGCGGTCCCAATTGAGCCACGTCGCGCCGCCGGATCTCAACCGAACTCAGCCACCGTCGCACTCGCCGCCACAAATCTCGTGTCGGGCGCGCTTGTTGAGGCTTATTTAATGCCCGCCGCACCCCATGCCGTGTTCTCGGATTCACGTCGCCGCTTTTGCCACGCTCCTCGCCGTCCGGTCTGCCGCCGTTGCTCCTTTTTTGCTTGCCAGAGTTTGCTAAGCCGCTGCCATCTTCTTCCACACCGTGCGCCGCCCTCGGTGAGTTTTTGCGGCCACCGTTGCTACCGTTGAGGTCATCGCTATGTGCGCTTGCAAATCCGCACAAACCCGCAAGGAAACGCTGCGGCATTGGGCATCTTCCCCACCTCCGGCGCCACACCACTGCACTGCCATCCGCGCTAGCTGAGCCGCACTGGCATCCATGTCTACGCCATGTCAGCCTCGCTTCACTGTGTAGCCGCCACGTGGCGCTGCATCGCCTCGTGCCCTGCTCGGTCAGTGCCGCCTCACCTCCCATGCCTGCGCCGCATCATCTCCGCGTGGCAGCCACGTCAGTGCCATGCCTACTGCCATCTCAGCCCTAATAGCCGCGTGGCCTTCCACGTAGGCTGGTCTGCCGCGTCGCTCGTCAATTGCCTCGGTGAACCTGATCTACTGTGGACTGAGTCTCTGACTTGTGGATCCCACTTGTCAGCCAAAGATCCTTTTATTTTCTGAATTTCCAGAAAAACCAAAAATTCTAGCCAATCATATTGTGCCACGTGTCACTCCTTTTTATTTTTCTAATTTTCTGATCCGAGGAACTTCTAGGAGCCCGTTCTCCTTCGTTCGAGCTCCGATTCCAGTGATTCAAATTTCTAAATTTATCTAAATTCAAGATATATCTTTTAGTACCATTCTTTTATATTTGTAAATTTTGTTTGAATTTATTTTATTTATTTGTTCTTGTTTCACATGTAGACGATGCAGTCAAAACTCAAGCGAGTCATCAGGTAGAGGTAGAATCAGCAGGAGTCAATAAAGTCAAGTCTTCCTTGAACATATTGATCCCAACTTTTATGAAAACCTTATGTTATTTTAAATTATGCATGCTTATTATTTTGCGCAATGTACTTTAAATGTAACGTTAAGGTTTAGCTAAATTCCAGTTGTGGTATACCCTCAATGACTTTAATGATGACAACCTTTATCCTCCTAGATGATACTAGCTACTTTATTTGGTGATAACCAATAGTGTAGTGTGGGATGGTAGAATTGCTTAGTCTTGCTTAATCGTTTTGGTATTATGCCATTAGGGGAAACTTTTTAATCATTGTTTAAACTTATTTTTGAAGGTGCGGAAATTGGTATTGCTACTGCTATTTAAATGAAATAAAGTGGAAATGACTTAGACCGAGGTGGATGGGTGTTTGGCGGGTGCAGGATGCACGAGATCTTGAAAGTGAATGTTCCGCCCTAGTCAATTAAGGACCGGGCACTACCGTACAACCACAAGTCTATATGGGTACGACCTGGCTAATTAATTTGTGTGTCTCGTTGTTGGTTTCGCCATTTGGTAGGATGTAGGTACCGGATGTAGACATTCGCAAGGCACAAGAGAAGGCTTCTGTACTGGGTGGCTAGAACCTTAACAGCGGTGAAACCTTAGCGGGCGAAGTTAGTAGCGGGGTCGTGCATTGTAAATGTCTTGTCATGATCTCTCTGCTAACACACCAAAGGAAGTGTGTTAATTGCATGGCAACAAGAGCTGATCATGTCTTGTGAGTTAAAACTACTTAAGTAGCCATGCCCATGATCAAGGGCAGGCAAGGTACGCTAGCACATTGTAGATCTTATAGTTTTTTTTAAATGAAAATGATGGTTTGGGAATCCGTGAGTGATTGAAACTCTCGGGTTTTGGTTTGGTGGCTAGAGCCAGTCAGGTGGCTGGAACCTGTTTAGTTGTTATATTAAATTCAATTATTATTCAATTACATTTTGGTCAAATGATGCTTTGTGAAATTACTATTGGTATTTAAAGTTAAATTCTGCTTTATGCTAAAAGAGCCATATTATGCCTTCAATTGTTCAGCCATGCATATAGTTATTATGTTTCCAAGACTTGCGGAGTACATTTTGTGCTTACCCTTGCAACATCCCAACTTTCCATAGAGGAGTGCGCAGAAGCTGAAGTTGACTACGAATTCTATGCTTGTGGTTATGATGAAGGCGATCCGAACTACTAGGACGCGTACCCTAATCGATTGCCTATTGGGCAAATGGATTGGCTCATTCTGTTGCTGTTAATTTATTTCCGTTACTTCTTATTGAACTCAAGCCATGAGATTGTTTAATTTGTAATAATTTAGCCATAAGGCTAAATCCTTCTGCTTAATAAATATTATCTGATTCGTGATATGATTGTGTTATCATCACTGTTTCCACAGTGTGTGCTAGCTTTTTCTGAACTAGCATGGTTATACACAGAGGGTTTGGATTTGGAAATCTAGTCCCGACAAGGAATCCCTGTAATAAATTGGAAACATGCACAGAGACACTAGAATCAATCCACTAGGTATTAGGGGAAACATCAGCAAAAAGAGTTTCATCAACAATAGAAATTATGTCGTTATCCTTCTTGGCAAGCTACTTTGTAAAGCCCACATAATCCTTCTGAATGTGCCCACTGTTCTTGCAAAAGCGACAGATGGGCCCATTAGAAGTAGAGTTAGATGCAACAGGTCCTTCTCCTTTGGCTTTGGCTTGCTTGACTCATCTTTAGGGGAAAAGTACAACTTCTTTTTGGACTTAGATTCTCCTTGGAATTTTCTTTTCCCATGACCAGCATGGAAAACTTGGTCCTTCCTTTTAGCCTTAAGTCTCTCCTCCTCCTGGACACACATAGTGATCAACTCGCTTATAATCCACTATTCCTTCTAAGTATTATAATTAATCTTGAAGGCATTGTACTTAGAAGGGAGGGAGGTCATAATAAAATAGACCAAGAAACCATTAGAAATGGTCATGTCCATGCCCTTGAGTTTGGTAGCCATATCAGTCATCATCATGATATGCTCACGAGCGCTGCTAGAGCCATTATAGTTAATCGTGAGCATCTTCATGATCAAAGTACTGGCATATACTTTTGAGGAGCCTTTAAATTGCTTCTCCACTGAGGCCAAGTACTACTTAGCATTATCGGATTTAGGGATTGCTCCCCTTATCCCTATAGATATGGTTAGGGATGAAAACGGAGCGGATTCGGCCGGATAGTGACATTTCCATATCCGCTCATATTTTTTTACCCGGATGCGGATACGGATACGGATAATTTAAAAATGGATCGGATATTAAATCGATATAGGATAATAATAAAACGGATAGTAATCGGAGTCGGATCGAAAACGGAATCGAAACCGAATATTTAGTCGGATAATATGCAAACGTGAAAACACAAGTTTCAACACAGAATATTAGGATTTAGAGTACATAATCCACAAACATAACAAAACTTATAGAATAGTGTTCAAAACAAACATAAGGTAACGAAATCTTAACATAGGAGCACATTGTTCAATGTTCATAAATAATTTGCATATAAAGCGTAGTGATATATCATATAGTAGCAGTAGACCAACATCATCACTTTGATTATTCTTCATCAAAGTGGAGACTAGAGACCGACCGGATTGAGTGAACCTAGTGACATGCTGAGTATATGGATATCCGGATACCTGATATCCGTATCCGCTCCGTATCTGTTTTGCCTGATCCAGATAATTATCCGTATCCGTATCCGTATCCGACGGATATCAGATTCTTTTGCCATTTCCCTAAAAACGGATAGCGAATACGGATACGGTTCGGATATTATCCGCTCCGTTTTCACCCTTAGATATGGTGCTCTTCATAATCATTAAGGATACATGTGGTTGGACCGCTCTCACTTTTCCACTGTTAAGTCATAGAGTTTCTTTTTCTCAGTGAAACTCTCATCATCAGCATAAGGAGCTACAGGAGCATTCTCACGTAAAGCATAATCTAAATCCATGACTCCAAGGATAATTAAAACCCTCTCCTTCCAAGAAGGAAAGTTTATCCCAGTCAGTTGCTCAATGCAGTTCAAGTAAGCGGCAACATTAGTATTGTTCATGGCTGAATCAAAAATAAAATGTAATCAATAAACAAAAATAAATGTTTTGCATGAAAATTAACCCTACATTGGTCTGATTAATAATCATGCTAATGACAGAAAAATGTAAAAGTTCTATTTCGCATCACCGTTGGGTAGAAACGAAAAAGAACTAAATTATCTTATAGGTGGCACATGCTCATAAACAACGTTGCCCATTATATGATGATGGTCATAACATAATCCCAATTTTAAACATTAAACAATAATCTCTAATCCAAATTTCCCATTGGTTCCATTTTAATAAGAGATAATCATCATGTAAAAATTAATTGTCTTATTAAACAATTAGTCCAGAAAAATAAACATAAAATTAATCATAACATAAGTGCCCAGGAAATAAATATTAAACAATACTTATTGCCGAAATTAAAAACTAAATGAACAAATTAAAGGCTATAACTATTTACTTTAGATTACAAAAGCCACCCATAAGCAAATAAAGCCAGCCCATAAGCCAATAAAGCTGGCCCAAATCTCCGGCCCAGAAGACACATAATAGTGGCCTAGCTAGCGGGTGGGGTGGGCCAAAAGCGTACAGCACTTGACCAAAATCGGCCAGCCGGTGTCGCTATACGAAACAACGCCCGCGGCCTAGAGGCACAGCCCACATGCGACGTGAAGAGTCGGGGCATTTAATTATTTGCCCTGAAGTTGATGTGCACTTACTAAAATGTCCAAAGTTGATGTGCCTTTGATTATTTGCCCTACTTGTGTCTATAACAGGTGGGTCCTAGGTCCACATATCATAGACACATAGCAGGGCAAATAATCAAAGGCACATCAATTTTGGACATTTTAGTAAGTGCACATCAACTTCATGGCAAATAATCAAATTTCCCTCGAAGCGTCGGCCCTGCGCGGGAGGAGAAGCGGCAGCCACTGATCAAAACGGCGAAGCGGGCGGCGAAACCCTAAATCTAATCATTCGGGTTCGTCTCCCCAAAAACATGCAACGACGACGGAGTGAGCGGCGAACTGAGACGGGGGGCGCACCGGCGAAGCGACGATGGCACACATGCGTGGTGAGCTGATACCACACACTGCTCCGAAGAGGCGGACCATATGCCGTCGCACACGCGCGGGTGAAGCTTATGCCCGCGACATCGATGGCAAAGCGCTCGGAGCGGCCGACGGCTACAACGACCAGAACAACAACAACCGACAAAGATAAGCCCTAAAAACCCCTTTAGATCATTAGGATTTCTTTAAATGAATTTGGGATTTGAGGAAATTTTGAGAATTAGGGTTCGGGATCTAAGGAATTTGGGTTCGGATGACTCTATTTCCCTCCTTCTAACTGCTAATCCGAGCCAAGAACCAACACGAACAAGCCAAAAACCGAAACTAACAGAGACCAAATCGAGCCTAAAAGGGGATCAAACTATGGCTAGATTGCTCTGATACCAAATGACAGACTTAAGTTTAAATGAAACATGAACTAGCCTTAAAACATGATCACCAAAACATAATGCGGAAATAAATCGTTAGATTAAACTGACCTGGAGAGGTAGATGAAGCCATTAGTGTTTCTGTATTTTTGAGTGTCGGTGATGCGCAATGAAGAGAAGATGGGGGCACCGAGACCTTCTCGGTGATGGTTTAGTCTTCACTAGCCTTAGCGCCAAAACTCTAGATCAGATTGGTCTTTCGGGAAGAAATGAACTCTAGAGCAGATTGTTACTTGAATTGCAGCTTTTCCCTCTTAATATACGCAGGCTAACAGGACTGAAACCAATAATTTTAGTAAGCTCCCAATCAGAGCGCGGTAATGATGGAATTAACCCATAATTTTCAGACTTCTTGTTTTAACCGAAGATCAAAACCAACATTCCTCACTTCTCACTTTTTGACTGAACGCATCTTGAATTCGGAAACTTTTCTCAACTTTTGCTGGAATCGAATGGCTTCATATGTCGAATGGCTTCATATGAAATTGCTGTAACCTAAAAATCTAGCATCCTGATTTGTAACAATTTTTTAAAAATATTCTATCTCATATATATACACGTACTTTTTTAAACATACTTTTACGAGGATTCTAATTAGGATTAGGATCTTATCTTTCTTCTCTCCTAGAACGTCATCTCCTCTCTTACAGATAAGTGGAGGCACAGTGGTAAATTGTGCACACAAAAAAAAATCAATAAAAATAACAAAACTGTGAATCTACATCTTGTATCTCTATTCTGATCTTGTGTGTTATGCGATAATGATTGGTTAACAATGACCTTGATATATAACACGCTATCAGCACAAGAGTGCTCTCGAGGAAGGTTGATGCCTGATCTTTCTTGATCAATTCTGTTGTTGGATATTATTTATAATTCCTAATTTTTCTATTATTCTAATATAGCCAATATCTTACCTTGGTGGGATTAGCATCAACCAAACGTTGGTCATCATTTCGTGCCTTGGCACAATCATCGTTGTTCATGCCTTTATATGTATCAGGTTCTTCAGCCGTCGATTCATGTCTTGGTGTGATCGGTGTTCATGTCGCATCTTGGCGTGGCCGTCAAATAGATCTAGGCATCGGGTGGTGTTGTGGCATCATCAAATCGATGCACCGGTTGTTGGAACAGGCTATGAAGTGATCGACACCGTGTCATGCCTTGTACATGGTTGTAGCCCGGCCAACGAGACATGCCATGTGCCTTGCCATGGCGAGGATGCCAGAATGCCATCAAGACCAAGCTATGGCGTGGCTCATCGGAGGCCATCTTCGTAGAGCCATGAGAGCATACGGGACACTGCGTCATAAGTGTGGGATATCACTGATGATCTCACCGTGGCGAGATGTCGAACATCGCCATCATCGATCTATGGGTCCGCTCGAGCCTAGGGTGTCTCCGCTATGTGCGAGATGTGGTTGAGCATTGTAGTCAACACATTGTGCGTTTGTCCCATTGGAACCACCACCATTGTTGTGCCATAAACTCAAGTCGGCCATATTGTCGTCGTCGATTTCCTCACTGTATATAGGGGCTGAGACGTCGCTGCCACATCCCACTAAGGGAGAACACCCGTGGGTCACCGCCGTACCACCATGCGCAGGCATATAGGCAATGCTGTGCCTTCGAGCCATGCCGAATAGGAGCAGATATGCCACTGTATCTATGCATGGCATGTGTGTAGACTGTCGCCAAACGCTGGAGCCAAGGGCACTGGGCTAGGACAAAGTCGAGGAGAAGATGGGGAAAAATCATTGGACCACCACCGAAAGTCATGACTACCACCTTGTGTGGCATGTGCTCACACGGGCTGCCATCACCATCGTGCCTTCAAGCGATCCCGATCAAAGTGGGTATAATTTGGACAAGGACCCTACAAGAGCAAAATCCGATATGCGTTGGAACTTTTGCATAAAACCCCTATAATCTCGAAGAATTACAGATAAGTCCATCAGGGCACGAGCCTAAATTTTGCAAAGAAACCCCTAAAACTTTCAATTAAAAGTTATAAGGGTTGTACCATGTGTAAATCTGCAATTTTAACCTAAAATTTTTTCTAGTTATTATATTTAAGTGTTTTAGGATTTATTTAATTACCAAAAATTGTTTTCCTACTGTTCTAATTCAAAAAATGTATTATATCACTACAGGAAACGACATCAGTGTCGTCGGCCAAAATATCTATGTCGGCGGTTTTATAACCGACGACAAATATATGCTCTGTATCAGCGGCAACATATTGCCCCGACAACATTATGCGTACGTCCTCGCTTCTCCAACCCTACAAAATTCATCCACTGAATCTACGCATGAGGGCAGACCCAACGGTGGATCAATCGGGACTTGAGCCCACCCTACCATTGGCCGGACTAGTCTAATAAGTGTCTCTGTTTTACTCCTGGATGCATCACGATCTACCCACAAACACGTCAAGGCCCCTTGTGTACCACAAAGCAGCCTGCATATCCTGACGCTGCAAACCCTAACCGGGTGTATTTCCCGCATGTTATTGGACTATCTGGCTTGTAGATTCCGAATTTGGAACCTGGCAAGAGTACTCTCTGGTAAATCGACTAGAGTTAAGTATAATATGCTGACTTTTGTTCTTTCCCTTGGTACTAGTTCTGACGTAGTGCATATTGATTATTAATGAATCTATTGTGTTTCATGAATCATGATGAAGACGATGCTCTTATTTGGACTCTGAATTCTTTAGTTGTGTACTGAATGCAAGCTTGATACGATGTTATCAACTTCAGAGGATTTGTCCTTGTTTTTATTCGTACTGATGGGAAATTAACCACACCTCCTAGAGTTCATATCATTTCATGGTTGCAATCTCATAATTATTTGTTCACTACAGATAATTTGCATAGAAGACAAATGGTGGATGATCTCCCCTGTTTATTCTGTGATGAATCAGAATCAGTTGTCAATTTTTTTATTGTAACGTAGCTAAAATGGTTGGGCATAAAGTTTGAAAAATGATGTTCATTTTCAAAAAAACAAGTGGACTGGCAATCTATCAAAGGAAGTCACAAATGCTGAAGAACTGGCGCTCTTGGCCGACGTGGCGGGAAGGAGGGAATTGCTGAGCCTGGGCTTGATGGTTTGATCGTCACCCGCGGCTGACCACACGGGAAGTCGGAAATTCTACCAGGTAAAAAACAGAGTACTCTGTAGTATGATGTTTGAAGTCCTATTATGGATTTATGATCCATTTCGACCGCCACAAACTGCAATCAAGCATCAGTTTGGCAACAATAGGCACTCAAATTGTTTTAATAGCGCTAACCAGAGAAATTCAATATTTTTTCGATTAAGGAGATAGGAGACAGACAATCCAAGTTCATCACATCCAGATTATTGCACACATACATATTTCTAACCCATTGCACAGTACGCAGCCTGGCCACAGGGTTTTCTCCAAGCAATTAGTAGGATCAGGATTCAAAATATCAAGGGCATCATCTCCCAGAACCGTGTCACCCCTAGCCATAAGGGACAATATGATTATATGGATAGAGACCATCATGGATGCTACATACCGCCAAGCAAGTAGTTACGGAAAGCCCTGGCAACGATGGCGGTGGTGACTGCGAGCTTGGGGAACTGCAGCGCCACCACTGACAGCATCCCAAATACCGCACCGAGCAACCATAGGATGAAGGCGATGAAGATGAACACATCGTTGTTGGGAGCGGACATGCTTGTGGTGGCCAGCTTGTGCACGAGAATGAGGGTACCGGTTAGCATGAAGATGCCGCCAGAGTCGAGGAGGAGCCGCTGGAGGCCAGGGTGACCGATTGCCTCGCCCTGTCCGATGAGACGGTGGAAGCATCGCATCACTAGCGCTGCCATTGGATTTGTATTACCCTGCTTTGCTTTGCTATCCGCTGTGGTGGATCAAGAGCCTTCTTATATAGGGGGGCGGGGAGTGGAAAGGATGTTCCTCCCTGCTTGGCGTCATGGTCTCTTGGATTTGTATTTCCCTGCTTCGCATCCGCTGTGGGGTCGGGGAGGAGGGCGGGGATTTCCGGGTTTGTGCCTTGTGTGACGTCCATGTTTTTGTTAACAATATGCGCTAATGTGACGGTTTAGTTATTATAGATTTTGAAGGGGGACAAGTTGTGCAGGTGTAATCCAGACTTACTAGGTTTGTTCCGTTCCGTGTGTCTGTGTGACGTCCATGTTATTATAGATATGTGAACTTCCGGCGCCGTTCCTTATAGATATGAGGCCGTGGAACAAGATGTGCTACTGTGACGGTTGACTTATTATACATTACTCGCGCACGAGTCAAGCTCAGCCGGCTGGGAAGTTTGCAAACTTTAATATAGTTATGATGTGAACTTCCGGAGCCGTTTCTTCCCGACCAAGCTCAGTGTCAGATTTAAGATCCATTCGAAGCGTCATAGTTCTTGCAGTGAATCCTATAAAGGAGGAATTTTTTTAATAATATATTTTTTATTCAAATTGTAGAAATATACCTCGGGAAAAAATAATTGCAAAAATATACGTCTGTCGCTTTTCCAGTATGCAAGAGAGAAATATCGCCCTTTGAACAAGTGACAGGGTTGTGTCGCCCATCCAACGGGCAATAGAGACTTGTGTCGCCCATCTAACGGGCAACTGAAGGCCACGTAGACGTCACGTAGGCGAATGGACTGTTCACCTCCCTCTGTCGCCTAACAAACAAGCGATAGATAATAAATCGATTGTTGGTTGGACGACAGAAGGAGCATGCGTCTCTATCACCCAACCAACAGGCAACAGAGGCTGGCTATATAGATCGCCCGTGAACACTGTAGCACAGTTGCAACCCCATTTGAACCGAGCCAAATCAGGAAAAAAGGAGAGAGGGAGGGAGAGAAAAAAAAGGAGAGGGGGAGAGAAGGGGGAAAAATTTCGAAGATTTGTAGCCATGCGACATTTGTGGAAGTAAAATTTTTTATATTAATTTTATTTAGCAATATTAGATCTAATTAAATCATGGTAGGGTAGAAAATGTTAGATCTAGTTAAATTTAGAGGTTATGGATAGATTTTGTTTAGCAATAAATCATGGTTAGGTAGAAAAAAATGTTAGATCTAGTTAAATTTAGAGGTTACAGATAAATTTTGTTTAGCAATATTAGGGTAGAAAAAATATTAGATCTAGTTAAATTTAGATGTTACGGATAGATTTTGTTTATTTTTCGTAATTTAGTTGGTTTGTACATATACTTCTACATAGATGTTTTTAGGAATAATAATATATTTTTAGGAATATATGCACTAGGAAGGGCGTGCATGGAGCCACCCTCTGGCACATACGCATGGCGCCATGGGTTGAAGAATGGAGAGGAGCTCTGGGCGATATCCATGCTGAAGATGCGGCGTACGACCTACAGACATACCACACCTGCCGACAGTGGTACACTTTTCGTACTCGTCTGCGTTTGGTACGTGTCGACCCTGATCCTCCTAGGTACATTCCCAGGGTGACAGACACGTACCCTACCCACACGGACTCGGCTCTACACAGTGCGGTACGTTGTATCCAATATACGATCTCATGTACACTCAGCTGGTAACCGTGCTAACTAATTCGTAATGTATTTTCCAGACTGATGTGATAGGCTAGGTCTACGAGGAGTCCAGGAGCCTCCTGTCTCGTCTGATCAACGGGTTAGACGTGACTAGAGAGGAGGTGACCGCTTTCCTCGTCAGGTTTCAGGACGCCTCGAGATGTGTCCTCGAGATGGCGGGATGCCGCCAGCCTACCGATGTGGTGGCTCACGGCGTACCGCTTAGCAGAGGTAGGGGTGCAGCAGGTTTAGCTTCTCATGCTACAGCTTCCCGTACCACCGTCACATCGCCAGCTGCAAGAGGGCGAGAAGCTGGACACATTGATCTAGCAGCTCACGCTGGAGGTGAGTACATAATCACACTTTTCATGTTTTGCAATCATTTTTTGAATGCTCTAAACAATTCTTTATTTGCTACAGGCTCACAGGCACGATGGTTCCCGTCTGCAACTTCACCTGCACCTGATGACTACGAGGGGCAGGCTGATGATCCAGATGATGAGGAGTACGATCACGACGTTGTTGACGTGTCGAGGTACTTCGCAGATTTTTGAATGAAATCAGTGGAAAATTGTTCCTCACAAATTTAGTTTCCTCAAAAAAATTAATAATTTTTTGTAACTATTTTGGTCTAGCTCTCTATTGCCTAACCATTAGGTGATAAGAATATATCGCCCCTTGAAATGGCGATATATTCCTGTCACCTTATTGTTCGGCGACAGAGAGCCAAACTTGTCAACAGAGTGGCCACGTGAGCAACTGACTCAGCTTTTTCTGGGTTTTAGAATATGTCGCCCAACCAAGTGGCGACAGACATATATTTTTTTAAAAAATTTCCCGAGGTATATTTTTGCAATTTCAATAAAAAATGTATTATTAAAAAAATTCAAGCAGGAGCCCAATATTTGACGAAACCTATACATACGTGTAGAAAAATATTTGACGACCTGTAGGACCCACACCTCAGTCTTGCTTAAGTGAATTTTGTACGCCGCAGCCTGGTGACCTATTTGACGTACACGTTGGCCACTATCTTTTTTAAATATTTACTTATTTATTATTATTTTATGAATTATGTGTAAAAAATTAGTCAGACGATTCCCTTTCCGAACAAATGAAGGAGTTTTGGAGAAAATCTAAAATGAGGTTCAAGCTCATATAATATTTTCTTTGTGTCTATCTCTCACTAAAATCATGTACTCTTTTTATTGTAAAGCATCTAAAAGACATAATTGAAACCTGTGTTTTTAAATTCTAGAGAATTCATCTGGACATGCGCACAAATTCTTGTTTTTTTTATTATTCTGCATTCCAAAGATCTTAAAAATTAAACTCAAAAGTATGGTGCAAACTATTGCACAATGGGCCCGTGCATTGCTACGAGCGTAAGGAATCGTCGACACAGACAGAGATTTTAGCAGAGGAAAGAAATATTTTTTAGTAACACAAAAAAAAGAAACCAAATAGTCGTAAATTTTAAAAATTGCAAAAGCTTGAAACTGATCTGACTTTTTTATGGTAGTTCAGCTGCTCAGGCATGCTCCTGGGACCCTTTTAACAAATTTTAAATACTTTACAAATTCAGTAGCTCAATCAAATCAACAAACTCGCTCTAAGTGGTGTCAGTAGTATTTTCAGAATTTTTTCAAAATTGCAAAAGCTTGTCACAAATTGGAATTTTTACGGTAGTGTAGGTACGCTCTCAGGACCCTTCTCAAAAATTTCCAAGAACCTGAAAATCTAGTAGCTTAATTAAATTAGTATAGTTGCTTCAAACACATTAGTAGCATTGACAGAATTTTTCAAAACCACACAGGTTTGATCATGATCCAGATTTTTTATGGTAGGTTATACATGCTTTAAGGACCATCCTAAAAAAGTTTCAAAAATTTACAATATGATTTAACAATTCAACAAAATCAGTGAAATTTACAACCTTCCCCATTTTTTAAAAAAACAACACTGTAGCTGCTACAGTGGATGGGCCCGGGGACCTGCCGCACGCATGGCGGGGCTTCGGCCAACCGAGCTATGTGCGGATTGTGAAGTGCGAGGTGCAATAAATATATAAGTCTATGTAGCTAGCTACTGTAGAAACCAGAGGCGGAGCTGGGCCTCGGGCCACTAGGGCCTAGGCCCAAGCTAGCCCAAATTGCGGTGTAAATGCCTCGGCTCAGCCCCAGCCACAAGCCCCCCGAGCTGAGGTGCGCCCTAGCCATCCACGCCAGTCGCTCAAGGAGGACCTCAGGAGGCCGTCGCCACTCCTGTCTGCACTGAGCTCCGCCACTAGCCACCGCTCCCGCCCCGACCCTACATGCCGCAGATCCAGTGAAGCTTCCCCCTTCCGGGTAGCGCACCGCGCCTCCGCTCCGCTGATCCTACCCCGGTGGCTCCGCGCCTCCATAACCTGGCGGCTCTACACTTTCGCAACTCCGCAGCCTCTCCGATGATCTGGGTCCCACCCACGACTGCTCAACAGGCCGCCACCCTCGGTCCGCTCGCCGGCCGCAAGCCGCAAGCCCGCAAGGGCGCAAGTGCAACCATGCAAGAGCCTTGCCGGCTTGCCAGCTCGCCTCCGGGCTCCGGTTCGGCTCCAGCCACTGTTGTCAAATTGAAGAAGAATGTGCGAAGATACTAGCTGGTGAGCAACTTGTGCCTTGTTCTCTTTTATGGACAATTTTGTCCATTTTTTTCTTTCATAGGCAATTCTGTCTTTACTTAGACACATTGATAATTTAACTGTGCACCAGATGTTCCTGGAGTGTTATCTGTGTTGTGAACCAATGTCTCCTCATGAAGACACCTCTTCAAGTGATCTCATCAAGACTTAGATTAGGTAGTTAATCTTGTAATCAAAGGGTGTATCCTTTGGCAATAGATGCATAAGCATCCCTTCCCTTGTATAAATACATACAATTGATCAATGCAAGTTAGATATTCTTCCATTTCAGTTTCTTTGTTTTCATTTTACTTTCACACGTTATCAGCACGAAGCTCTAATGAACACTGAGGCAGATTGAAAAGGTAGGAAACGGTAATTGATCTATGTTCTTGAATTTTTCTTATGCATAGATCAATTTTTGTATAGAGGTACAATTACTTTATTATTCACGAAGAACGCATCGTACAAAAAGTACTACTGTTAATCATTCTGGAAGAAGAAAGAATTGCATGGAGCCAAGGGTAATGCACCGGCCGGCCGGAAGCCACCGCCGTTGTACACCCGCCGGCCTCCGCGCAGCCGCCTAGATGCCGCCGTCGGCCGAGCGCCCACGCGCCAGCAGTGCGCCCTCACCGCAAGTTCGTAATGCACGCAGCGTACTGCCCACTGCCCTTGCCACGCACTCGCCACGCACGCATGCATGCACCCGAGAATTATCGCACGCATGCAGGGTGTCAGTGTACTTCGCGCTGGGGTACCCTCTCCGACGCACAAAGCGCCGACCAGCGCTGCCCACGGGCGCCAGCCGGCGGTGGGCGAAGACGCACGCCGCTTCGCCGGCGCCCCCACGTGGCGGTTTAGCGAACGGGCGGGCGAAAGCACGCCTCGCCAGCGCCGCCCACGGGCGCCGGTGGCGGTGGCGAAGACGCCGCCGCCGCCGGCGCCCGATCCCAAGCGGCTTTGGCGGCGAACGGCGGCGAAAGACGCCGCCGCCAGCGCCGAACCACGTGGCGCCCGCAGCAGTGGGCGAGCACACCGCCGCCCGGCGCCACCCACGTGGCGGCTTTGGCGAACGGCGGCGAAAGCACGCCCGTCGGCCAGCGCCGCCCACGTGGCGCCAATGAAAGGTGGGCGAAAGCACGCCGCTCACCGGCGCCCGACCCACGTGGCGACTGGCGAACGGGCGGCGAAAGCACGCCCGCCGCCAGCGCCGCCCACGTGGCGCCCGGCGGCAGTGGCGAAACGCACGCCGCCGCCGCCCGCCGCAAGGCAAAAGGTCGGCGAGGTAGCTTCACCTCAAGTCTCCTTCCCTATCGCATCGCGTGCGCAGACGGCAGCTTCGCCGTGTCGCCTATCAACCGCGAGGATTTCGCAACAAGCCCATTCCTCGACACCTCTCACCTACCCGTCAAAGAGAGGTCACGTCGGGCAAGGCGGATCGGGCGAGGCCATGCGTCGGCATTTAATGAGAAATTTGGAGGAACGGACAAAGACAGAAGGAGTAATAAATGCATCAGATCAAGATGATGACCCCCTTTACCTTCTCCTGCTAGCCGGCCTATATAAGGGCCTTCTGGTGCATGGGAAAGGGGGACGACGAGTCGAACAAGCAAGAGTTCCGCAGTAGAGCCTAAGGAAGAACTTGTAACTCCCAAGCTCTGTACTGTACTAGGCTTCAAACACTCTTTAGACAATCTAGCAGGAAGTAAGGCTATTACCCAAGGAAAAGGGGGCCTGAACCTGGGTAAAATTTCTGTGTCATCCCTAGTTCATAGTCGCCGGAGTTCACCGCGTGGGAGTCTCTAGGGTTTCCTCTCGTTAGGGTTAGCCAGCCGCTAAGACGCCCTCCTATCGAACCAAACCCGGTCTGTAGATCACGGGCCTGTCAGGCGGAATACGCCGACAGGGGCGCGCCAGGTAGGGGGCTAGTGGTTGGTTTTCCCGGCTAACTTCCCGGCGAACTTCGGTGTCTTTTCTTCAAGAAGTCAGCCCGTGCGTCTGAAAATGGCGGGTTCTCAGCATCAAGAAGCGGCGGGGGCGAGCGGCACTCAGGACGTGTCCCGGCAATCTCTCCGATCGAAGGATCGTCTCACCCCGCCGCCGCAGGGTGGCAGCGTGGCTCCATTGGAAGCGGCGGAGCACCCTGTGCGACGTCGGCTGGCCATGGAGGCCGCCACTCCTGCCCAGAATCTGCACGCGGTTCGTGCCCTCCTGGACCACCCTCCGGTGGAGTTCGCAAGAGATTCTCCGGCCACCCCGTGGCTGCGCGATATCGCCGGTCTCGTGGATGCCGCCACTTGGTTGGGCTCCTCGATCGGTTGGCACCACCGGTGCCCGTGTTCGGGCGCATGTCGGCGCGCTCAGCGCCTAGCCGCCTAGAAGCGGCTTCACCAGTGGGCGGAGCCGAGGGAAAACGCGGCTTAATCTTGGTCCGGTGCCAGCTGGACCGTGGGACCTTCATCGACTTGATGAAAGCCGCCGCTTGTGCGGCGATGATCTCCGTGGCCGCTTGCCGCGCCACCCGGTCCGGGAGCGCCGCCACGGGAAGCAGGTGGTCTCGGACGATGGGAGTCCCTCCCGTGGCTCCCAGTCCCGGACTAAGGAGGAGGTTCACTCCTCCGACTCTATAGGGAGCCAGGCCCAGCGTTCCCGGGGGCGGTCCCCGGATCGGGCCCCCGATGAGCGGCTGGGCTCCCTCTACGGTGTCAGGTGCCAGGCCTTTTCTCGGTGGCTGCGCCGCGTAACTTGGCCAGACAGGTTCTGCCCGGCGTCCTTAGAAAAGTACGACGACGCCACCAACCCGGAGGAGTTCTTGCAAATCTACACAACGGTGGTGCGAGCAGCTGGCGGATCTGAAAAGATCATGGCCAACTACCTTCCAACGGCCTTGATGGGTTCGGCCCACTCTTGGCTGTTAAACCTCTCGCGTGGATCGGTGCACTCGTGGGGGGAGTTGTGCGACCTCTTTGTCGCCAACTTTCAGGGCTCCTTTGCGCAGCCCGGCGCGGACGACGACCTCCACGCCCTGGAGCAGGAAAAGAGGGAGTCGCTGCGCGACTTCATCCGACGGTTTTGCCACTACCGCAACACGATCCCTCACATCTCGAAGCAGTCGGTCGTCATCGCCTTCCAAAGAGGCATACGCGACCGCAAGATGAAGAAGAAGATAGCCACCCATACCATCAGTACCACCTCCGAGCTCTTTTCCCTCGCACATAAGTGTGCGCGGGCCGCAGAGGCGAGGGGGCCAGTGCCTGGTCCCAAGGGTGGCCAAGGCAAGGATGAGGCCGGGACCTCGAAAGGGTCCGGCCATGCAAGCAAAAAGGCGCGAAAGCGCGAGGCAGGAGAGACCAGGCGGGTCTTGGCCGCCGAGCGCAACGACGAGGACCCCACGCCACGGAAGCGCAACCACCGCGATCGGCACGACGATCGCCGTGAGCGACGTGACGACCACCGTAACTGGCGTAACGATCGCCGTGATCGGTGCGATGACCGCCACGGTCGTGGGAACGACCGCCACGAGTAGGAGGGCGAGCCCTATTGCCCGATCCATCGCACCAACACCCATGACCTGGACAGCTGTCGGGTCGTGGGAAAGATGGTGGAAAAGCGGCTCAAGGAGCGCCGCCCCGACGACAATCAAGATGAAGATCCTGCCCCGCTGGCCTTCCAGCAGGCGGATCACACTGTGGCCTACATTTATGGTGGTTCGTCCACCTTTTCCTCCAACGCCGCATAAGCGGTTGAAGAGGGAAGTGTCGCCACGGCGTCGGGCTCGTGGGCGGGTCGGATGTCAAGTGGTCGAGCAAACGCCACTTTCGGTCAAAGCCGACCACCCGAGGCGCCACCGGCCGGGCATCTCCCGGTCGTGGTGTCGCCCACCATTCGGAACGTGCGGCTAGGGCGCGTTCTAGTGGACGGAGGGAGCTCCATCAACCTCCTGTCCTCTTCGGCATTCCTGGCGCTCCAGATCCCGCGGCAGGATCTGCGCCCAGCTCTGCCCATCTTTGGGGTGGCCCCGGAGGCTGGCTTGATGCCCATAGGTCAGGTGTGCCTCCCGTCACCTTTGGGGATGAAGACAACTACCGCACCGAGATGGTGGATTTTGAGGTCACCGACTTCGACCTCCCCTACAATGCCTTGCTTGGCCGACAGGCGTTGGCCAAGTTCATGGCGGCAACCCACTATGCTTACATGGTGGTAAAGATGCCGGGGCCACGCGGCCCCCTTGCGATCCGGGTGGATAAAGCCGAGGCTTTGCGCTGCCACAAGTATGCGCTGGACATGGCTGGTGCCACCTGCGTCGGGCGTGCAGACGCCCCTTCCTCGGGAGCCCCTCAGGCCCGGACCCGCGCCTCACCTGGCTCTGTCGGTGAGGTCAAGGTGGTCGCCCTGAGTGGGGGCGAACCCCGAAAGACCGTCAACATTGGCGCCAACCTCAGCGCCAAATAGGAAGACGCGCTCGTCACCTTCCTCCAGTCCAACTCCAACGTGTTCGCCTGGCAACCGTCCGATATGACTGGGGTCCCTAGGGAGGTGATCGAGAAACGATTGGCAACGCTCCCGAGTGCGCCCCGGTCCGCAGAAGGTCCGAGGCAGCGCCGAGCGCCAAGATGCCATTCGAGAGGAGGTAGAGAAGCTGCTGAGCGCGGGATTGTTAGGGAAGTCTCTCATCTTGAGTGGCTTGCCAACCCCGTGCTCGTCAAAAAGTCCAATGGGAAATGGCGTATGTGCGTCGACTTCACCGACCTCAACAAGGCCTGCCCGAAGGATCCACACCCCCTGCCGCAAGTCGACCTCATTGTTGACTCCACGGCCGGTGCGATTCTTGTGCTTCTTGGATGCGACTCGGGTACCACCAGATCAGATGGCCCTTGAAGACTAAGAGAAGATCATGTAACCCCTACGGTGTTATCGTTATGTAAGAATGGCTTTTGGTTTAAAGAATGCTGGTTCTACTTACCAACGTGCCATGCATATCACTTTCCGCCCCCAGATAGGGCGAAATCTTGAAGTCTACGTTGATGATTTGGTTGTAAAAATCAAGAAAGGTGAAGAATTGATTCAAGACCTGGAGGAAACCTTCGCTAACCTCCGGAGGAATTGCTTGAAGCTTAATCCTGAAAAGTGCGTGTTCGGTGTGCCCTCCGGCAAGCTGCTGGGTTTCCTAGTGTCCAGCTGAGGTATTGAAGCCAATCCTGACAAAATTTCGGCCATCGAACACATGAAGCCGCCGGTGCGACTCAAGCAAGTTCAATGCCTGGCTGGTTGCCTGGCCTCCCTGGGGCGGTTCATTGCCAGATTGGGAGAAAGAAGTTTGCCTCTGTTCAAGTTGTTGAAGAAGACTAACCATTTTGAATGGGCGGATGAAGCCCAGAAGGCATTTAAAGACTTGAAGCAATACCTCTCCTCTCCCCCGGTGCTGGTCTCTCCCGCGTCGGGCGAGCCGCTGCTCCTGTACATAGCTGCCACTCCTGAGATGGTGAGCGCGGTGCTAGTCGCGGAGAGGGAAGGTATCCAAAAGCCAGTCTACTACATCAGCAAGGTGTTGCATGAAACAGAAACTCGGTACCCTCAAGCTCAAAAGATGCTGTACGCAATCCTGGTGGCGTCCAGGAAGCTGCAGCATTATTTCCAAGGGTGGGAAATTACCGTGGTCATGGCCTATCCTCTGCGGGAAATCCTCCACAACTGTGAAGCAGAGGGCCGCATCGCTAAATGGTCGGTGGAACTAGGGGAATTCAACCTCAAATTCGTAACCCACACCGCCATCAAGAGTCAGAAGCTGGCGGAGTTCGTCGTCGAGTGGACTCCCGCCACTCTTGAAGCCGAAGCAGCGCCCGCGCCCTCGCCCTGGACTTTGTTCTTCGATGGCTCTTTCAGGCTGGAAGGCACGGGGGCTGGGATTGTCCTGGTCTCTCTGACCGGTGACACCCTTCAATATGTGGTCGCCCTCGATTTCAAGGCCACGAACAACATAGTGAATCTGAAGGCTTCTTTGGCGGTGCGCGCGACGCTTCGGCGTTGGGCATTCGGCATCTCCAAGTCAAAGGTGACTCCCTGCTAGTCATCAATCAAGCGCAGAAGGAGTTTCAGTGTTCCGACCCCACCATGGCGGCGTACTTGGCGAAGGTCCGAAGAATGGAGCGTCGCTTTGAAGGGCTGGGGTATCTTCATATCCCCCGATGCGACAACCACCTTGCGGACGGGCTTTCGTAGCTCGCGTCCTCAGGAGCTTCTGTTCCGGTCGGGGTCTTCGAAGAAAGGCTATCGCGACCGTCCATCGCAGCCCACAACCCGTGGGGATGGTGGTGTCATTGTCGCGACCCTTGTTCAAAGGGACGACGCAAAGGTATTGCGACCTCCGACTCAGTGGGGAAGGCGATGCCATTGCCGTGGCCTCTAGTTCGTGGAGGAAGGCAAGATGCCCCGCCCCCGTGTCCGGGAGGGAAGGCGGTCTTGCCGATCTGACACCAGGAAAAGCTTGGCCCAGCAGAGTACCCGGGCGAGCACCGAGTGGTCGCCACGCTTGGCCAGGAAGATCGGTGGATGGATCCTATCCTAGCCTTCCTGCGCGACCAAGTGGTCCCCGACGATGATGCCTCAGCTGAGAAGATTGCACGTAAGGCCAAGTGCTATACTCTGGTAGGTGGGGACCTATATCGCCAGAGCAGAAACGGAGTCCTACTGAAGTGCATCACTCGGGAAGAGGGGAGCAGCTTGCTCTCTGATATCCATGGAGGCGTGTGCGGGAGCCATATGTCCGGCCGAACGCTGGTTGGCAAAGCGTTTCGCCAAGGATTTTATTGGCCCACTGCCCTCCAGGATGCTTGCGAGCTGGTGAGGACATGCGGTTTGTCGGTTCTTCGCCAGTAAATCCACCGACCAGCCCAAGTCTCGCAAACCATCCCGCTCTCTCGCCGCTTGCGATCCGGGGCTGGATATCTCGGTCCGTTCGCTGGCCACGGGCTTCACCCACCTCTTCGCCGCCATCGACAAGTTCACGGCGGGTTGAAGCCGCGGTGCGCGCCATCACATTTCTTTGCCGCCGTCAAGTTCATGCGCGGATCTTTACCCGCTTTTGGAGTCGCCAACCGCATCATCACCAACAACAGATTCGATTCACCGGTAGCGGCTTTTTGGAGTTCTCACAAGAAATGGGCACCAATATGCTTTTTTGCTTCGGTGGCCCATCCCATGAGTAATGGGCAGGCGGAGCGTGCCAACGCGCTGGTGCTGAAGGGCCTCAAGACAAGGGCGTTTGATTGGCTCCACAAGCGGGGCACGCGATGGACAGAGGAGCTCCTGGCTGTGCTGTGGTCACTTCGCACCACACCTAGTCGGGCCACCGGCGAGACGCCTTTCTTCCTGGTGTACGGGGCGGAGGCCGTTCTCCCCTCCAAGCTGTCGCTCGGTTCTCCGCGCGTCTCGGTGTTCAACGAAGAAGGCCAAAAAATCTCCGGCGGGAAGAAGTCAACCTCCTGGAGGAAATACATGACCGGGCCGCCCTTCGCGCCTCCCGGTATCAGCAAAGCCTCAGGCAGTACCACGCCACCCGGGTCTCCGAGAGAACTGGCGATGGGCGACTGGTCTTCTTGTGCGCAGATTCAGACGCATGCCGGGTTGCATAAACTGTCTCCCCGATGGGAGGGCCCCTTCAAGGTGGTCTCAGTATCTCGACCCGGGGCGGTCCGGTTGGCCACTGAGGACGGCGAAGAACTGGCGAATTCCTACAACATAGAGTTGTTGCGGAAGTTCTATCCTTGAAAGAATTGTAAGTGCCCAGCAGCTCGCCCTGGCCAGCCATGTGGTAAGTCTCTCCCTTGGCTGGTCGGCGGCTACTAGCGGTTAGTAAAGTTGTTGCCTAGAAGGCTTTTGCTTTGCCATAATAGTCCCTTTTTGTGCCCCAAGTAGCAATATTTTGCATGAATGTCCCTGGCTCCATACGTTTGCTAATTCCCTGGTGATCCATGATGGCACTCGCCGTCTGTGTCTAGTGAGCACGGGCGACTGGGGGTGATTTAGACACAGTGCTCAAGCGCAGCTCGCACACCTCGGGTTGGCTCCCTAAAGCACCGCTGGTTGTCACCGCGAGCATCGTCGTTCTAACACCACTCCTGGAAGCCCGCTGCTTTGGCACACAAAGACCGTTGTTCGGGTTTCTGGGGATCGCAGGACTTAGAAGCCAAACAGGCGAACCAGACATTCCATTGGGACTTAGAGTGTTTGGGCCTATCTTGCTGAGCCCTCCGAACATCTGCTTATCTTTCTGGTAGCTGTCTATACGCGCAGGTTGTAAGCGGAAGTACCGAATTATTCTTGCAAAAGGTTCCAGCATCCCCGCTGGTCCCCCAGGTGCTTGAGGGCTGGTCGCCCAGCGCACAGAAGGGTGTTCGCCCATACGCCTGGGGCTGGTCGCCCGGACGCTTGGGGGCTGATCGCCCAGTGGTGTACAAAGCAAGATAAGTGCTTCGTACCGCATTTTCGGCCATTTCCTTATGTGCTTACACTAAGATGTGCTGGGCTACGTGTGATCGTCGCGGGTATCAAAAATTAACGGCCCCTTATGACAAAAGAAAATGTGCTAAGTGTTAACGTCTGGCGTGGCCAAGTGACCGGGGTGTAGGTTAGGCATGGTATTCAAACACGGCTCGCACGCCTCGGGTTGGCTTTCTGAAGCACCGCTAGTCGTCACCGTCGAGTACCGCTGCCCTAGAAACACTTCCGGAAACTTGTTGCCTCGTCGCTCTACGCTGCAGCACATTCTCAAACAATCATCAGGGTCTAAGTTCCAGAAGAACCTGAACCAGCAACAATCCCGCGTAAAAACCTGATGCTAAGACTAAGCTACGTTTTTGCATCCCTTGTTAGACTCAATGTCATTCCTGCCTAAGTCCTGTATAGCTTGCATGATCTCTATTTGTGTTCGCAGCAAACGCCTATATCTGCTGGCAGGAGTCAGGAACACTACCCTAAAGCCCAGGCGTTCCTCAAGCATTCCGGCTAAGTTAAAAGACTGGCCGCCTAACGGTTTAATCTAGCAAACTCGACCATGCAAAACAAATAAGCATACAGATAGCATTAACAGGAAGTATCCGTTTTCTTGAATTACGCCTAAGTGTTCATACATGCGCAGATCAACCAAAGGAAATAAAAGCAAAAAACGAAAAGGTGCGCCGACCCTTCACCAAATCATCGCCGAAGTCAAGGTCGCCGCTCGCCGCCTTCCACGGCCGGCCGGGTGGAGACGCCCATGACCGGCCGCTTCCACTGCAGATCCCGCCACGTGTTCAGCCGGCCGCGGCGCACCAGCGCCTCACTCAAGGCCAAGATCTCCTTCAACGCCGCCGCCACCGCCACTAGTGGATCAAAAGCGGCGTCGCGGGGCGAAGAGCGAGCGGCGTGTAGGTCGCGGCCATGATCGCGACCTCCCGTCCCTCTCTGGCGGAGCGGGCGGCCGGGGCAGCAGGCAGCCCTCGGAGTGCCTCCGCGGCCTGGTTGGTCACGTGGGCAAATTGCAGGGCAGAGTCCTCCAGCGGCGCGTTCAGCGCCACGCCCAAGGGCTCTAGGCAACCCTTCGTGCGCTGGAAGGCCTTCTTGAGCATGATCACCGTTGTCAGCCGCAGCGGAAGGACTCGAGCTCCGTGATTCTTGATGCCATCTCGATCCTCTCCGCCGTTCTTCGCCCTCTCTCGCCATTCTTGCATGGCGACCGTGTTGGCTCTCTCCTGCGCCAGCTCCGCTGCCGCCCTCTCCCTCTCCCGCTCCAGCTCGCCGCTCACCGAGGCCAACCGTTGGGCCGTCTGAGCACCTTGTCTAGCGGCTGCGGCAAGGAGAGTGCCCAGCAAGGCGTGCGTGTCGCTCATCTCGGTGAAGAGCTCGATGAAGCGCGTGGCGGGGCCAGTGGCTGTGCGAGGGGCCAGGTGTCTGGAAGCGCTGGTGCCGGGGTCACCTTCCTCGGCCCTCTCTGCAGCGGTGGCCAGAGGCGCTTGGGCGGAGGCTTCCACCGCCTCAGTGGGTGCCGGGGGCGTCTGCGTCCTCGGCGCGTCCTGAGGGGCCACCCTTGGCGGCACCCTCAAGCTAAGACCGGCCATCGGGAGCGTGAGGCCACCCTGGTGGGCTGTGGTCTGAGCTCCCGTGGCCGAGGATGTTGGCGCCATGATCGCTGGGGGCGGCCACGAGGAGGAAGCGTCGGTGAAGGCATCGAGCCGGGCGCCGCAGAGGCGCGGCGGGCGCCGAGGCGGTCACGAAGGGCGTCTGCGTCGCCGCCCCTTGAGGAGATGCCGCCGCGTCTGGGCGGGCGGCGGAAGTCCGATCCGCGGGCGGACCCTCTTGGGGTCTGAGCCGGTGGCGCCCGGCACTGGCCGCTTGCCGTGGGTCTGATCGCTGGCGGTGGTTGTGTCCCTGATCATCAGCGGGCCGTGGGCCGGCACCACAGCGGGACCCATGGAGTCTCTCGGCGGGAGCAACCTGCCGACCCGCAGGCGCTCCGCGTGCTCCAAGTCGGCGAGTGGCCGGGCCGCTGCCGAAAAAACCGATCCGCTTGGGATCGGCCAGACAAGACTGGCGAGCCACCACCAAGCATCGACTCCTCCAAGTTTCGCTACCTGGCGAAAGACAAAAATGGTCGCGGTTGGTAGGGAGCCGCAGGAAGAAACATGTGCGCGAGAAAAAGCTAAGGGAAAGCAAAGACTTCCTGGCCACGTGCGCGTCGCGTCGTCGTCGCCCGTATATTGCCATGCAGGGCGGACGCGCCGACGAAGAGGGCTGATCCTCCGAGACATGAAGTCCCGGGCTACCAGCCCACCAGTTAATCCGGCGTCCCGCAGTCTGTTAATGCGGGCCGTCATCGCAAGGAGCTCCGCCGTCTCCTCGACCGGCGAGTTCCAGTCCCCGGAGGCCTCTGCTGCGTCGGCGGGCACCTCCAAGGCGTCGACTCCGCTATCGTCGTTGATGTACAGCCATTCGCTGCGCCATGCCCTCCAGTTGGATCTGGGCTGGAAGGCAATATAGCGGGAGGCCATCCCGCCTCGAAGGTGGAAATAGCAGCTCCCCACTATCTCATTGTCGTGGGAGGCGCGGCAGATGAAAAAATAACGAAAAAGAGGGAGATTCGGCATCACCCACATGAACATTTCATAGAGGTGTGCGAAGATGGAGAGGAAGACAATGGAGTTGGGGGTGAGGTGAAGATGATGGATCCCATAGAAATGGAGGACGGTGAGAAAGAAGTCGAAGAATGGCGGGAGCAGGCCCGCCATCATTGCCTAGGTGTGAAGAAGGATCTCATCGGAGAGGCACCGTGGCGTGGCGGTCCCCGCCCGGAAGCGAAAGGTGCCCTCCGGCGCGAGGATGGCCATCCTATTCACCGTGGCGGAGTCCGCGGTGGAAGCAGGGATGGAGCGTGCCATAGAGGCGAAGAAGGCAAAAGGCTTTGAGCAATGAAGTTGAAGAAGTGGGAGTTGAGGTGCGCAAGGAAGCAGAAGGCGTAAACCGCCTGATACAGATGTATCTATAAAAGCATCACCCACACCGATGGTTCGCGAAGGGACAAGATTGTGCGCCGTTTCGGGTCCCAAGAAAAATCTACGGATCACGGATAGAATCGGCGGTCGATCCTCATGAGTGGTGGCCCTACCAAGAGCGCACTAAGCATTCAATGAAGGTTCCAAAGGTGCGGCATGCGCTCGTAGCGGGCCGGCTATCACAACAGATTGCCATTGGGTACCCTCTCGACGACAAAGCGCCCGCCAAAGCGTCCGCCCGTGGCGCCCGGCAAGTAGGTGGCGAGCACGCCGCCGCGCGGGCGCCCACCCACGGGCGGTTTGGCGAACGGGCGGCGAAGCACGCCCGCCGGCCAGCGCCGCCCACATGGCGCCCGGAAAGGTGGCGAAACACGCCGCCGCCCGGCACCCGACCCACGTGGCGGCTTTGGCGAACGGGCGGCAAGCACGCCTCGCCGGCAGTGCCGGCCACGTGGCGCCGGCGGCGGTGGGCGAAGCACGCTACGCCGCCCGGCGCCGACCCACGTGGCGCTGGCGAACGGCGGCGAAAGCATGCCCGCCACCAGCGCCGCCCACGTGGCGCCCGGCGAGTAGGTGGCGAAGCACGCCGCCGCCGCCCGGCGCCGCTCCACGTGGCGGCTTTGGCGAACGGACGGCGAAAGACGCCCCACCGCCAGTGCCGCCCACGTGGCGTCCGGCGGCGGTGGGCGAAGCACGCCGCCGCCCCACCGCAAGGCAAAAGGTCGGCGAGGTAGCTTCACCTCAAGTCTCCTTCCCTATCGCATCGTGCAGTTGCAGCGAACAGCTTTGTGTCGAGCCTATCAACTGCCATGATTTCTTCAACAAGCCCATTCCTCTGACACCTCTCACCTACCCGTCAAAGAGAGGTCACATACGGGGCGGACCGGGAGAGGCCATGCGTCGGCATTTAATGAGGCTGGAGGAACGGGACAGCACAGGAAGGAGTAATAAATGCATAAGGATCAGTATGATGACCCCCCTTTTACCTACTCCCGTTAGCCCGGCCTATATAAGGGCCTTCTGGTGCATGGGAAAGGGGGACGACGAGTCGAACAAGCAAGAGTTCCGCAGTAGAGCCTAAGGAAGAACTTGTAACTCCCAAGCTCTGTACTGTACTAGGCTTCAAACACTCTTTAGACAATCTAGCAGAAGTAAGGCTATTACCCAAGGAAAAGGGGCCCGAACACAGGTAAAATTTCTGTCATCCCTAGTTTATAGTCATCCGGAGTTCACCACGGGAGTCTCTAGGGTTTCTCTCGTTAGGGTTAGCCACCGCTAAGACGCCTCCTATTGAACCAAACCCGGTCAGTAGATCACGGGTCTGTCAAAGAAACACGCCGACCTACAGGCAAGAGGGCATCGTATATGCGCATGGGGCAAAGACGAAGACGCACGACGCAATGCCGTCGCCCCCGCCCGCAAGAAGAACGGCATGGCATGCTGCGTGGCCGCCCTAGCACGCTGGGCGCAGCGTGATAAGCAACGATACGCACCCTTGTTGACATGCAACAGATTCACAAGTGCCGTATACATCTTGTATGCATGCATGCGAATACATACTTCTCGTAGTGGCCCATGCAGTCATACTTTAGTCATGCACATAGCAAGTCACAAAGAACGTCGCCTCGGCACCGAAGCCAACGACCACCGGTAGCAAGCACGACACACACCGACCGCCCGCGCTGGCTTCATGCCTCCCTCTCGCTCGGGCACGCACGCATGGCCGGCCGCCATAAAGGCGTTGCCTTCGCCACGACTCCACACACGCCGAAGAAGAGGCGATGGACTCGAAGTACCGAAGTAGCCAATATAAAATATCCAATTCAAGTGCTGTTCAAAGTGTTTGTGCTATTACAAACCCAATAAAGATGTGCTTGTCTCATTTTTACGACCCATTTATTGCAGATAATTTATTTTAATGCAATTTTTTTTAAGCCCATATGCTTTTATCATTAAAAGCCTTAAGTGCTTAATATATTTATATGCAAAATCATTTATGTGTTTTTCCTCACTTTGTATAACACAATGTTCACAAATTCTTGGTATTGGCCATACACAAGGTAGCACCATAGTTGCTACTGCGGGATCTACACTGTGTTTAATACATAGTGACTATCCTCAACGTGCGTACCCAATATCTAAATTTGGAACACTGGTCTACACCTTTTTTTAAAGGTGACTACCATAATTCATAATCCCTATTGGCCATACACAAGGTAGTACCATAGTTGCTACTGCGGGATGTCAATCCTCAACGTGCGTACCCAATATGAAATATGAATTAAATAAGGTCTACACTTTTACAGTGATTACCTAGATGTGTTAATACAAAGTTGCATAACACAAGAGGCATCTACTGTATCAACAGACTATGCCCATAAGAGGTCTACACCATTTTGGTGACTACCTCCAAAGTGTTAGCGCATATTTGAGATTTACACTCATGATACAAGAATTTTCTTGTTTTTAACTTATTTTGCATTTTACAACATCACCATTGCAATTTTAATTTACCCATAGTAAATTAAACAAAATCTATGGTTGCCTCATGTAGGAAATATGGCCGCTAAAGAGTTTGATGTACTCGCTCTTGACGGACACAACTATCCCACATGGGCTATGGACATAAAAGTTAGTCTTGCGACCGTGGACTTTATTATGTGCTTCTTGAACAAGCAGAAGGTGCAGAACCAATAAGTGATCAACATCGATATGCGGCTTTATATATAATAAGGCAGCATATACATCTGGACCTTAAGTCTGAATACATGTTGGAGGAAAATCCACGTGCACTATGGCTTTCTCTCAAGCAACGCTATGAACAGCAAAAGGCACTCATCCTGCCTGAGGCCAATTTTGAATGGGCCCAACTTCGCCTTCAGGATTTCAAAACTGTTGGTGACTATAACCATGTTGTTCATAGGATTAGCACTAAGTTGCAGTTCTATGAGAAGGAACTTTCCGATGCGGATAAAATTGAAAAGACTCTGTCTACAATGCTTCCCGCTGAAAGAATCCTTCAACAACAATACCGTGAGAAAAATTTCACAGTTTATTCCGAGCTTATTCAATCATTACTTCAGGCTGAACGACACCATGAACTCATGGTGTGGAACAATCAGCAGCGCCCTCTTGGGTCTGCCCCATTGCCTGAAGTTCATGCCAATGCTCAGAATAAACCCAAATTTAATGGTTCTCCTAAGAACTATCAAAGAAATTCCCATGGTAAAAACACACGCAGAAGCAACAAAAAGCATAAGTCACGTATTTCCAATAAGGGTAAAGGCATTTCCAAACAAAGTAATGACAAGTCTATTTGTCAGAAATGTGGTTGCTATAACCACATCACAAAGAAATGTCGTACCCCAAGTCACCTTGTTGATCTCTATCTAAAGTCTATGGGACGTGGGCGAGCGACCCCGGGACAGCGGTATGAAGCCCATTTCAACTTTCAACCTAACAACTCCAGGGAAGAGGCTGGTTGTTCGCAACAAGTTCCCAAGGAACCAAGCAACAACGACATACCGGAAGCCAAGGATCAAATCAACACAGAGAATATGATTATGGAATTTGCTTCCAATGACATGTTTGGAGACTTCGACTAGGCTCCCAATCTCTTAGATCCTTAGTTTAGTACCTTATTTATTGTAATAATAAAGCACAATTATGTCCTAAGTGTTGTATTAAATAATATTATGATCACATTGACATATTGGATATCCCAATAAATGTAATAATTATGTTTGATATTCAATAAAGTTTGTATGTATTATATATATATTAACTAAGAATTTTAAATTCTTCATTTATATATAGATTTCTACGGGCGTCGATCTGATGGAGGAGGAATTGTGCCTAGTAGATAGTTGTACTACTAACTCTATACTAAGGGAAACAAAATATTTTCAAACTCTTACTAAGAGGCAGGGAAATGTTTTGATAATCGCTGGACGCGATGCAATGATAGTTGGTTCTGGTCGTGCCACTATCATGCTTCCTATGAGTACTCAAATCACAATCGAGGATGCACTATTGTATCCTGATTCAACACGTACCTTATTAAGTTATAGAGATATCCGCAAAAATGGTTTCCATGTTGAAACCCATGATGACAATAACGAGGAATTTCTCCTCATCACTAAAGATTACGGATATGGCAAACAAACACTTGAAAAGATTTCCTCTTTACTGTCTGGATTGTACTTCACATACATTAAACCCGTACCACATGTTGCGTACAAGGAAATTTTTCAGAATGTTGATACATTCCAAACTTGGCATGATCGCCTTGGTCACCCTGGTATAGGGATGATGAGAAAAATTATCAGCAATTCTAATGGTCATGATCTACATGCTGCCAAATTTCCAAAATCATCAGATTTTATATGCACTGCATGTGCAATTGGGAAATTGATTTTGAGACCTTCTCATCTTAAAATCCAATATGAGCCACTCAAATTCCTTGAGCGTATTCAAGGCGACATATGTGGCCCCATTCAATCATTGTCTGGACCGTTCAGGTATTTCATGGTTCTTATAGATGCATCTACTCGATGGTCTCATGTGTGTCTTTTATCCACACGTAACCATGCCTTTGCAAAAATAATTGCTCAAATTATTAAACTTAAAGTACATTATCCTGAACACCAGATTCAATCAATACGATTAGACAATGCTGCTGAATTTTCCTCACATGCATTCAATGATTATTGCATGGCTTTAGGAATTCAAGTACAGCATCTGTCCCATATGTCCATACTCAAAATGGTTTGGCAGAATCTCTTATAAAGAGAATCAAGTGGATTGCAAGACCCTTATTACAAAATTGCAACTTACCAACTTCATGTTGGGGTCATGCGGTCTTACACGCGCCGACTTAATTCAATTGCGACCAATCGCATATCATCTGACTTCCGCTGCAATTAGTACGTGGAAATATACCAAATATTTCCCATCTACGAAAATTCGGTTGCGCTATATACGTACCGATCTCACCGCCCAAGCGTACCTCTATAGGCCTACACAGGAAATTAGGGATCTATGTAGGGTATCAATCTCCGTCGATTATTAAATACCTTGAGCCCTTAACTGGGGACCTATTCACGGCTCGGCACGCTGATTGTATATTTAATGAGGATCATTTCCTGGCATTAGGGGGAGATTTCAAGTACCAAAAAGAATGACCGGAAATAAATTGGGATGCTGTAGACATCTCCACCTTAGATCCATGTACTCAAGAAACTGAACTTCAAGTTCAGAAAGTTATAAATTTGCAACACATTGCAAATAACCTGCCAGAGGCATTTACTGATACTAAAGGTGTTACTAAATCCTATTATCCTGCCCGAAATGTGCCTGAAAGAGTGAAGGTACCAAATAAAACCATTCGACTCCCACTTCAAAGTAAGAGGGGGAGAAGTAAGGCCACGGCTAAATATGTAGCTTCTAGCAAGCAACAAAAGAAACCGAGGACAAAATCGTCCAAATCAGTAAATACAAGCCAACCTCAAGTTGATCCACAACCCAGATCAAAAGTGCACTCTATTGCTGATACTAGGACATCAGAACACCCTGGCTCCATAATTATGGGAAATAATGAGCCATCATCAAGGGTGCAAGAAATTTCCACTAATTATATCGATTCTGGAGAATCATATGACCGAAAGACTACAATTGTCGACACTTACTTCTCCGCAACAATTGCAAATAACCTCCTAAATGATCCAGATCCCAAGACCATGGCAGAGTGCAAAAAGCGCTCGGACTGGACTCAATGGAAGGAAACAATTCAAGCTGAGATAGCCTCGCTTAATAAAAGAAAGGTATTCACATCTGCAATACCTACACCTCCAAAAGTCTTTCCTGTGGGATTCAAATGGGTTTTTATCCGGAAACGGAATGAAAACAATGAGGTGGTGAGATATAAAGCGAGACTTGTGGCACAAGGGTTCACGCAGAGACCCGGCATTGATTTCAATGAAACATATTCTCCAGTTATGAGTGGAATAACATTCCGATACTTAATATCATTGGCAGTTCAAAATCATCTATCTCTGCAGTTGATGGATGTAGTGATAGCATATCTTTATGGGTCACTTGATTCGGACATATACATGAAGGTTCCCGATGGAATCCCAATTCCGAATCCAAACACAAATCGCAACATATACTGTGTAAAGCTTAACAAGTCACTATATGGCTTGAAACAGTCGGGAAGAATGTGGTACAACCGACTAAGTGAATTCCTTTTAAAAAAGGGATACACAAACAATGATGATTGCCCATGTGTTTTCATAAAGAAATCTCCAACGGGATTCTGTATTATATCCGTATATGTTGATGATTTAAATATCATTGGCAACTCTAACGATATAAATGAAGCACGCAATCACCTAAAGACGGAATTTGAGATGAAGGATTTGGGTAAGACCAAAATTTTGCTTAGGTTTACAACTTGAGCACCTTCCCTCAGGAATCTTAGTGCATCAATCAGCCTATATCCAGAAAATATTGGAGAAATTCAATATGGACAAATCATATCCATCTAAAACACCTATGGTTGTTCGATCTTTAGATATGGAGAAAGATCCATTCAGACCATGTGATGATGGAGAAGAGGTACTAGGACCCGAGGTTCCTTATCTCAGTGCTATTGGAGCGCTTATTTATCTTGCAAATTGCACCAGGCCTGATATCGCATTTGCAGTGAACTTACTAGCTAGACATAGCGCTGCACCAACCAAACATCATTGGACAGGTGTAAAGCATATCCTCAGATATCTCAATGGCACAAAGGATCTTAGATTATATTTCGAAAGAAATCAAGATCCCACTATGATTGGATACACGGATGCTGGCTATTTATCAGATCCCCATAATGCCAGATCTCAAACAGGCTTTGTATTTTTACATGGTGGAACAGCTATTTCATGGAAGTCTTCTAAGCAGACTCTGGTAGCTACTTCTACTAATCATTCTGAAATTATTGCACTATATGAAGCTTCACATGAATGTGTATGGCTTCGTAGAATGATTAACCACATACAACAATCGTGTGGTATTGGTTCTATTGAATCACCTACAATTATCTATGAAGATAATTCTGCTTGTGTTACATAGATGCAGACAGGTTACATAAAGAGCAACATCACTAAGCATATTGCTCCAAAATTGTTTTATCCTCATGAGTTACAGCAAAGTGGGGAGATAAACATCTTGCAAACCAAATCATGCGATAACCTCGCTGATCTTTTCACTAAGTCATTACCATCTTCTACATTCTTGAAATGTGTTCATGGGATTGGTATGAGATGCCTTCGAAATTTGCAAGAATCAGGGGGAGATATCTCCTAACTATTAACCTGTTCTAACAGATATTACACTCTTTTCTTTTATGAGTTTTTCCTCACAAAGTTTCTCATAAAAGTTTTTAATGAGGTAATATTAACACAAGTATATGTCATGTTTTCTATTTTCCCCATTGGGGTTTTTAAGGAAACATCAAAGACATGCATTGTCCTCAAAACTCGTTTGTGGGTTTTTCCCTATAATAAGTTTTCTCATACGAGTTCACAAGAGACAATTTCTTAAATATACTGTATCAGTTTTCTCCTAAATTTTCCCATTGGGTTTCATAGGAGTTTTCAACAATATATCAAAATATCTTCTCCTCATATTTTTCCTACAAGGTTTTTAGAGGAGTTTAATATATTATGTTGTATCTCCAATTTTTCCCCACAGGGGTTTTTAGAGGAGCTACCAAAGACATAGTGATTTATTAATCACACTTATATATGTCATATTTTTCTCCTTATTTTCCCACCGGGTTTAAAAGAGTTTTTGATGGCATATCAATATAATCCTCATATTATTCCCATAGGGTTTTTAGAGGAATCAACAATGCATTGATCTCAAGGAAGATTCGATCAAGGGGGAGTGTTGTGAACCAATGTCTCCTCATGAAGACACCTCTTCAAGTGATCTCATCAAGACTTAGATTAGGTAGTTAATCTTGTAATCAAAGGGTGTGTCCTTTGGCAATAGATGCATAAGCATCCCTTCCCTTGTATAAATACATACAATTGATCAATGCAAGTTAGATCTTCTTCCATTTCAGTTTCTCTGTTTTCATTTTACTTTCACAATCTGTTCGACCGGATACAAATTTTGGATCTGACAACAAAGACTACAAAGGTTTGTCTCATCTCTTCTGTTTTTAATGAATCCACATTCATTTCTTTACGCTGGTATTTTAAATCCTGTCATCATAGTTGTCCCTTTCTGCTACTGTTGTGTGCCTCATTGGCAACCAGAATTCCACTGTTGCTAGGCAAGTTTGTGGCTTGATCTAGCTTATTTTCCATGCTGACATGATAATGGAAGTTACTGGTCCGGAACTTTGGGTTACTCTACATAAGCAACCCCTATAAAGTTGCTTGATCCTTTTGATCCACACTCTGGGTAGTTCTTTCGTGCAAACTAAGCAGCAACATACATTGTTGGCACTTGGCAATCATATTAACCTGTTGCCTGCTGATTCTTTTACATTTTGAACTCATTGAGAACTGAGAAGTGAAAACATATCTAGTAGGTCTGGATTACACCTGTACAACTTGTATATTCCTTCTATGCCTCTTTCGCAAGAACGGAGAAAACACCCAGATTGTAAATAGTGTTGATGGTTTCAGGTAATGATAGCTTGAAATCGTCAAAAACTACTCAGGAGACTGATGTGAAAGCTAAAAGGTTATTTGTTACAGGTAAAGGGCAGCCTATCTTGTCTATGCATTTTAGCTTGTTTGTTTAATCATCCATCATTTTACACATTTTTTATCTATTTTATTGAAATGTTAAGCATGGAATTCAAATTTATTTTTAATTGTGTATTTTTGCTATACTTTTGTTATACTTAAATATCAATAATCTTTAACAATAATAATAGTCGCTTATTTTTGGTCCGAGACTTACATAAATCCTGGCTCCGCCACTAGTAGAAACCACGGTGACAAACTACCCTATGCTCAATAATCTTTAACAATAATAATAGTCGCTTATTTTTGATCCGAGACTTACATAAATCCTGGCTCCGCCACTAGTAGAAACGACGGTGACAAACTACCCTATGCCAGGGCGAGGGCTTGTCGTACTTTCCTATAACTATAGAGTTATATATGATATGGTAAGCAGAGAACCCCGGCTCTCTAGAGTGAGGCATTGCGAAAGCACACGTAGGTGAAGTGGGATGTCGTAAATAGATGTCCGAGTAAGTTATTAATTAATTAAAGTGGTTAATTAAGTGATTAATTTACTGATTTGGCAGCCCAGCAAGTGTCTTGCTCGGTACGAAAGTGTCAATTGCTACACCTTTTACGTCGGAAAGAAAACTATTTTTATAAAATTATTTGGAAGAGGCTAGATTAAACAAAGAAAAAGTGTAAGAAAACCGTGGCTTCTGATTGTTCAGGTTCGTGTTTCGGGCATCTCGCGAGGAATTGATCTGGGCGAAGCCACCTCTACCATTGAGGAAAGGAAGTGGGCCTCATGTAAAATCTGTTTAGCCAACATTGGATGGAGGGAACTTGCTTATTTTGAAGACAAAGCTACAATATAAGGCCAATATATGGTCTGTTTGGGGAGCTGTGGCTAGGTTGAAAAACTGCTTTTGGTTTCCTGGGTTGTAAAACAACTGTAGCTAGTGACTATGACTTTTCTTGTTATGCTGTTTGGCAAACTGGATGCTGTAGCTGTAACTTTTGGGGGGGCCAACCAAGCAAGGAGGTAGCAACATAGTGAAGTACAGCGACGTTTGAGTAGGGAGGTGACGTGGAGGCGGCGATGCGGGATGGCGGAGGTCGGAAGGCAGAGCGACCGAGATGGGAGGTGGTCAAGCGAAGCCACAGTTGAAAAACTCCTCCCCAGCTAGGGTATTCCTGCTGTGGCTTAACTTCCTAACTGCTTTACAGCTATGCTGTTTGGGAGAGCTTTTGGCCCAAAGCTGAAACAAAGTTGAAGCATAGCTCCCCTAAACAGCCCCATAGATTGTTTAGGTAGCGCTAACCGGCGAACCTATACATGACACTCGAATGTTATTCCAGTGTAGTAAGACGATGTATGAAAGTAGAGTATGGATGAATGGGGGACAAAAGTAGGGCCTGACTAAGAAAGCACCCAATACAACACATGGTGAGAAATTATTCACTCTTAGAAAGAAGAGCACCGAGGAGACGAGCGAGACATGCAGAAGCAAAATGGAGCCTCATGGAGGTGGACTGGTGGAGGCTAGAGGCCACCAAGCAAGTAGCTGCGGAGTTCCCTCGCGATGGTCACGATCGTAGTCTCGTGCGTGAGAATGAGGGCCGACGAGCAGCTGCCGGCAGTGACCGATCGCGAGAACGCGGCGGCGGCGGAGGTAGCGCATTACCCGGTCTGCCATTACTGCCTATGTATATATGTCTGTAACCCTGCCAAGCCAAAATTTGGTCAATGTTTTGGTTGCTCACAACTTGGCCAATTATTGGCAAGAAATGCATAGGACATGACCATAGAGCCACAGTCTTGCCAAAATTTTGTCAATCATCCAAACAAGAGCTAAACTGTTGGGGATAGCCAAATTTTGGCAAGGTCGGTTTGGGCACAAAGCAAACACAACCAAGGTTGAGATTAGACAGCGATACGATTCCCTCCTGTGGAGTGTGGAGGTCCTTTTTGGCTTGTGAAATTTATCAAGTATTGACAGGTTGAGATTAGACAGCGAGTGGAGGTCCTTTTCGGCTTGTCCTTTTTGCCTGTGGAGGTCCTTTTTTGGGGGAAATTGAATTTCCTGCCACTCAATTCGCTGGCAACTTTTGAATTGGCCCCCCATTCATCGCAGTTTAATTATTCGTCACCGTGTCATCCAATTCTTTTATTATCGCCATTTAGCGCTTTTCTCGCATTTCTCAATTTCGCATTTTCCAACCGCTTGCCCAAGCGTGTTCGATTTTGCCCTCGCCCATCCTCGCTTACAGGTTGCACCGAACCGAACCCATCCCGATCGGGCTCCCTGTCTCATTCCCCCTGCTACGCTTCGGTCTAGGGTTGCGGCCGGTTGCGGCGAGGAAGGGTCGAGGCGGGTGAGCGGAATCTTTGCCGCGCCCAATATGAGCGATGCCGCAAGGAGACGAGACCCCGGCCCCGACCGAGTAAGTCATCTTCCCAGGGATCACTCCCCTTTTTCTTGTGTTGTGATGCGGTGTGACGGGTGATGCGGCGTTGCTTGCTGTGGTGATGGGGAAGTGGTGATGGCGTCCAACGGGGGAAAACGGAGGCGGTGATGGCGGCGGTGCTGTACATTTTGTTGAGCACCTGCTAAAACCCGTTCGTTGTATTTTGGTAGGGTTGACAACGATGATGCGAGTAGTAGTCGGATGGCACCGTGCAACAAGAAACCAAGGGGGGGTTCTAATCTTTGTGGCCAATCGACTGTGACAAGGAGCAACCACGAAGGAAGTACAAACAAGGACAGAGGCAGTGGCAGTGTTGATTGGGACAGTCTATGCGTTTCTTTGATTGCAAAAGAACATGAAGGTTGTGCTGTTCCTGTTATACCCGAGGATGAATTCTTGGCATTCATGGGGATGCTAGATCCTGAGGAGACCACTACGGGCATGGACAACAAAGGGTCAATATTTACCTCATCGGGGAGGATAATAGGCCGATTCATTACATTGTCGAGGAGACCACTACGGGCATGGACAAGAAGTGCTCAAAATTTACCTCATCGGGAGGATAATAGGCCGCTTGATTACGTTGGTGAAGCGAGACCACTACGGGCATGGACAACGATGGTCAACAAGAAGATGTTTTTGCTGATTTTTATGATGCCGTGAAGGAGATATGCTCGTATTGGATGCTTGTTCGAGTGAGGATGACATTGTGTATGATAAGGATGACCCCCCAATGCATGTGGGGGCAATATTTCCTAGCATGTCTGAGTTTAGATTTGCCGTGAAGTGCCATGCCATAAAGGAGCAATTTAAGATTGGTATTCAGAAGTCTGATCCTGGTAGGTTTAGGGGCTATTGCATGGCACCTGGATGTCCATGGACCATTGTGGCCAGGTTGAATCGTAGTGATGGAAAGTCAGTGAGGGTACTAATGCTATCTTTGTAGGCTAAAATATATGAGTACTACTATATCAGTTATCATTGCAATTGTACTAACTATGTTTACATTGGTCATTGCAGGTTACATTGAATGAGAAATCTCACTTGTGTTCTTCTACTGCAAGACTGGTGACAAAGATGGTTTCTTACCACTGGGTTGCAGAGAAGGCAGTCCATTTGTTGAAGGAAAATCCAGGCCTAGGAACAAAGGAGCTGCAGCAGACCTTGCAGCAGAGGCATAAATGCACTTTCGGGTATGGAACAACATATAAAGGTAAGATGAAGGCCCTTGATCAGATCTATGGTTCATGGGAAGAGAGCTTCCATATGCTTTTTAGGTTTAAAGCTGAGGTAGAGAATAAAATGCCTGGTAGTGTTGTAGAGATGAGTGTACAAGCAGATAATGGTCAAGTGTATTTTCAAAGATTTTTTTGTTGCTTTAAACCTAGCATAGATGGGTTTGTGAATGGGTGTAGGCCATATTTGAGCATTGATAGTCTGACCTTAAATGGTAGATGGAATGGCCATCTTGCTTTCGCCACGACCCTTGATGGCCACAATCGGATGTATCCAGATTGCCTTTGGATTTTTGATGGGGAAACTACGGATAAGCTGGACTTGGTTTATGAATCAACTAAACAAGGTAATAGGCGGTAAACACAACACCTAGCTATCGGTTCGAGATGCTTGCAAAGGATTAGAGAATGCGATTAGGACTGAATTTCCTTGGGCAAGAGCATAGGAGTGTTTTAGGCATCTTATGGACAATTTTCAAAAAAGTTCCAAGGGCCGATTTTTGAATATGCACCCAAATGCTAGAGCATTTAGGGAAGATAGGTTTGTGCACTATATGGCCAAGGTTGTCTTTGGAAGTTGTGATGTTGTACCGTGGTTGGAGAGGTACCATGACATGATTTGGATGAGGTGCTGATTTAGTGAACATATAAAATGTGATTATATAACCAACAATTTGGCGTAATCATGGAATGCTTGGGTGAAGGACATCAAAGATCTGCTGGTTCTTGAACTTGCGAGACACTATTAGATCTAGGACTATGCGGACTTTATCATAGGAGGAGGAAAATAGGTGAAAGTCTTCCTAATGGAGAAGGTTGCATGCTACCACGGTGTGGTTAATCACTCAATGCGATGACTAGAGAGCTTGCTCATTTCAAGGTAGAGGAAGGTGGCTCCGACGCCAGAGGTCACCGACATTGATAACGACACTGCTATTGCGAGGCATGTGGTTGAGCTTGATAAACATGAGTGCACATGTAGGGAGTGGCGATATCTGGGAAGCCATGTGGTCATGCATTGGCATTCCTTGGTACAAAGAGAAATGTGAGGATGGAAGACTATCTCAGCCATTACTACTCGGTGAAGAACTTTAGGCTTGCATATCTTTGGGATTATTCCTCCACCGATGACAAGTCTCGATGGGCTAATCCAGATGTGTGCGGTGTCGCTATCTTGCCTCCTTACGTAAGAGAACTTGGTAGACAAAGGAAATCCAGATATGTGGGATGCTTGGAGAAAGCAAAGTCTAAAGGCAAATGGCAAGTGAAGTGCAAGGGGTGTGGTGCCATGGGCCATAGGCAAACATCATCAAAATGTCCTTTGAATGGCACAAAAAAGAGGTAAAATTATGAACTAGTTGGTTGGCTATAGCTTGTATCCATATATGAACTAGTTGGTTGGTTATGCTATAGCTTGTATCCATATATGAACTAGTTGGTTGGTTATGTTATAGCTTGTCATAATTAATAACATCCACAGGATTACAACTAATTGCACCTTTTTTTTACATTTCCAGGAAGAGAGCATCCAAAAAGAAGACATCCACAGCTGCTCCAATGCCGTCCACAGCTGCTCCAATGCCATCCACAGCTTCAATGCCATCCACAGCTCCAATGCAATCCACTGCTCCAATGGCATCCTCAGCTTCAATGTCAGCGGCAGCTCCGAGGCAGAGTCGAGACGGTGAAGGTAGCAGCCAGATCACCACTCCTCCAAGGGCTCTACGACCTAGGGCAAAGAAAGACAAGAAAGATTGAAGAAGCTTACTCCAAAAAAGAAGAAATGAAAATTGTGCTTTGTATGGTTCCTTCTGTAAGGCTCTTAGTCATGACAATGGGTGAATTGTGGTACTGGACTAATTCTGGATGTATTCTGTAAGTATTGTGGTAGTAGATGTATTTTGGTTGTGAGAACAATGGGTGAATTCTGCTAGTGGCTGGAAATTCTGGTGGACTAATTCTGTCGCGGATAAGAATGCATTCTGGATGTGTGTTTAATTGCCCGGACTTGTGCTCATATGTTTTCATTCGGTATGGCTTGTTACGTAGCGGCCGGTCTTGTTCTAGTATGAAGTAGAGCATGTTGTTGTTGAATCGAAGCCTGCACTTGTTCTAGTATGAAGTAGAGCATGTTGCCCGGACTTGTGCTCATATGTTTATTTGGCAAGTTGTATGCTCGTGTTGTCGCTGCTCACCATTTTAAGTGGTTAGGTGACTTTGCTTTATGAGCTATGTTTTGATAAATCTTGCAAGATTTTAGCGACTACTTTCAATGTCGTTATTGCTAATTACATTCGGTTAGTCGGTTGTACTTCTTGGGAGCTAGTGGATCAATGGAATGCACCGAATGATTTTCATCAATGTTGCATCACTAATGCCATTCTTTGGGAAAATTTCGGCCATTTATAGTAGGTGATGGGCTATTGCTAACGGTGATCAGATTATTAAATGTGTGGTTACAGAAGATTAGAAGCATTACTACTTTGGGTGCTTTCCTGTTTAACTCCTTGTCAATACACGAAATACTTTCGCAACTACAAATTGCCCAAAATACACCCAGATGAAGTTTAGAGCATTAAGTAGAGCTCATACAACATAAAACAAAAGAAACAATAAGCTATGTTAGCAATATTCTATCACATAGCAAGGCAACCAACTCAAAGCGGCGATATGCCATACAATATCTGCAATATCATCAACATTCAAACTTGCAAAACATTACAACTTTCTACTAATATGTCACATAAAGATTACTACTTGCAAAATATTACAACTTGCTAGTAATCTTGTCACATTAACTTCAGACCTAGCGTAGTGAAGGTGCCACGAACGATCGGACTCGATTGACTCGACGGAGCACTCGCTAACTGGAGAGCAATTGGGCGTTTCGTAGTCCGCCGGTAGTACGTCATCCGGATCTACGTCCGCCGCTGGATCCTCATCAACGACGGTGCTAGGTGCATTTTCAAATTCTTGCGTGTCCAAAGACATCTGTTTCAAGCTCTCCGCGATGGCCTCAACCCGTAGAAGTGCCATGTTCATGTTTATAGCCCAACGAGCATTACTGCTGCTCAAGTTGTCTTCAACCACCTTCAAGAGATCCTCCGCCTTATCCTCCAGCATCCCTCGGAGCCTCGAGATCACGTCTCGCAGGATCTGCGCCTCCATCTACAAAATCACAAATACAAATGTGGTATGACAGAGCATTGTACTTACATGTTCAAATCATAGGTACATGTGCTTGCTTAAAAAATCTTATCGATGTAATTAATGGAAGGTCCAATATGATCAATCCTAGCCACGTGTTCTTCAATTTGACATATCAATGGGGGACCATTGGTAGTGACTTGGTTAATTCTTGATCAAAACAAATTTTCTCTTAATTATTGCCTCTAGCGACTAGTGGCTTCGTAAACAATTTTTTCAAAGTCTAACATTAACATGTTTCATTTATAAACAAAGTACCAAACCTTTTTCTACAAAACCTATTAGATGTTTAATACTCAATCAATTTAAACGTCTGAACATTTTACATTACTCGTAACAAGCGCTCATTCAGAAGAAACACATGCAAAATTCATTCAGTGCATTGCAACACAAATTTTGGTTCTTTCTCTTCAAAACTCCTTCAAAGAAGATGCCAATGCTCGAGTTCGATGTCTTCTCCCTTAATGTCGGCTAAAATGCCATTCAAACCCTAAATTGGCATTATTTGGGATCGAGACAAATCACGGATCAATTACAAATACCGATAGCCTCTACTCATGAGCGGGCGCTTCACCTCGACCCTTCGTCCCGTCGCAAGGCTCGGCGCAACCACCAAGCTTCGGCTCGGGAGGAAAAGTCTAGGGGTGTGAGTGAGTGAGTGAGGAACCCTAGAATAGCTCGGGTCGGTAGGCAACTGTAAGGCGAGGATGGGCAGGGCAAAATCGAACACAAATTTTGGGCAAGCAGGTTGGAAAATGCCAAATTCGAGAAATGCGGAGAAAAGCGCTAAATGGCGATAATAAAAGAATTGGATGACACGGTGGCGAATAATTAAACTGCGATGAATGGGGGGCCAATTCAAAAGTTGCCAGCGAATTGAGTGGCAGGAAATTCAATTTCCCCTTTTTTGGTGGGCTGCAAGAACAAACAGGCTTAGGAAATACCTTGGGTCCTGTACAAGAGAGCACACGGCCCCACTCCACCGCACACAAGTCAGCCTGCTTGGGTCCTGTACTCAAGACTAGACCAGCTGTAGCGACGAGCAGGGGCCAATACCTTTAAAACAATTAGGGCAATTGATTCCTTTAAAATGAAGTGGGGCAGTTGTTGCGGTAGGACGAATTTTACGGGAATTTCATGAGATGCCACCGTTTGAAACTTGAGATTTTCCGTGAACTTTTGAAAAATGTGGATCGCTGATTTAATAGCATCCTCGCTAAATATTTAGTGAGGATATCTTCTCGTTGTGACAAGGGACACTATTTCCTTACTTCCCCCACTTCCTTTCCCTCTCAGACTCTTTTGGTGTGATGCTTGGCGCCATTCATCCCCCATCCCATTACTTGCCCATTCCTTTCCTCTCAAACTCAAAATAGCTTTTTATTTTTTAATTCTCCTCAAGTTGAATAAGTGTTTTTTTAACTGCCATTGCGAGTTTTTGGATCGAAATTTTTCGAACTGAAAGTTTTTTAAATTGAAATTTCAAAAACCAAAAGTTTTAATTGGAAATTTTCAAAGTTGAATTTTTTCAATTTGAATTTTTTTGAGCTGAAACTTTTAAATTTAAGAATTTTTTATTTAATTTTCTTTGAGTTTAAACTTTCTGATATGAAATTTTCTAATTTAAAAATTTTGATGTTGAAATTTTCTAATTAGAAACTTTTCAGTTCGAATTTTTTTGAGTTGAAACTTTCCAAATTTAAACTTTCTAATTTGAAATTTTGATATTTAATTTTTTTTAAGTTAAAACTTTTGGGTTGAATTTTTTTGATTTAAAATATTTTGATTTGAATTTTCTTTATTTGAAACTTCCTATTTAAGGGAGGTGGGGAAGTGAGTAAGGAAGATGGAAGTGGAAGGTAGAGGTGGATGGAGAAGATGACACATGATATCTTAAAGAAAATCTCCTTCAACTTTTTTAATTTGAGAGTGGCCTGAAACCCGGAAAAATTACTATGTTCTAATAGCGCCTAAAAAGGCCATTCATGATTTAGTATGCATTAATTATACTCATCCGATCAAGTTTGAAGCCCACTAATATTTGAAGTTAGTTTGAATTTGTCTTGAAACGGTTGAAAAATACAAATACAGACACAGATGACACTTTACTAGAAGCCTCGGTATATTTGCCCCCCTTGCACACTTTTTTTTTTTCACTTTTAGCTTCCTCCTGAAAAAAATTATAAATCTAGCCCCTTTCTCGAAATTGCAGATCGTACTGAATTTGCACCGGTTCAAACTAATTTTATGTTCAATCATCCATGTAGGGGTGGGCATTTTTAAACTGAAACCGAATTACTGAACCGAATAAAAATAACCGATTATTTTGGTTTTTTCATATTTCGGTTTTTGTTTTGATATAATTCAGTTTTCGATGTTCAGTTTGATTTTTTGCTTCTAAAAATCGAAATAAACGAATAACTGAATAGTCTATGTATAATACCACTTTTACAATGTTCTTTCTAAAGCCACTAAACAATTCTTATATTCTAATACATTTATGCATATGCTTGGTATATTCATATGTTCTATTATACTTATATTGTAATGACCTATGAATATTATGTGGGTTTATCTATACTTTGTGTTGCGATATGAGAAGAATTAAATCTAAACTACCTAGTGTTTATTCATATTTCGGTTAATTGAAAAACCGAACCAAAATATTTCAGTTAATTCAATTGAGTTTTTTATTTTGGTAAGAGAAATTCGATTGCCAGTTTCCAAAAACCGAATTATTTTAAAACAAAAAAACGAACCGACCAAACTGAAAAAACCGAATACCCACCCTTACATCCATGCGTTGGGTTATGGTTTATCATGCGCGCAACAGACAGCGTATAGAACAAACAAAATTAACCAATTATGTGCAGTTAAGTGTCTAGTTGTATAGGGAATCTGCTTAAATCGCTTTGCAAAAAGAAAAAAACTGAAACTTGTACCTTAGTTTGAAACATACTGCAGATCCAACACTCCATACATCTAAAACAATGGTCTTAAATTTGTTCATGACTTAAATCACAATCACAAGAAAGAGATCCAGAAGTTAGCAGAAAAATCAAATGCAGTTTTGCTCAATTCGGCTTCGGTACTCTTTTCCAGGTCACCATGGTTAAGTCAAACTATGTCAGTACGATGATTAAGTAACATGAAGAAAATGTGTAATGAACAAGGATTATATCTAATTTAAATATCATGTGTGCACTATGCTAACAACTTTGTGCCCAAATCATGCCTTGTAACGGATTCTTTTCTCCATGACAAATCTGACTAGTTATCACGAACAATTAGATCTGAATCACAAGATGAATTACAATTCATGTATCTGTAGCTTGTCTGCCAGGCAGTCTATAAACTAATTAATTTATACATGGGCTCATAAATTACCATGATCAAGCATGAGTATATAGACGGCTTCTTTTCTACAACGGGCGACAGAGCCGTCGTTTTGCATCGGAGCACGGGCCACTACCGTCCTCTTACGAAGAGACGGCAAGCACCTCTCTCCTCATTAATTCTATGCCACATAGGATGATAAAGATTACGTGGCAACTTGCAGACAGCTCATTAATTACTGTTGTACATGCCCTAACAAGACAGGCACACGTCTCCAATGCATTGCAAAGTGACGGTACTGTAGTGCTGACTAGGAACTTTTCTCTTAGCTGATCGATGTTGACTTGTCCTCCTCGTCCGGTCGTCCCCTTTCCACGGACGACTACGCAGTGCAGGCCACTCCACCGGGCAAAAAAAAAACAGAGCACTCTGTGTTGGGAAATTAACATGGAATAATATTAATTTAATTTTAAAGATACGTAATAAAAAATATAAAGTTAAATATTATGTCTACAACATGATTACTAAGAGTCAGAGGATTGACAGAACCTGCTAGAAAAGAAAATATATTTACACATGCTAAATAGTCTAAAATATACATATCGGCAAACAAAACTATCAAAGCAGCATGCATTCTCAAAAGTGATGTGACGATCGAAGATAAATACGAGCAAGCAGTGAGGAAGCAAAGATCGTCAAAGAGAACGAGATTGATTTCTATTGTGTATCTTCTCACGGAGAAGGACATCTCCTTTAAGAAAGGGTGAACCGAAAACCACCTAGCGAAAAATCAGCCGAACTACCACGATTTTAAGAACCGCTCTCTGGAATCTTGCAATACGGGTGAACGGACAAACTGCACAAAATACCCACACGCACATGCATGTGTATACATATCCTAACGTAATCAACTATGTATACATTTAGCCTTACCATCAATTCATACTACTATGCATTATACTTGCTGATTTGGTGTAGATGAAAGCCAGCATGGCCTCTCAGACTTATATAATAAGAGTAACTCCCTTATAGTTAGTTATTAGCTATGTTTATAGTTAGTTACTAGCTATATGCCCGTGCAATACAACAGAAACTCAATTTGTAATAAAAAATTTATTTATAGAGAGCACTAATCTTACCTGAATAATAATGTTCACTCTGAATATACAATGGTTAAATGTTTAAATCAATTCATCGAAGCATATAAATTCCAAGCACCTGTTCACAAACTCGAACTTAAAATTATCTTTAATTTTACAAACTTAAATAATAACATCACAGCACTTGGGATTGTAAATTTGTAATGCCATAATTCGAGATCGATCAATTGATCGAAAGAGACATCACCTGCTGCCCCATGGGCGCAAATGTATTGAAGAGATAGGCGTCATCTGTATGTGGCTGTCACCATCAGCGACGTGTGTGGCTCGTATGCTTTGCTCTGACCATACCATAGCCCCACCCCATCAACCAAATCCACCGCCTCGTCGCCTCCCCCTGCAAGCGCCTCCCTCAACTTATTAGCATCATCCACCACGGCGAGCTCTAGCAGCGCCGATAGCCTATCTCGTTGCCCACCGCCAGCGACCTGTCCCTGTGCCGCATCGACGAGATCAGGAAGGTCATCCATTACCTCCGCTTAACAGATAAGCTCAGCACATCTGCAGAAGAGGCGAATGTCGGCCGTGGACTCGTGGGGATATTGGCGGCCGTTGGATCGCATTGTCTGATGGGTAGGATTAGTCCTGTGTATAATCGGGAGGATTGATCTGGGCCGAGACGCTCTACAGTTGCATGGGCTTTTCGTCGCGGTAAGGCAATGAGCCGCGTCGTTTCACTTTGTGAGTCATCGGATGGAAGGAATTGCTTACGAAGCAATTCATTTTCCTGGGCCCTTGACAGTTGGCAACGTATCCAGTGCAATTAAGTATTTGGTGAAACCACAGTGTAACCCTACTAAGAAAAGTTTCAAAAAATTCTGAAAAAAATCATGGATGTACATCTCAGCTTAACCCATCTACATATAAAATTTTATGATCAAATTCGTCCTGTGCTAGAAGTAAAAAAAAAAACTTGATCATGAATAGGAACTGTTCCTGTTTATGATCAAGTTCATCTTTTTTATTACTCGTAGCACAGGATGAATTTGATCATGAAATTTTAAATGTATATGGGGTAAGCTGAGATGTACATCCATGATTTTTTTTTTGAATTTTTTGAAACTTTTATTAGTAAGATTGCACTATGATTTTACCAAATACTTAATTGCACTAGATATGTTGCCTTGACAGTTATCTATCGCGCTAAAACGCTGCAGCAGCCATCTAGCGTTGCAGTTCCATACTGAAATAGCTCACGCGTGTCATCTTGGGATACTTTTACGGTTGACAAGATAGACAAATCTATAATTTCGTTAGGATAAAAGTCAAAGTTAAAAAAAAGCCAAGGAAAAAAATAAAAAAATCTCTTGCTTACCGACTAGGAACTTTTCTCTTAGCTGATCGACGTCGACATGTCGTCCTCCTCCGGTCGTCCCCTTCCGCGGACGACTACGTAGCGCAAGCCACTCCACCCGCCGTGAGTGGGGCGGCGGCCCCTGCGCGGGGGCTCTGTGAAAACTAACATGGTATAAAAATATAAAGTTAAATATTACGTTTACAATATAGTTACTAGCAGTTAGAAAATTAAGAGGACTTGCTAGAAAAGAAAATATGCCTACACATACTAGAAAACCCAAAAGATACATAGATACAAATAAAACTATCATAATAGCATGCATTCTCAGCAGATCTAATCATAAAAAGAATCACTTGGACTAAGAACAAATTAGTCCAGAGCACTCACTGTGGGCTTGATGAAGAACAGGAAGCAACGCAGAAGCAATGCGACGATCGAAGATGAAGATGAGTAGTCCGTGGTACGACACTTTCTAGAAACCTGATGCTGATATCCCATGTAAGGCATCAAATGGCCAGCATCGAATCGGAGACATTGCTCTCCCTCACGCCCATCGCATGACGGACGAAGGGATGGAATAGCTCCAAAGGCTGCAAGCATCAAGGAAGCAAAGATCGCCAAAAAGAACAAGATTGATTTCTGTCACGTATCTTCTCACAAACAATAACGTCTTCCTTAAGAAAGCGCGAACCAAAAACTATCTTGCGAAAAATCAGTCAAACTGCCACCGCCCGCCAGGGCGGGCTCACGCTCTCGGTGGCTTCATTCCGCTTCCAGTCACCTCCAAGGGCGGCTCCCCAAGGTGCTCTGGCCAAGCAGACACCCGCAGCGCCAACAGACGCAGCGGGACTTCTGCCCAAGGGCAACCCGGCGCGTCCGAAGCGGCCGAAGTAGACGTCACGAGCGCCAGCACCTCCACCGTCCCCACCCCGAGCATCTCCCTTGCCCCTACCTCCCAGCTGGCGGGGCTGCTCGCCGAACTCGGCAAAATGCACGAGTCTTCGGGTACCCTCCTTGCCGCGGCCACCCAGCGCGAAGTCCAGATGACTCGGCAAATGGCGGCGTTTCGGGAGGAGCCGGCGCAGGAAAGGGAGAGGAGCGAGGCCTTGCTGGCGCAAGAGAGGGCGAACGGAGCGGCCCTACTCGCCCGGGCGCAGGAGGCCGAGGCGGCGCAGAAGCACACGGTGGAGGAGCATCATCGCGCGCTGCATAACCTCGCCGTCATGCTTCGGCCAGCTTACCGGCGCATGGTGAGGTCCTTGGAGCCGCTAGGGGTGGACCTCCGCAAGCCGCTTGAGCCTTTGGCGATGCAGTATGCACACTGCATCACCCGAGTCGCTGAGGCGCTCAGCGGCTTGCCCGCTGGTTGTGCCTGAGAAGGGCGGGAAGTCGCGGTTGCTGCCGCGACGTTCGTGCTGGCGTGCTGCGCCAGCCGCGACGCCTCCTTTGAGCCGATGACCGTCGTGGCCGGCATTGAAGGAGACGAGGCCCAGGCGCAGGCACACGTGCGCGATGCAGCGGAGCACGTCGTCGGGCTGATGACGGTGGAGGATCCGGACCTCGACGCGGCGGAGGCGGTGGCGAAAGCCGAGGAGGTCGACGAGCACATCCAAGTTGCCAATGACAACTGATGGCCCGGGCCTCTTTCCTTGTTTTCTTCATTTCTTCTTGTTCCTGTTTTTCTGTATGCAAAAACAATCTTAGTAATCACAGTGCAGTTAGCACCTTTTGGTTTTACCCGTATATTTGTTTGTCTGCGTTCGATTGCGTTTGTCCAACTCAATCACCGAGCGACCAGCCCCCAGCCTCGCCACGATGCGAACCTGAACACTTAGGTTAGGTCGATACTTCGATGCTCCTTGGGTGATTGCAAGCAGCCGCTACAAATGCAAGCAAAGATTATGCGGGACACGCAGAATGTAGACAAATATAGTCTTAAGTTCCTGCGCGAGGTTGTCACTGGCCCACGCCCCTTCGGAACTTTGATCCTAGCGATCCCTCAGAGCTAGACCGCAACGCAGCGCGGCAAGGCAGCAGGTCCCCAGGAGTGGTTTTAGGCCAGCGGTGTCCGCGGTGGCAACCCGATGTGCGCTAACCACGTTTGGACACCGTGCCGAACTCGCGCTCCGGTCGCCCGTCCTTGCTCGACGCTAACGCTGGGTGTCTCTCTTTATCAGCAAGGAGCCGTCGAGTTACAAGCGCTTGTGACAACCACGCACAATTCGACCCAACAGGGCGCAAATATGAAAGATAGGTTGATAATACTCAATGTGAACAACTTATCTTGGTCACAGACTGTTGGGTGACCAGCCCCCCAGCCTGCCGCAGTGCCCTCTCGAATGTTTAAATTAGGCCAGTGCTTTAGCACTTCACCTGTGATTGCACGTAGCCACTGAAAACATAAGTAAACGTTATGCAGGGCATGCGGGAAACAAACTAAAAGATCATAAGTCCTTGCGCGGGGTCGTCATGGTCCTTTTCTTTGGAACTTAAGCCCTTGTGATTTTTCTTGGAACCAGCCCGCGGCATTGCGTGTCAAGGTAGCGGGTTCCCAAGGGTGATTTTGGGCCTGCGGTGTTCGCGGTGGCAACCCAAGGTGCGCTAGCCACATTGATCCACCGTGCCCGCCTCAGCCCCCAGGTCCGGGAGGGAAGGCGGCGGTGTCGCTGGTGTGGCACCCGGGGAAAAGCTTGGCCAAGCAGAGTACCCGGGCGATCACCACGTGATCGCCACACTTGGCCGGGAAGGGCAGTGGATGGATCCTATCCTAACCTTCCTGCGAGACTAAGTGATCCCCGACGATGATGCGTCAGCTGAGAAAATTGCACGCAAGGCCAAGTGCTATACTTTGGTAGGTGGGGACCTATGCCGCCGGAGTAGAAACGGAATTCTACTGAAGTGCATCACTCGGGAAGAGGGGAGGCGAAGCCACGCTGCGACATTAAATGAGGATTGAAGGACAAGGCTACAGTGATAGGTGTAATTAATGAGTCGTAGATCAGTATGATGTCACCTTCCTACCTGCCCGAGCTAGCCCAGTCTATATAAGGGGGCTCTGGTGCATGGGGAAAGGGGGAGGTCGGTCGAAGTTCGAAAGACTTAGCGAAAAAAGAAAAGAACAAGCTAGAAAGAGCATTGTAACCAGCTCGATATACATCAACGAAAGATCTAGCAGGACGTAAGGCTGTTACCAGACAGGGGGCCTGAATCTGGATACACTGGTGTGTTCTTTGATCTGTTAATCCCCGGATCCCCCGTGCGAGAGTTATTAGGGTTTCCGACCACAAAGACGCCCTCTAACGAACCCTAACCTCCATCCTTGGAGGTCCCCCTGTCCGTTGACGGAATCCTGTCGGTGAAATACGTCGACAGGGGCGCGCCAGGTTGCCACGTGGTCTTACTTATCTGCGGCGGAGAGGGTACTCTGGCGTAAAGTACGCCGACACCACCGGTCCACGAGTGTGGTCAGTAGGGACCGGTCGTACCTGAACCGTGGGACGTGTGGGGGCCTGGCCGTGGCGTCCACCTGCTCCACCATCCTGCAGAATGGAAGTAAACCGGCCGCTCGTAACCTGCACGTAGTGTGTAGCGTCGTTAAAATTTCATTAACAGGTAAGTACATGTACATAAAAGAGTAGGAAAAATTGGCAGCTTACTATGGAACCCAGTGTGGGTCGATACGAAGCAACTCGTTGGGCACCTTAGACCGTAGTGTCATCAGCTGTCGCCCTTGAACTGCGGACAACCTAGACCGGTGGGTCGAATCCACGCTCTTGTCTAGCAGCTCAGGGCAAGCATCAGCAGCACGCTCAACTCCCGCTATCGTCGCCTGTGCCTGTGTGGTTACAAAGCAAATAAATAGTTAGAAAGCACATAAAACAAACTGGACAATAAAATAAGTAAATGTACGAAGCAGATGAAACAAACTGGACAACAAATAAATGTAGAAGGCAAATAAAACAAACTGAACAATAAGTAAATGTTACACGTTACAACTACCAAAAATTAAATGGAAAGTAATGAAATGTTGCACATTCAAATATATGTTCAATTGCGTACATAGAATAAAAAATTACATGACGGGGACAACAAATAACTGGTACATATTCAAGAACGCGAAGACACAATTACGACGAATACAACACGTTACAACAAATACATTTACACATACACGAGATAAAATTACATTATTCACAATTACGACACGCTTCCGACTCGTCCATATCATTCCTAATATGCCGTGTCCTTCGACGCTCGACCTTCTGCTTCAACATTCGGATGTCCGGTACCCATCGATGCCCTGGAGGGGGGCTGCCGTGAACGATCCATCGACTCGGTACCCGTACACTTCGTTATGCCACGTGTTCAGAACACTTTGCTTGTAGTAGTAGTAGTGGGAGATGTATGGACGACATGATTGGTGTGTCTCGGCGGCAGTGGTAATCACGTGCGAGCATAGCAAGTGCAGCAGGCGTGGCTTCTGGCAGGAGCACTCGCAGTCAGCAGCTCGGAGTATGCATAGGTGGGAAGTCCTCTCCCGGTGGGCACCTCTGCGACCCCGGTCATAGCAGTGCACATGGTACCTCTGTTCCACGCCACTCTCCGGTGTCAAACGATGTGTCTGTGCCTTCCGTGTCTTGTTGGCCATGTACATAGAGACAACCGTTGAGTAGGACAGGCGATTGTCCGACATACATGCAGCGGAGGCCTTGTACCGCTCAACGAAATATCTTTGGGTGCCTAGTAACACACCTTCAACAATGCCCACCAACGGAAAGCATCTCGCGCCTTTCATTGCCTAGTTGTAAATCTCCGCCAAGTTGGTTGTCATTATTCCATAACGGGAACCACCCTCGTCATGCAGAAGGGACCATTTCTCCAACAGCTCGTGTCGTATCCAGTCCGTGAAACTCTTTATACTTGTCCCCGGCCGACGCCGAATGTTTGGTGCGTCGGTCGGGAGCGCATACAAGGCTGTAGGGTCATCTCCTTGCTCGTTGTAGACCAAAGGGTTCCTTGATGAACTAGCGCCATCCCTTGGATTCGGTGATTGCTTCTTGGTTAGTTCATCCAACGTCCTCCACAGCGCGTCAAACTTCCTCCACTGGTTCTGTTTGCACAGATGCTTGAACATGTTCATAAGCTCCTTGTTCCTGAACTGACGAAAAAATTAGCACCTATGTGCCTCATGCACCACCTGCTCTTTAGGTCTGGCCACTTTGCTACAAAATGTGAATGATTTTCTGTCATGAAATTAACCCTATACTGATCAGTTTAGTAACATGCTAATGATAAAGCTTGATAATTCTAATTCACTTCACCATTAGACAAAAACGAAGAACTTTATATGAGGAAAGAATCAACAGTCCATCTTCGCATCACATTTTTGCGAAAAACAAAAAATAACTGGATTCACTAATAGGATGGCAAATGATCACACACAATGCTGGTCAGTATGTAACCATGAGCCATAAAACGTAATCCTTAAATCAACATGATATCTCTAACCAAAACTTCTCGTTGGTTCCATTTTGATTAGAAAAGCTATGGGATGACACACGACTATAATCAACTTTGGTCAGAATATAACCGTGTGTCACAACATAAGCCCAAAACATAACTATAGTTCCAAACTGTATCACCTTTGGGTATATAACGGAAAAGAACTTAATCTATTGGAATGGTACACAATTGCAAACAACTTTGGTCAGAATGCAATTATGGCCACAACATAATCCCAAAACTTCATTAAATCTTTAACTAAGACTTCTCGTTGGTTCCATCTTAATTAGAGATATCTCATTAAATCTTTAACTAAGACTTCTCATTGGTTCCATCTTTAACTAAAACTTCATTAAATCTTTAACTAAGACTTCATTAAATCTTTAACTAAGACTTCTCGTTGGTTCCATCTTAATTATGGCCACAACGTTGTTCAGTATATAGTCATGAAGCATTTAATTAATCATAATCACATTGTCTCAAAGTAAAATACATTAATAAGAGACAAAATTAATCACATGATCAAAATTACTGAGCATTAGATATCAAGTACTAAATTGCGGAAGCGTAAACAATTAATAATTAATGAGCAGTAAATTAAATGCTAAATTAAAATAAGGGGAAAACTTAAGCTCAAAATTTAGGGCATAAGAAATTGTAACATATATGGAAACATAAACAATTCAAGCAGAAGCATAGTACTTAACTAATCCATCTTAGCTTACTCCCGGAATGCACTAAGCGTTATTTGAGGCCTATATGAGAAAGCATCCAATTACCTGCCTAAAATTTATGCCTAAAGATAAGCTCATTAATAATGCATGGCTTAGGATCTAAAATATTTCATCAGTGGGCAATAAATTTTGACAATTCATGATTATAAACAACTTTGGTCAGAAATACAATCATGATAAGTCAATACTAAAGCATATTAATGTCCAAAACTTGGTTATAGTCCCAAATCAAAATTTCCCGTTTTAATTTGAGACAAACTTAATCACAATAGGCCAGGAAATATTAACTAAATTTGTACATTCCTCAATTATCATAATTGCAATACTTATGGAAACTAAACATTAACCAAAAGGATGTATAAAATGATGCATTATTATTAGATAATGGACATTAATTATTGCAGTGCATAAAAGAACAATATTAATCATAAGAAAATGCACTAAAATTAATTAAAGTCCAAAATTTAACTTACGCCTTGCTCAGCTCAGTCCAAAATCTAACCTTACTTTGGTCTGATTAATAATCATGCTAAAGACAAAAAATTTAAAGTTCTAATTCACATCACCGTTGGGCAGAAACGAAAAGAACTAAATTATCATATGGGTGACACATGCTCATAAACAACGTTGGTCAGTATATGATCATGGTCATAACATAATCCCAATTTTAAACATTAAACAATAATCTCTAATCAAAATTTCCTGTTGGTTCAATTTTAATCAGAGATAATACTCATAAATAATCATCATGCAAAAATTAATTGCCACATTAATTAATTAGTTCAGAAATTAAACATAGCTTTAAACATAACATGAATATCCAGGAAATAAATATTAACAGTACTATTGCAGTAATTTAATGACTGAACAAATACCAAATTAAGGGCTAAAGCTGCTATTTATCCAGATCATAAAATCAACCGATGCAAGACAAAAAGCGGCTGCGACCAAAAGTAGCCCAGCACAAGATCGACCCAGACGCGCGTTGCGCGACCACGACGGCGAGAGCCACCGCCCAAAGAACGCCAATTTCACGCGCCGACAAATCTCAGCCGCCAATTCGAGCGAACGGCTCAGATCTCGTGCGATAGGAGCAAAACACGCGCACAGCGAAAACCCTAAGCTATTCCTCTTCTCCCGCGAAAACTCCGCAGCGGCGGCGAAGCGGCGGCAACAACGCAAGAAGGCGAATCGATCGCGTGAGGCTCGTGCGAAGAAGCGGCGGCGAGGACGCATGTGCACGGCGGAAGGGAGAGGAGAGCGCACACCGCTCGGCGAAGCAGGAGCGGTAGGAGGCGACGAGCATGACGCAGTCACAACAACAACCGAAATAGCGTCGGCGATAACCAGGAACAAGTAAGCCTGAAACCCAAAGGTCTAAGTTTTGCTTGATTTTGGGGGCAAACAATGAAATTAGGGTTCGGAACTTTGGGGATTTAGGTTTCGGATTTGGGATTTTGAGTTTGAGTCTAGTGTTTTCACCTCCTTCTCAATGCTAACCGACAAGAAAAAAAAGCATAAACCGAGACACTAAAACCGGGCATTAAGGATCAAGATTAGGCTAGAATGGCTCTGATACCAAATGTTAGGTCTTTAGGTTTTTCTAATCATGAACATTACCTAGTCTAAATCATGATCACCGAAATAATAATGCGAAAATAAATCATTAGATCACTGACCCGGTGAAGAGGAAGATGCCATTAGCGTGTTCGATGGTGTTCTTGAGTGTCGGTGGTGCTTGGGCGTCGGCGAAGCAAACGGCCAACCGGTGAAGATGAGAAGCCGGTGTAGATGCACAGCGAAGATCGCCAAGATCCTTTCGGCGATGGAACTGGTCTTCTTTAGCTTAGGCGCAGACTTTTGATCGGAAAATGTGAGAGAGAGGCAGAACTCGAGATTAGCATTAACCATAAACCGAGCGTCGGCCTCTCCCCTTTTATCCTTGCGCCAGCTAACGGGACCGAACCAATTTGGTAGGAGCGCTCCTGATCAAGGCGCGATTTCCTTAATTCTCTGACCTTCCGTTAATTCCCTGACTTTCCTTAATTCTCTAACTTTCCATTTTAACTGAAGATCATATCCAACAGTCAGCACTCAGCAGAGACTGTGCCAGCAATGCGTCGAATCTTCAAGCCGTGGGGCGAAGGAAGGCGGTGAGGACCTCGGCATCGGTGGAGAAGCTAACGAGGACCTCGACATCGTGGCAAGATCCCAATTAATCCTCTCAGCTTCCACTACCAAATGAGGAGGGCGGTGGAGTCACTGTTGGGCACGGAACAACCGGCAGGGATGAGGAAATTGATGCGGAAATGGATGAATCTTCACCTGCACACACCACGACTCGTGGCAACGCCAAACCGCGGGGATGGACGTGGAGGAGGACAACCGTGGTGCACACAGCAAAGTGGAAGGTGGAGATGGAGGAGGCTGACCATAGCGAAGCAGCGTGGTTGTTGATGGAGGTGGAGGAGACCGGCCATGGCGGTTTCGACGAGCTGGCTGGAGACAGGAGCGATGTGTTTGTTGCTCTCGCGCAAGAGACGGGGAAAATACCTCAACCACCTAAGACGTGCTATTTTTGACTCGTGGAATGAGCTAAGACGGACCGGATAACCCCTGCTTCTCACCTCTTCCAAGCGCTCTTCTGATCGAGTTTATTCTCCCACCGGAATTGCTCCCAAACAAGCCTAGTGGTACCACGCTACCACCTGCAGCTACTAGTACCTCCCAAACAAATCTATCCATCGATACAACAAGAGTTGGACTTGCATTGTAGTCAATCTTTCATCTGGTTCCTCACTTCTCAACTGAACGCGTCTTCTTGAATTCGGAAACTTTTCTCCACTTTTGCTGGAATCGAATGGCTTCATATGAAATTGCTGTAACCTAAATCTAGCATCCTGATTTGTATTTTTCTTCTCGTTCGTAGCAACCGCTCACGTACGTCCTCGCTTCTCCAACCCTACAAAATTCATCCACTGAATCTACGCATGAGGGCAGACCCACCGGTGGATCAATCGGGGACTTAGCCCACCCTAGACCCTACCATTGGCCGGACTAGTCTAATAAGCGTCTCCTCTGTTTTCTCCTGGATGCATCACTATCAGAACACAAAAACACGTCAAGGCCCCTTGTGTCAACACCATATCACTGCCGGTTTCAAACTGGTATCACTGCCAGAAATTAGAACCGGTAGTGATAGTCTGTAATTAGAACCGGCAGTAATAGTGTAAATCCAAAAATCACTCGATAAAATCAAAAAATAAATTTATTTGCACCTGGACCAACTTGTATTTACTATTATGCACTGCCGGTGGTAAATATGTGTCGCAAGTCACAAGTCACGCGATTTTCGCACGAAATACGCACGCGCGGTTGCTAGGATTCGAACCTCTGACCTGCAGCTTCGCGTAAACACCCCCTACCATCTCACCTAATACACACTTCTCAATTACTATAAAATATATATTCCTGTTATCTCTTCGTATCTGAAAGTTTCAATGATTATTTGGACGTCTAAATGACTTTAAATAAAAAAGTTGTCAACTACAAAGTTGTAGATCTCATCAAGAGATACAATTTTCATATAAATTTTGTCTCCATCCGACTCCGTATGCAAAAGTTATGGTTTTTTTAAAATATTATCGTTGCCAGATCAATTCCGAACCGGCAGTGATACTATTATCACTGCCGATTCTTATTGAGAACCGGCAGTGATAATATTCTCACCGACGGTTCGGATTCTGAACAAGCAGTGATAATATTTAAAAAATCATAACTTTTACATACGGAGTCGGATGGAAACAAAATTTATATGAAAATTGTAGCTCTCGATGAGATTTACAACTTTGTAGTTGACAACTTTTTTTATTTGAAGTTATTTAGATATCCAAATAATCGTTGACAACTTTTATCCCTTCATATCCGAAAGTTTCTGTAACATTCTGTTTTTCAAATTCTTGGAGTTTAAATTTCAAAATCCAAACTCGTGAAATTTTTCTCGAATTGATTTCAGCTTAAAATGGAATTTTTAAAGTCAACGAGGATTTAATTTGATTAAACCAAATATCAAATTAATTATTTCTTATTTTATTTGGGTTCCATGTGCTTCATCGAATTTTTATGTATTTTTGGTGATTTTTCCGATTTTGTTTGCTATTTATTTGGATTTATGGAATTTTATTCGGATTTAATGGTTATATATAATTCGGAAATCATATCTCTTATTTAGGCCGGATTCACTGTTCATTGCACCTCGGCCCGTTACTGTGCTCCGGCCCAACCAGCCAAACCCTAACATCCCGATCATTGGATCAAAGATCCAACGGCCGAGACTTGCGCCGCCAACTCACAGTGAAGCTAACCCTAAACCGCTTCGTTTCCTCGCCGTCCGATCCGGATCTAACGCCTCCCGTCGCGCCACGTCACCCTGGAGCCCGCCGCCGCCCGTGCAAGCCTTATCCGCCCGACCAACTTTGATTTCCGTGCGGATTCTCGCCTCCCGAGAGTATTTAAGCACTGTAGCCGCCGTCTCTAGGGTTTGCCACCCCGCGCCGCTCATTTTGCCCTAACCCTCATCGCCTGAGACTCATTCTATCGCCGCAACGACCTCGCCGGAGTCCGAGACGAAGCCGAGTACGTTGCGCCGCCGTTTTCTTTCTCCCCGGTGAGCCTCCGCCGTGTTTTGTGGTACCATGTAACTCATCTTCGTGTCCTCTTTCTTTTGCCCCTAGTCCGGTGGTGCTGCGTGCTTGCGTGCGCCTCGTCGCCACTTCGTCTTCTCCAAGCCCGGCAGGGTAGCGTCGCCTCTCGCCGTCGGTCTCCCTCCATCACCCGTCGCCGTTGGATCGTCACTCAACGCCTGGATCTGAGCCACGTCGCACCGGTAAAACTCTGAGCCAAGTCACGCCTTGTCAGCCTCCATGTGTTGTCCTTGTACACCACGTGTCGCCATGTGTCAATCATGTCACCGCCACGTCGCCTAGTGTTTTCGTCCATAAGCCGAGTCCACGGTGAACCGTGTCTATGACACAAGGGCCCCACACGTCAGCGCATTTATTCGTATTTTCTGATTTAATCCAAATTTCCAGCCAATCATCGCCCGACACGTGTCAACCTTGTTCATTTTTCCGATTTTCTCTCCCGAGAAACTTCGGAAGGCCCGTTCTCCTCCGTTCGAACTCCGATTCGAGCGATTCAAATTTCTAAATTCATATAAAATCAAGATCTATCTGCTGTTGTCATTCTTTTGAATTTTTGGATTTTATTTATTTCTGTTTTATTTATTTTTGCCTTGTTGTGCGTGTTTCGCGTGTAGACGGCATAGCGGTTGAGCAAGAGGAGCATCTAGCGGAGGTAGCAGCAGCGGAAGAGAGTGACGGCAAGTCTCCTTGACCATGTTGAACCCAAATTTATGAAATGCTATTTTGTTTTTAAATTATTGCATGCTATTTAATTTACGTATCGTACTTTAATGTCACTTTAAATGCTTAGATAAATGCCACATTGTTATAACCGCATTGATATTCATTATGACAACCATTGACACCCTAGGAAAATTAAGTACTGTTAATAATAATCATTTTTGGTATTATGGGAACGGTAGAAAATGCTTAGCCATGCTTAATCACGTCGGTACCTTACCATTATGGAAATGATTTCATTCTTGATTCAAAATGAATTGTGGAAATTATGGCAATTGGTGTTGCCGGTATTAATTTAAAATTAAAAGTGAAAAATGATTTAGACCAGGGCGGAATTGGTTGAATGGCGGGTGCGGGATGCACAAAATTTTTGGAATGTGATTGTCCGCCCTAGTCAATTAAGGACCGGTCGTGTGTTACCTTGGGCCATGCTATACAGTACAACCACATGTCTATATGGGTACGACCTGGCTAAGTAATTTGCATGTATCGTTATTTGACTTCGCCGATGGGTCATGCGAGTTTGTCAGATGACACTTGCAAGGCGCAAAGAAATGTGAGAGCGAAACCTTAGCGGGTGGAGTCGGTAGCGGTATATGCATTGTAAAGGCCTTGTCATGATCTCCTAGGCACACCAAAGGAAGTGTGTCAATAGCTTGGCGCAAAGGGTTGATCATGTCGTGTGGGTAAAGTGTACCACTCTGCAGAGTCTTAAAACTACTTGAGTAGCCGTGCCTACGGATAAGAACAGCGTGGGCAGCTTTCACATAGTAGATTTTCCGGTTTTTGGTTTTAAATGGAAAAAAATGATGATTTGGTTTAAAATGAAAATGTGGTTGGGAATCCGTGAGCGGCTAGAGCTCCCGGATTTAGTTTGGCGGCTAGAGCCAACCAGGTAGTTGGAACCTGAAAAATTGTTATACTTCAAGTTTAATTATTTATGTTATTTACATTTTGTTAAATGCTGCTTTATGAAATTATTACTTGTATTTAAATTTCAATTTCGCTCTATGCAAATGAACCCTATATGCTTCCTTTGTTTAAGCCTTGCATTTAGTTAATTGCATTATGTTTCCAAGAGTTGCGAGTATGTTGCATACTCACCCTCGCTTTTTATTGCGGGGGCTGCTTATTCCATAAAGCAGATGAGGAGATCAGAGCAGGCATTGCACCGTTCGACATCTGTGGTGAAGACTATGATGAGGAGGAGGACTCGATCTTCTAGGGAGCGTACCCCAGTCGGTTGCCTGTGGGCTAACTGATTGGCTCTTTTTGTTCTACATTTCCGCTGCTACTTTTACACTTGGTAGTAAGGCTTCATACTTGTAATAATGTGATGATGTTGTTACACTCTTTTGCTTAATATCTTGTTGTTTACTTTATGATATGTACGTGTTATCATCCTTTGTATCTTGTGTGCGCTTCATTTGTTCTGGACTAGCGGTTGAAACACAGGAGGGTTCGGATTTGGTAATCCGGGTCCCCACAGAGGTGGTATCAGAGCCATATCGACTGTAGGTCGCAACCCTAGATAGAATGGCCGTTAGAATTTCAAAAAATATTTTTGAAATCAAATCAACAAACTGGTAATTAATAGTTTATCTCTTCTTACCTTACTCTTAGGATCTTATTTCTTCCCTTTTCGGAATACTATTTTGAAAAGTTAAATTTGACCTTATCTCATGGAATATCCCTAAGTTTACGGTCTTCTGCAAGAATTCCAAATGAAGAAGATGATGTTCGAGATTTTTCTTCATTAAGAGACAACATCACCCAACAGAAAAGGCGGAAGATTAGAATATATTAGGACCTACCATAAGATAAGCACCCTTACGTGTAGCATATTATTCCGCTCTAGTTATATAGAGCAATTTACGTTGTCGTTATGTTTCGCTACTTGAAATTGGTCTTTATCCTGAATGTCAGGACTGATTTATGTGTAAACTTAACCTCTTGGTTAAAGTTTCACAATAAGTTGTCCTTATGTGTGAATATGGAAAAATTTAACCCGTAGGATAACTAAGAAATTATAAAATAGTCTATCTCTTATCTCTATAAAACTTCCACAAAGTTATCTCATTTTCATAGAACTTCTTACCAGTGTAACCATTATGGTCATCAACCTTTCTTAAAAATAAAACCTCAATGAGATTAGTAATACAGTCTCCATTACTACTCTTAGCTTTGCTTGAGATCACACCATTCATATATAAACCAAGTTAAGATCTTACCACATTAGCAACACCAAACTAGCTTATGCTGCTTTAGGATAGTTAAAACTTAATGATCCAATAATAATTTCTAATCATGTTTTAAAACTCACCTCGCTGCTTATCTAGATTATATACCATAAAAATGAGCTAGAACCAAAAAGTTCTATACTTCTAAATGGAAAGCTTCGAATGGTTGTTTAAATGAAAACTGGAAGAATTTAAAGTCCTATTTTCTTAAAAGAAATATAAAGAGAGTAGCATCAGTTATACATATACTCTTTTCTGATCTATAGAATTTAGTCTCCTTATTTATGTACTCGTTTCCCTTGTGTAGAACTTTCTTTCTCCACTCTTAAGTTATCCCTTTTAGAAGTATTTCTTTCCTTATTCTGTTTGCAAAATGAAAACCACGAACAAATCTTTTGAAAAGAATTCTGGTAACAAGTCAGCAACATCATGACGTCTATATCAGCAACTTCAAGAAGATGGGGATAGCGAAGCATCACAACCTCTTCGACTTCATAGAAGCCTTGGAAGACTAACACAACAAGTGGTGCAAAAATTAAAAGAAACTCGTTGCCGAATAGCCTACAATAAAAGCTAGCAATATGCGAGCTACATATTATTCTAGCGATATAGTAAACCTCTTATGCAGAAATATATATGATTCGGCAAGTAGAAGAAAAACCATAGATACCCTTCCTACATACTAAGCAAAATGTATACATATTGTTTATGTGTTATTGAAATTTTGTTGTAAATCTTTTGTATTGTTTTCGGGTTACTCTCGTGAATGTTAAACCACTAGGTTGAAATTTACGATGTGTTAACCCTACCTAATAAGAAAAATTTAATTAAGGAAATTTTTAAAAGAACGAAATGTTGTCGTGTAATCCAACAGAATTCCATCTAAGTAGCCTTACTCTAAAAAAATACTGTTGCAGGATGTCTGCGACACAATTCATTAATACATCTACTAAAGTAATGAGTAATAAAAAAATTAATTAAATTAGCCTTTATAATTGATCTTCAGTCCTCCCCAAATAACTCTGGTTGAGATGCAACCTTTCATTCATCTCAAATATTTTAACATACTCTATATCTCTTTAAATTAGCTTATTCTTACTAATGATTCTAGGTGTAAACTACTAACACTCCTCATCTAATTCGTGAAACCCCACAAGACACTCCACTGCCAAGAAATGATAGTCCTACCATAGTTCAACCAAATCCGTTGTATTTAGCTAGAGCACTTCCTTTTCAACATAGCAAATCGTCATAACTCTCCACTTTCTCAATGTTCAAAAAAAAATGTTAGAATCTGTAACCATGGTGTAAATGCTCACCGTAATTGAACAAATCACCAAATGCACACCTTTCTGTTCTAAAAATTCGCACAAGATATTTCTAATATTGGTGTAGCTTCTATCAGAAAAGGAGATGGTTTAAACTAGAAACCTACTTCTATATCTTATTTGATACCTACACATTGTTCTTTGAAGTATTGTCAACCTTGATCGATCAAGTTCGTGCTTGCACTCGCTATGGAGAAATAGGTCATGTTGTTGATGAGAGTGCAATCAATTGCTCATTTGTGAAGGAAATCATTCTCCTAGAAAATATCCGTAAGCAATATCGCTTGTTACCCTTGTGAATGTCAAGATTATTGTCTAGTTCAATGCCCTTGATCGATAGTCGCCAATACAATTTTGCTCAAGATTTGGTGATCAAAAGAGGAAGAAAACCAGCCACACAAGAAATATCACTTAAGGAATTATAGAAATAACACTTGATCCTAACTACCTTCACTAAGAAAGTAGTAAATGGTAATCTCCAATGGCATGTTCCTTGTCTGATAAAGAAAGTCATTAGGCTAAAGAATGTTCTGAGAAACAACAAATTGAAATTCACAAGATAATATTAAGTATACAAATAACTGAACATGACATCATGAGAAATGCGTGAATGCGTCAACTGTCACGAAAAGAACCAAATTCCTAAACGATGTCCACAAGCTGAACAAATATCTCCTATAGTCATAGACATACCAAGAATTTCAGCAGTCAAGTTTATAACTCCAAGAATAGAAGAAATAAAATCTGAAACAGTTCACCCGAAGAAGCAGATAAAGAAAAGGGCGATTGAACGAAGATGCTTGTCCTAGAAGAATTCTGCTCAACTGTATCCTCAATCTCAATCGTCATCTATTCATCTTTCTAATAACACCAATGAATAATTGTCTGGTACAAAAAAAATATCGAAAAGTCAATATTATTTGCCTTTGCTATGAAAAACATAAGTATTATGCCAACTGTTGCCTTAAGCAAGAAGCAAACTCCACCTCATTCTCAACCCTGACAAGCTACGCAACATTCTCTAAGGCAACCTCAAGAATTTGAAGACAAACACTTCCTTAGACATATATCAATCCAACTCAAAATGTTAATCCAATCATTCGTGGCATTCACCTACAGCATGAATTCGCGAAAGAAGTTTATGACCTGCCAGGCGTAGTGCTAGGTATGATACTTATGTATTTGAACCTTACCAGGGCATGAGTTTAATTTTAAGATCAGCTCTTTGATCCTAATCACTTCCTGATCATCTATTTTATATCATTACCAAACAATCTTTCTGTTGTTTCAAATCAAATGGGTAATGTCACTTGTATCAACCGAGAAGAACTTGAATACCTCGCCAACACCTACCCAAGAAGAATTTTACTTCACCTCGACAAGGAAAACATCAATAATTTCCAAGCTATCTCAAAGACCTAGAAAACATCAAGTGTCTAGAACAACCCCTGCCTCGATATCAGGCTCTAAACGTAAACATCTTTCTTATGTGATTGTACCCTGCACTTGTTGTGGTATTGAGTACGTCCCTTGTGTATTCAATTCCTGCAATCAATCTTTTGAGTCTATACATTTTAGTCCTTCATAGTTTTCAAAACCAAAGAAAATGAAAACCCTTTGTTTACCAAAGTGAGCAAACAAGTTAAATCACCATGAATCATCTTATAACCCTCTTACCTCAACTCAATACTTGAATTATCTATACATGTTTTCCAATTTAAAGTCAACTCGAAATGGCATTTATTCTCTCGGCACATTTAAATCGACTAATGTTGAATTATACAGAGCAACCATTGTATTCAAATACCTTTCTTGATATTAAACATTCGGTTTTCCCCAAATGAGAGTAATGACAATGCATCTTTTCTTTCACCTCATAGTCTAATCATACCACATACCACTATATAAATTAGATTATTAACAATGCTAGTTATTTAAACAAAAGAGACATGTAGAAAGTATTAGTATCTCTCATCTGCTTACCTAAAATTAAAATAGAAGTCTTCTCTATTTCTCGCACATCAACTAGTAATCATAAGACGAAAGTCCAGTGGAGCAATCATCCGAAAGAGGAAGCCACCTGGGAGCGCGAGGAGGATCTTCGAGCGGACTACCCCAACCTTTTTCCCTGGTTAGTTCCAAATCTCGGGGTCGAGATTTCTTGTTAGGGGGGAGGTTTGTAACATTCTATTTTTCAAATTCTTGGAGTTTAAATTTCAAAATCCAAACTCGTGAAATTTTTCTCGAATTGATTTCAGCTTAAAATGGAATTTTTAAAGTCAACGAGGATTTAATTTGATTAAACCAAATATCAAATTAATTATTTCTTATTTTATTTGGGTTCCATGTGCTTCATCGAATTTTTATGTATTTTTGGTGATTTTTCCGATTTTGTTTGCTATTTATTTGGATTTATGGAATTTTATTCGGATTTAATGGTTATATATAATTCGGAAATCATATCTCTTATTTAGGCCGGATTCACTGTTCATTGCACCTCGGCCCGTTACTGTGCTCCGGTCCAACCAGCCAAACCCTAACATCCCGATCATTGGATCAAAGATCTAACGGCGAGACTTTGCGCCAACTCACAAAGATGAAGCTAACCCTAACTTGCCGTTTCTCGCCGTCCGATCCGGATCTAACGCCTCCCGTCGCGCCACGTCACCCTGGAGCGCGCCGCCGCCCGTGCAAGCCTTATCCGCCCGACCAACTTTGATTTCCGTGCGGATTCTCGCCTCCCGAGAGTATTTAAGCACTGTAGCCGCCGTCTCTAGGGTTTGCCACCCCGCGCCGCTCATTTTGCCCTAACCCTCATCGCCTGAGACTCATTCTATCGCCGCAACGACCTCGCCGGAGTCCGAGACGAAGCCGAGTACGTTGCGCCGCCGTTTTCTTTCTCCCCGGTGAGCCTCCGCCGTGTTTTGTGGTACCATGTAACTCATCTTCGTGTCCTCTTTCTTTTGCCCCTAGTCCGGTGGTGCGCCGTGCCGTGTGCGCCTCGTCGCCACTTCGTCTTCTCCAAGCCCGGCAGGGTAGCGCCGCCTCTCGCCGTCGGTCTCCCTCCATCACCCGTCGCCGTTGGATCGTCACTCAACGCCTGGATCTGAGCCACGTCGCACCGGTAAAACTCTGAGCCAAGTCACGCCTTGTCAGCCTCCATGTGTTGTCCTTGTACACCACGTGTCGCCATGTGTCAATCATGTCACCGCCACGTCGCCTAGTGTTTTCGTCCATAAGCCGAGTCCACGGTGAACCGTGTCTATGACACAAGGGCCCCACACGTCAGCGCATTTATTCGTATTTTCTGATTTAATCCGAATTTCCAGCCAATCATCGCCCGACATGTGTCAACCTTGTTCATTTTTCCGATTTTCTCTCCCGAGAAACTTCGGAAGGCCCGTTCTCCTCCGTTCGAACTCCGATTCGAGCGATTCAAATTTCTAAATTCATATAAAATCAAGATCTATCTGCTGTTGTCATTCTTTTGAATTTTTGGATTTTATTTATTTCTGTTTTATTTATTTTTGCCTTGTTGTGCGTGTTTCGCGTGTAGACGGCATAGCGGTTGAGCAAGAGGAGCATCCAGCGGAGGTAGCAGCAGCGGAAGAGAGTGACGGCAAGTCTCCCTTGACCATGTTGAACCCAAATTTATGAAATGCTATTTTGTTTTTAAATTATTGCATGCTATTTAATTTACGTATCGTACTTTAATGTCACTTTAAATGCTTAGATAAATGCCACATTGTTATAACCGCATTGATATTCATTATGACAACCATTGACACCCTAGGAAAATTAAGTACTGTTAATAATAATCATTTTTGGTATTATGGGAACGGTAGAAAATGCTTAGCCATGCTTAATCACGTCGGTACCTTACCATTATGGAAATGATTTCATTCTTGATTCAAAATGAATTGTGGAAATTATGGCAATTGGTGTTGCGGTATTAATTTAAAATTAAAAGTGAAAAATGATTTAGACCAGGCGGAATTGGTTGAATGGCGGTGCGGGATGCACAAAATTTTGGAATGTGATTGTCGCCCTAGTCAATTAAGGACCGGTCGTGTGTTACCTTGGGCCATGCTATACAGTACAACCACATGTCTATATGGGTGCGACTGCTAAGTAATTTGCATGTATCGTTATTTGACTTCGCCAGTGGGCTGTGCGAGTTTGTCAGGATGACACTTGCAAGGCGCAAGGGGGGGGCTGTGAGAGCGAAACCTTAGCGGGTGGAGTCGGTAGCGGTATATGCATTGTAAAGGCCTTGTCATGATCTCCCTGCCGGCACACCAAAGGAGGTGTGTCAATGGCTTGGCGCAAAGGGTTGATCATGTCGTGTGGGTAAAGTGTACCAGCTCTGCAGAGTCTTAAAAACTACTTGAGTAGCCATGCCTACGGATAAGGGCAAGCGTGGAACGCTTTCACATAGTAGATTTTCTGGTTTTTGGTTTTAAATGGAAAAAAATGATGATTTGGTTTAAAATGAAAATGTGGTTGGGAATCCGTGAGCGGCTAGAGCTCCCGGATTTAGTTTGGCGGCTAGAGCCAACCAGGTAGTTGGAACCTGGAAAATTGTTATACTTCAAGTTTAATTATTTATGCTATTTACATTTTGTTAAATGCTGCTTTATGAAATTATTACTTGTATTTAAATTTCAATTTCGCTCTATGCAAATGAACCCTATATGCTTCCTTTGTTTAAGCCTTGCATTTAGTTAATTGAATTATGTTTCCAAGACTTGCGAGTATGTTGCATACTCACCCTCGCTTTTTATTGTGGGGGCTGCTTATTCCATAAAGCAGATGAGGAGATCAGAGCAGGCATTGCACCGTTCGACATCTGTGGTGAAGACTATGATGAGGAGGAGGACTCGATCTTCTAGGGAGCGTGCCCCAGTCGGTTGCCTGTGGGCTAACTGATTGGCTCTTTTTGTTCTACATTTCCGCTGCTACTTTTACACTTCAGCCGTAAGGCTTCATACTTGTAATAATGTGATGATGTTGTTACACTCTTTTGCTTAATACTGTTGTTTACTTTATGATATGTTTGTGTTATCATCACTGTATGCTGTGTGCGCTAGCTGTTCCTGGACTAGCGCGGTTGAAACACAGGAGGGTTCGGATTTGGTAATCCGGGTCCCCACAGTTTCAACGATTATTTGGACATCTAAATGACTTCAAATAAAAAAGTTGTCAATTACAAAGTTATAGATCTCATCGAGAGCTACAATTTTCATATAAATTTTGTCTCTATCCGACTCCGTATGCAAAAGTTATGATTTTTTCAAAAAATGTTATCACTGTTGGTTCGATTTCGAACCGGCAGTGATACTTCCTCCATTATCACTAACTTATCACTACCGGTTCTTCTTAAGAACTGATAGTAATAGTATCATTACCGATTTAGCTTATGAACCGGCAGTAAAAGTGTTATTACTGTTGGTTCTAGCCGAACCGACAGTGATAAACCGGTAAGAAAGAGATTTTTTGTAGTAGTGTGTATCACAAAGCAGCTTGCATATCTTGATGCTGCAAACCCGAATCGGGTGAATTTCCGGGTGTTATTGGGCTATCTGGCTTGTAGATTCCGAATTTGGAACCTGGCAAGAGTACTGTATGGTAAATCGACTAGAGTTAAGAATAATATGCTGAATTTTGTTCTTTCCCTCGGTACTAGTTCTGACGTAGCGCATATTGATTATTAATGAATCTATTGTGTTTCATGATGAAGACGATGCTCTTATTTGGACGCTAAATTCTTTAGTTGTGTACTGAATGCAAGCTTGATACGATGTTGTCAACTTCATAGGAGTTGTCCTTCTTTTTATTCATACTGTTTCGAAATATATATCAACTCTGTTACAGGCGGAAGATTTCCAGCCAAACCGGAGCGCCACGTGTCGTCGGCGACATTTGCGAAAAAACCTCTCCGTTTCTTCGAAATTACGGATAGGTCCTTCGCAATTTTCTGTGAGACAAAAAAAATATTTTTTCTTCGCGTTTAGGTCCCTGGCGCGGTATTTTACGGAAAAGCCTCCCGTTAGTTTCAAATCGCGAACAAGCCCTTTTCTAATTTTTCAGGATAGCGAACAGGTCCAAAAAAATAACAAATAGGTCCCTAATTCTTACGTTCAGGTCCTTTCTCCGTTTTTCCCGGGAAAAATGTTTTCGTCACCGAAAAAAGCCGGGAAAAATGTTTCCGCCACCCAAAAAACCGAAAAAAATGTTTTCGCCACCCAAAAAAACCGGAAAAAATGTTTCCGCCGCCCAAAAAACCCGAAAAAAATGTTTTCGCCCCCCAAAAAAACCGGAACAAATATTTTCGTCACCAAAAAAACACAGGTTCGTCGAAGGTTTATAGCAGCTTAGGGATTTGCCAACGGGTCATAATCGCGATTTTTTTAAACATGTGTTATTACTCGGTGAACACGTAGAGTATTAGGCTCGACAAAAGAAGGTTGTCGCCTCTAATAATTTTTTGCCCTTTTTCCTCTAAACTATTTTGTCATAATCGCGGTTTTTTTTAAACATGTGTTATTACTCGGTGAACACGTAGAGTATTAGGCTCAACAAAAGAAGGTTTTCGCCTCTAATAATTTTTTGCCCTTTTTCCTCTAGACTATTTTTCACCGGTGCATGGTTTTGCGAACATTTCGTCACCGAAAAAAGTCGGGAAAAATGTTTCCGCCACCCAAAAAAACCGAAAAAAATGTTTTTGCCACCCAAAAAAACCGAAAAAAATGTTTCCGCCGCTCAAAAAACCCGAAAAAATGTTTTCACCCCCCCAAAAAAACCGAAAAAAATATTTTCGTCATCAAAAAAACACAGGTTCGTCGAAGGTTTATAACAACTTGGGATTTGCCAACGGGTCATGACCGCGGTTTTTTTAAACATGTATTATTACTCGGTGAACACGTAGAGTATTAGACTCGACAAAAGAAGGTTGTCGCCTCTAATAATTTTTTGCCCTTTTTCCTCTAGACTATTTTTCACCTGTGGGTGGTTTTGCGAACATTTACTATTAGTCGGTGGGCGCGTAGAGTATTAGGCTCGACAAAAAAAAATTGTCATCTCTAATAATTTTTCGCATTTTTTCCTCATGTTCACGTACGGGTCATTCATCTTTATTTTTCGTTTAAAAAAACCGTATTTTTTATTCACGGTTGTGTTCTCCGTTTTTCCCGGGAAAAAAGTTTTCGTCACCGAGAGATATGTGTGCAGCTCTATCTCTAGACTTTTTCCCCAACTCGATTTTTCATCTTGGTCTCTGATATTTTTTAAAACATGTATTATTACTCGGTGGACGCGTAAAGTATTAAGCTTGACAAAAGAAGATTGTTATCTCTAATAATTTTTCGCCCTTTTTCCTCTAGACTATTTTTCACCGGTGAGTGGTTTTGCGAACATGCATTATTACTCCGTAAACGCTTAGAGTATTCAACTCGACAAAAGAAGGTTATCATCTCTAATAATTTTTTGTACTTTTTTCTCTAGACTATTTTTGACACATTTTTCCTTAAAAAAACAGAAAAGCCGGGATTACACAGTTTTCCCCATAGGTATCAAGCGATCAAATTTTCGCGTGACGCAGCAAACAAATTGTATATGCCGCGGAGTAGCGCGGGTCATTATCTAGTATTAACACCCTTATGAGCGAAGGAATTGGAGCCCTCGGTAGGTCCACGTGTCGACGGCGATTTTGCGAAAAGGCCCCTCCGTTTCTTCGAAATTATGGATAGGTCCCTGTGTAATTTTCTGTGAGACAAAAAAAAAATTTCTTCGAGTTTGGGTCCCTAGCGTGGCCTTTTACGGAAAAGCCTCCCGTTAATCTCAAATCGCGAGCAAGCCCTTTTCTAATTTTTCAGGATAGCGAACAGGTCCAAAAAAATAACAAACAGGTCCCTACTTCTTACGTTCGGGTCCTTTCTCCGTTTTTCCCGGGAAAAATTTTTCGTCGTCGAAAAAAACCGGAAAAAATGTTTCCGCCGCCCAAAAATCCCGGAAAAAATGTTTTCGGTGCCCAAAAAACCGGAATAAAAATTTTCGCCGCCCAAAAAAAACAAAAAAAAAGTTTTCATCACCAGAAAAACACAGATTCGTCGAAGGTTTATAGCAACTTAGAGATTTGCCAACGGGTCATAACCGCGGGTTTTTTTTACATGTGAACATGTAGAGTATTCGACTCGACAAAAGAAGGTTGTCATCTCTAATAATTTTTTGTCGCAAACATGTACTATTACTCGGTAGACGTGTAGAGTATTAGGCTCGATAAAAGAAGGTTGTCGTCTCTAATAATTTTTCGCCCTTTTTCCTTTAGACTATTTTTCGCCGGTGGGTGGTTTTACGAACATGTATTATTACTCGGTAAACGCATAGAGTATTCGACTCGACAAAAGAAGGTTGTCATCTCTGACAATTTTTTGTGGTGGACGTGTAGAGTCTTAGGCTCGACAAAAGAAGGTTGCCATCTCTAATAATTTTTTGTCGCGAACATGTACTATTACTCGGTGGGCGTGTAGAGTGTTAGGCTCGACAAAAGAAGGTTGTCATCTCTAATAATTTTTCGCCCTTTTCCCTCAAGACTATTTTTCCCCGGTGGGTGGTTTTACGAACATGTATTATTGAAAGGACCGATATGTCGCCTAGAGGGGGGGTGAATAGGTGTATTAAAACTTTGCAATTAAATAAAATCTCTCGTGACACAGAGTCCGGACTGTCCGAGTATTTTGTCTGGATAGTCCGGACTAATTGTCCGGATAGTCCGGGTTAATTATCCGAGTCTCCTGACCGACTGACTCGAGGAGGATTTTAAATCTTTGCAAGATTTCAATAATCTAGCTGAATGCAAATACTCTAAATGATGTCAGGTACCTAATAAAAATATAGATCTAGAGCCAAACACAATGAGTGAGTAGATCGGGGCTTCTAAAGATCCAACAACAACAACAAACCCTAGCTCAAGCAAATGAAGAACACAAAGACAACGATTTTTTACCGAAGTTCGGATTCTTAAAGGAAATCCTACGTCTTCGTTGAGGAGGCACAAAGCCCGGGTCCCTCTTGACCCCTTTCCTCCCGGTGTTGCACGAAGCACTCGCCGGTCTTCACTTCTTGCCCCTTTCCTTTTGGAGGCGAGGCTTGCCTTCACAAACGACCGAGGCTCTCCACACGAGGGATTGGAGGCTCCCGGTGACTTCTTGCCGTCTAGGAGCCCTTCAAACTCCAAGAGTAATGAACACGCCGCTAAATCGACTTGGAGGATGAAACTTGTGCTCAAGAATCAAACAAGCAAGCTCAAATCACTTGAATCCCCTCCTTTCTCCCCAAAGATGCAAATCAAATCAAAGATTTAAATAGGAGAAAGAAGCTAGGGCTTGAGAGAGTGAGAGAGTGAGCTCTAGACTTGAATGCTGCAATGAATGGGGTTGGTAGCGGTTAGAAATGGAGTGAGGGTTTAAATAGGGCTCCCAAAATCCAACAGATTACCTTGGTGTCTGCGCAAACTCCGAGTGTCCGGACAAATAGTCCGGAGTGTCCGGACTTAACTCGCTTACACACCCGAGAGGTGAGCCCGAGTGTCCGGACAATATCTCCGAAACTCCGGACAAAAACCCCGGATACTCGAACAATAATCCGAGTGTCCGGACTAAATGTCGAATACTCGGACTTACAGAGTAATTCAGCGAGGACCCTAGCCCGGGTGTCGGATTTAATCCCGGATACTCGGACATTTTCCTGAGTGTCCGGACTAAATATCCGGATACTCGGACAGACCTCCTCGGCCAGAGTACCCTTTCAACGGAAATGCATGATTTATAATTCTTTTGAGATGCAATTTTCATCCTATGAGCACAAGCATATCCTAGAAGCGATTTTCTGTCGTATCCCCCTTAATAGTACGGCTATCCTTAGACTCAATAAAATAAAAGATTTACAACCGAAGTCTTGATGCCGCCTTCTTCAAATTTTAAACATGGTGGGGATCTCCAATCGCCATTCTGAAAGGACCGATATGTCGCCTAGAGGGGGGGTGAATAGGCGTTATTTCAAATTTAAATGCGCAACGGAAATTTACTATTCGGATAGTCCGAAAATACCTTCGGACTGTCCGAGTGGTTCGGATAGTCCGAATGTCCTTTCGGATACTCCGAACTGCACTTCGCAAGAAAACCCTAAAAAGTAGATCTGAGTTATTTGAGAGGCTAAATTACTACCAAATGAAGTTTCTAAGCTAGGGCAACTTCCAGATTATGAGATCCACCCAATATCTATTGCATGAAGCTAGTAAACCCTTGGATCCCCAAAAGATTAAGCTAAGCACAAAAGGGGACAAGAGTAAAACTTACAACCAAGAGAGATGCAGCGATTTTTCTTCGAAGTTCGGATCCTTGAGGGGATCCTACGTCTCCGTTGAGGCGGCACAAAGCCGGGGTCTCTTTCAACCCTAATCCTCTAGGTGTTGCACCAAGCACTCACCTACTTTTCTTTGAATCCTTCCCTTGCGGAGGTGGATTCAACCTTCACAAACTTCCGGCGGCGTCCCACACGAGCTTGGGGGCTCACCGGCAACTCCTAGCCGTCTAGGAGTTCTCAACCTCCAAGAGTAAAAGATCCGGCAAGAGATTCGCTTGAAGATGACCCAAGTGCTCAAGATGAATCACAAACTTTAGAGCCTTCAAACTCTCAACAAGATTTCCCCCAAAAGATTTGCTAATCAAGAGATCAAGAGGGAAGAACACTAGAGCTCAAGAGTGAGAGGAGCCTGACTCAAAATGAATTGAATGCACTTCTTAGTGGGTAGGTGGGAGTTGGGGAGGTATTTAAAGCCTCCCAAAACTAGCCGTTTTCACTTGACCGAGGCTGTTGGGATAGTTCGAACCCATGTTTGGATAGTCGAACCAATTTGAACTAGAACAGCCGAACACACGGTTCGGATAGTCCGAGCGACACTTGGACGGTCAGACCAAAAGACTTAACCCTAACCGAGGGGGTCCACTCGGATACTCCGAACCTAGGTTCGGACATTCCGAACCAAAAAGAGCTTGACCAACAGAGAGGGTTGGCTCGGATACTCCGAACCAAGTTTCGGACATTCCGAACCAAAAAGAGCTTGACCAACAGAGAGGGTTGGCTCGGATACTCCGAACCAAGTTTCGGACATTCCGAACCAAAATTTGCCAGAGCAACCGAGGGGTCTAGCTCGGACATTCCGAAGATGCATTCGGATACTCCGAACCTTTTTCAACAAAAAACCCTTAAGACTTCACACATTGACTCATTCTTCAACTAGAGTTCATCTTTGAGCACATTAGATCATTCTAAAGCTATTTCTTGCCCTATCCCTCTTTATAGTACGGCCGTCCTTAAACTCAAATAAAATTAAAAATACATACGCAGTCGTTGAGTTTAGTCGACGCCTTTTCTTCTTCAAATTGAGGGACCTCTTTCCTTAAGCGACCTTTCAATGAGCGTATCCATCTGTTCACCATACTCAAAATACTCATTAGTCACTTAATCTTGTTGTCATTAATCACCAAAATCATTAAGAGGCCTAGATGCACTTTCACTTTCCAACAATGATATCTCCTTGATAACTGCATAGAATCTCACTTGCACCGTTAGTATACATAATTGTGTTGCCATAAATCACCAAAACACTTTGAGGGGCCTAGATGCACTTTCAATCTCCCCCTTTTTGGTGAATTGATGACAACACAATTGGATTTAGATAAAATTTGAGAAGATATAGTATTTGGAGGACCAAATACATGGGGGTGGAGCTCCCCCTAAATACATGCATTGGAGAAGTTTGAGTAGATTCTTGAAATGCACATATTTAAGAGAAATGGGTGCAAGAGCTCCCCCTAAATTGTTGCTTATGATAGAATATGACATGATAATCAATAAGTAATTTTGCACAAGTAAGTAGATATGACATGATATCACACAAATGCATAACGGAAAGGAAATTGATATTAAGCAAATAGTTCGACATCCAATCAACCAGTTCACGAACACAACCACAAGCGCAAGTAAAGGTTCAACGAGATACGAAAACAAAGCACAACCAAGCACGGCAAAGAAAAAGAAATAATTCTAGCTCTCTCTCCCCCTTTGGCATCAAGACACCAAAAAAGAAGAGTCTACCGCTAAGAACTACTTGTAAATCAGGAAGGCTCGTAGTCCTCCTCCTCGCTATAAATCGCCGCGCCATCGTGGCTTTGAGGTGCAGGAGGTGGTAGATCGAAGAGCTGCCGGGTAGCGGAATCCACTGCAGATACATGAGCTGACTCCTCAGACTCGCTACTGGCTGGAAGATCCTCACCCTGCTGGCGGCGGTAGGCGCGGAACTCACGGCGGTGCTCACGAAGCTCACGACGGATCTCCTTGACTTGTTCAGACACATCTTGGCAAAGGCAGAACAGGCACTTGAGCATTCTTTTGATAGTGTCGCGGCTAGTGCGAGGAGAACCTTCTCCCGTGGGAGAAACTGGAGCGGCCGGAGCTGGTGGAGGAGCAGAAGCTGGAGGAGGCGCAGACGGAGCAAAAGACCGGGTGACAGGAGGACGACCCCTGGGACGCTTCTCCACAGGAGCTGCAGGAACAGACTGAGGACGGACCTTATAGGATACATGCTCCACATCCTTTACGAAGTCGAGGCCCGTGACATGCTCAATCACAGCCATAATAAACGGCGCATATCCGCAGCTGCTGGAGTTGCTCAAAGAATTGTAGCGGATGGCCTCCCAGATGAAATCAACCACGTCAAATCCATGAGTGCGCTCAACCAAATGAAATAGCAAATTTCGAACATACTGGTGATGGTTGGCGCATCTCCTCCTTGGGCCAAAGAGTGACCAAGCAACAGAAGAAGAACGGTGGCAGCGGCGGACCCTTGATAGTGCCCATCACAACATCTTTGAGACGAAGTCATATAAATCTCCAAGCTTTCGCCAGAGCCATGACCTTCTTATCATGCGACTTGGCATCCCCATCAGCTGACCTTAGATGCAACACTCTAGCAAAGGTCCTCTTGGTCACCACGTACCACAGTTTATCGGTCATCCACCAAATGGCATCTTGCTTTTTATCAAAATAGAGAGTGGCACAAAATTGCATGATTACCTCATCATTCCAAGAATACATAAAGCTCATAATGTCCTTCACCTTATGCCGCTCACAAATCTCGATGACTTCGTCGAAGATGGGATTTTGAGCCTCAGACATATATAGCCAATCAATCCTCTTCATCTTCATCACGGGACGCTCCATAGGCAGAAGAACTGTCTCATAAAAATCAGAGTGGAACCTGTTCCAGAACCGCTTGTCGACGTACTGATCTTGGTGGAACTCAAGCGGATCTTTGTTCCTTTGCGCAACTATGGCCTTGCCCTTGCCAGACCCCACACGATAGTCAACCACACGAAGTGGCATCATCGGCTTTGGATATCTCCACTGGGGCTGAAGCTTCTCAAGGGGACCAATCGCCAACCTTGACTCTTGATACTGCTTCTTTTTCTGCTCACGACGCCTAGCATGTTCATCCGCGGGATGTTCTTCGGCAGGAATTTCCTCGGGATTGACTTGAGGAGGAGCTTGAGCGAGAGGAGGACCCATGAGCAGATTTGCACGACCACGACCGAGCTTCCTCACACCTTGCCTTTTCTTCTTGGGAGCTCAGGAGGGAGGAAGGAGGTGAATCAAGCTGGCGCTTTCGGCACTGAACCTCCTTGGGAAGAAGACATCTAAGAGGAACAAAGGTTGGAGTGAAAAGAGTTGCACTAAAGCAGATTTCACAATTTAAATTTTTGGGCGAGAGGTACAGCTCGGATACTCAGGACATTTAGTCCGGATGTCGGACAATTTCTCCGGATACTCGGGTATTTAGTCCGAGTGTCCGGGTTTTGTCAGGATACTCGGATAAAATATCCGGAGACTCGGGTTGAACAGATTGAACCCAAAACCCTAAATTACAAACAATGTGGGATTTCTAAGAGCACATTCTAGGGATTAATCAAGGAGGTGAATGTACTCTAACAAAGGAGCCCTAACCTAGGTATTTCAAGGATCAAAAGAGATTAGGGCAAAAGAAGTCATACCACAAAGATGAACCACCAAAAGCGAAGAAAAGTCGAGGAGATCCTTCCCAAGCCCTCCAAGGATGATCCGGAGGCTCATAAGGTGAGAAACACGCCGGAGATGGAGGAGAACCGGAGGGCGGCGGCTAGGGCGAAGTTTTGAGGAGGATGCGGTTGAAACAAATGAGAGAAGAGAGAGAAATAATGCCCCCGCACGGCTTAAATACCCAAAGCCATCTCAGTCCGGACTCTCCAGACAATTAGTCCGGACACTCCGGACAATTTGTCCGGATACTCCGGACAATTAGTCCGGATTGTCCGGGCTGACAGCTCGGGATCAGATTAGGAATTTTCAAGGAATGGATAGGGAGAAAGGCTTGGAGCAATGAGAAAAGAGGTCCTTAATGCCCTTTGAACATGTGTGACTAGCGAACAAGAAATCAAACAATCTATAGTCACATGACATTGGACTAGATCCGAAGATCAGAGATTTCAACCAACACAAAAAGATTAGAGAAAAGGACCAAATAAGCTTTTCTAAAATATTTTACAAGCATCAATCAATAGTGTGCACCCTTCAAGCCACATTGCGAGAATCAAGAATATTTAGCCCACTCCTCAAATCACAAAATCTTTTCTCATCAAGTGGTTTGGTAAAAATATCGGCTAATTGATCATTTGTGCTCACATGTTGGATGTCGATATCGCCTTTAGTGGAATGATCCCTTAGGAAATGATGGCGAATATCGATATGCTTTGTACGGGAATGTTAGACGGGATTGTTGGCAATTTTTATGGCGCTCTCATTGTCGCACAAGAGTGGAACATGGTTATAGGTTAGGCCATAGTCATTTAGGGTTTGTCTCATCCAAAGCAATTGGGCACAACAACTCCGTGGCTATGTATTAAACCGGTACGTGGATAGAGACTCACGGAGTTTTGTTTCTTAGAGGACCAAGAAACAAGGGATCTACCTAAGAATTGACATGTTCCCGAGGTACTCTTCCTATCCACCTTACACCCGGCATAATCCGCATCGGAATAGCCGACTAGCTCAAATGATGAACCTTTAGGATACCAAAGCCCGAAATGAGGAGTGTGCACTAAATATCTCAAGATTCTTTTTACGGCCACCATGTGGCACTCTTTTGGAGCAGCTTGAAAACGTGCACACATGCACACACTAAGCATTATATCGGGCCTAGATGCACAAAGATAAAGTAAAGATCCGATCATCGAACGATATACCTTTTGGACGACCGGTTTACCTTCTTTGTCGAGGTCTAGATGCCCGTTGGCCTGCATCGGCGTCTTAATTGGCTTGGCGTTCTCCATTCCGAACTTCTTGAGCATGTCCTTGATGTACTTGGTTTGGCATAAGAAAGTCCCTTCCTTGAGTTGTTTAACTTGAAAACCGAGGAAGAACTTCAGTTCGCCCATCATGGACATCTCAAACCTTTTAGTCATTATCCTACTAAAGTCTTTGCACAAAAGTTCATTAGTAGACCCAAATATAATGTCATTAACATAAATTTGACAAACAAACAAGTCATTAACAATGTTTTTGGTAAAAAGAGTGGGGTCGGCCTTTCCGACTACGAAACCTTGACCGAGAAGGAAATCGCGAAGACACTCGAACCACGCTCTCGGTGCTTGCTTGAGCCCATAAAGAGCCTTATGTAGAAAGTAGACATGGTCCGGATGTCTGGGTCTTCGAAACCGGGTGGTTGCTCAACGTAGACCATTTCGGAGAGTGGTCCATTCAAGAAGGCGCTTTTCACGTCCATTTGATACAACTTGAAATTATGGTGAGTAGCAAAGGCAAGTAATATTCTAATAGATTCAAGCCTAGCTACGGGAGCGTATGTTTCATCGAAATCCAAACCTTCGACTTGCGTGAAGCCTTGAGCAACCAACCGTGCTTTGTTTCTAGTCACTATTCCGTTCTCGTCTTGCTTGTTCCGAAAAACCCATTTTGTCCCAATCACGTTTTGCTTGGGTCTTTCGACAAGCTTCCATACTTGATTCCTCTCGAAGTTGTTCAACTCCTCTTGCATAGCCATCACCCAATCCGGATCTTGGAGAGCTTCTTCTACCTTGAGTGGTTCAAGAGAAGAGACAAAAGAGTAAAATTCACAAAAATTTGCAAGTCGAGATCTAGTGGATACTCCCTTGTTAATGTCTCCGAGAATGTTGTCGACCGGATGATCGCGTTGTATGCTTTGATGAACTCTCGGATGAGGGTGGTTGCGTTTATCGTTGGATAGGACCTCCGTCATCTTGAGAAGTGTTGGAACCATCTTGAGCTTGAATGGATGAGGAGGATCAACATTTGAGAGCGATGTCGGAATGTCGGGGTTAAGTCCGGACACTCAGGAGATTTTGTCCGGATACTCGGACATTATCTCGACACTCGGGTTGGGGTGCTCGGGATTACATCTCGCTCCACGGTTTCACCTCCCGATGGCCAATTTCTTGATTGCTTCACATGGAGGTTCTTCCTGTCAATTTCATCACAATTAACTTGTTCTACTTGAGAACCGTTAGTTTCATCAAATGTTAAATCACGCGAGATTTCAACTACACGGTGGTGTTATTGAAAACCCGATATGCGTAAGCATTCGATCCATAACCAAGTAAAAATCCTTCATCTACTTTAGGAGCAAATTTAGAAGACTTAGCCTTTTTGTTGAGGATGTAGCATTTACTCCCAAAGACTCGGAAGTAGGATACATTTGGCTTCTTCCCGGTGAGGAGCTCGTACGCCGTCTTCTTCAACAACTTGTGAAGATATAGTCGGTTGGAGCTGTGGCACGCGGTGTTGACGGCCTCCGCCCAGAATATGTCGGAGACCTTGTACTCGTCAAGCATCGTGCGCGCCATCTCGATGAGGGTTCGATTCTTCCTCTCGGCTACCCCATTACGTTGAGGGAGTAGGAGCCGAGAACTCGTGTTTGATTCCTTCTTCGCCGAGAAACTCCTCAACACGGTATTCTTGAATTCGTGCCGTTGTCGCTCGAATTTTCTTGATCTTCACGTCGAACTCATTTTGAGCTCTTTTCATGAATTTCTTCAAGCTTCCTTGGGCTTCGCTTTTATCATGCAAGAAAAATACCCAAGTAAAGCGAGAAAAATCATCAACAATAACTAACCCATACTTGTTTCCTCCGATGCTTATGTAGGCGATCGGGCCGAATAAGTCCATGTGAAGCATCTCTAGAGGTCTTGTGGTGGTCATCACATTCTTTGCAGGATGAGAAGCTCCAACTTGTTTTCCGGCTTGACATGCGCTACACACCCTATCTTTCTCAAAAACGATATTGGTTTGTCCAAGGATGTGATTGCCCTTAATAAGTTTGTGAAGGTTCCTCATACCAACATGGGCAAGTCGGCGATGCCATAACCAACCCATGCTGGATTTAGCCATTAAGCACGTTTCAAGGTTAACTCTATCAGTAGAGAAATCTATAAGATAGAGATTACCCTTTAAACGACCCTTAACGGCTATTGAACCATCAACCCTCTTAATGACATCCACACCCTTCTCACTAAACACACAATTATAGCCCGCTTCACACAATTGTGCAACGGACAATAAATTGTAGCTTAGAGATTCAACAAGCAAAACATTATTTATATGGAAATCATTAGTAATCAAGATCTTACCTAAACCTACCACTTCACCTTTTCCATTATCGCCAAAAATGATGCTTTCACTATTCGATCTATTGGCCTCCAAATGTACGAACATTGCCCTTTCTCCGGTCATATGATGTGTACATCCGCTATCCAAGATCCAACTTGATCCACCGGAGATGTAGGCCTACAAAATGAAATTTAGTTTTTGCTCTTTGGTACCCAAACTTGTTTAGGTCCACGCACGTTAGTGACAAGCGACTTGGGAACCCAAATAGATCGCACATTGGGATGACTTTTGGACTTGCCATTAAGGGGACAAGCAACTACACGACCAAGGTTAGTTCTCTTAAGCACATACGAGGCAAAGAAAGTAGAATGAGTCTTATATTTGGAAGTTCCTTCACTTTTAATAAAATGAATGGGCTTGTTCAAGGGGGCAACTACGATGTTGCTCTTTTTGCCCTTAGGCGGAACATACCCAAGCCCATACTTCATAGTGTTACCTTGGCGCTTACCGAGATACTCCTCTAATCCTTTGCTAGCCTTATAGGACTTTTGAAGTCCATCTTCAAGCATTCCCTTGAGCTTCTCATTTTCATGAGCTAATACTTGCAAAGTCTCAAGGTTAGTGGTACAAGTATCAACATTGATATTATAGCATCTAGCACATCCATTGCTAGAAGATGGTAATGAGGAATTGGAGACAACTGTCGAGGAGTTAGAAAGGCTATTCGAGAGATCAACAAGCTTCACCTCAAGAGTCTTGCAAGCATCCTTCACTTTAGTAAGTTCTCTACGAGTGAAGCATTGGTGATCTCAAGACTAGTTAACTTGGAGTTGGTCCTTTTGAACTTTCGACCAACTCCTCGTATTTTCTTCTCTCATTTATTAGACTCTTCTCTAGCTCAATATTTTTCTCTTTCTCAAGAATAAGCAAGTCTTCTTGAGCTTCGAGAGTCATCTCTTTTTGCTCAATAGTTTCCTCCAATTTCTCAATATCTTTTAAAAGTAAATCTAATTTTTGAATGTCAAAGTCCTTAATCGACTTGATTACACAATCATCGTCACTATCGTTATCACTTTCATCCAAGCAAGAATTAACAATAGAAGAGGATGAAGCTTTGATTGATACCTTGCGCCCCTTAGCCATAAGGCACATTGGAGCGTTTTCGTCGTCATCGCTCAAGTTGTCGAAGAGGCCCTTCGACGTTGTCGGAGTAGAAGATACGGCGATGGCGACAGAAGCGATTCCTCCTTCATCAGAGTCGGAGATGGAATCCCACTCTTCTCCAATGTGTGCTTGCCCCTTGTTCTTGTAATGCTTGAACTTTTTGCTTCTTTCCTTGTCCTTGCCCCGGTGCTTGTCCTTCTTGTAAGGCTTCTCTTCTTTCTTCTCTCGATGAGGACATTCGGCGATGAAATGGTCGGGCTCTCCACATTCATAACACTTCCTTGTTGAGTGTCGTCCTCTTGACTTGTTCCATTGGCCCTTGGAGTGGCTTCCCGGTTTGTAGCCCTTCTTCTTAAGAAATTTGTTGAATCTTCTTACAAGCAAGGCCATATCTTCATTGGTTAGGGGGCCACTTGGCTCATCATCTTCACTTGCGCTTTCCTCAACTTCCCTCATGGTCTTCACGGCCTTTAGTGCAATACCTTTCTTCTTGCCCGACTTGAGTTCTTCAACGACTTCGGCTTCCTTTATCATCATCTCGTCCATCATAAGCCGGCCGATGACATCATGAGGAGTCAAGGTGTCGAAATTTGGCCGGTCTCGGATTAACTGAACAAGGTTGCGGTTGGTAGGAGTAATTACGCGGAGAATGATCTTCACCACGGCCTTGTCAGAAAGATCGGTGCACCCGAGACCCTTGGCTTGATTCACAAGCACCATTAGCCGGTCAAACATCTTGTTGTAAGACTCTCCTTCTTCCAAAGTGAACCGACTTAGCTCACCAATAATGAGCTCTATCTTTGATTCACGGACACTTGAAATCCCTTCATGACTGACTAGGAGTCTATCCCAAATAGCCTTTGCTTCCTCAAGTCCATCGACTCGGTTGAACTCGGAATCACTCAAGGCGTTGAATAAGGCATTGACTGCCAAATCATTGAAGTGTTGATCATTATCTTCTTCGGGAGTAAGATTCTCGGGATCATTAGGCTTGAAACCTGTTTGCACAATCTTCCAAATAGACGGGTGAAGGGATCTCAAGTGCATCTTCATTTTATGTTTCCATGCCGCATAGTGAGTGCCATCGAAGTAAGGCGCTCGACCGGAGGGCACGGAAACATATGATGAAGAGCTGAGGGAATTGTAATTAAGTGGAATACCCATCCGAAGATCGTCCCGTGCACTCGAGGTGCGGTAAGATCTTCGACAGATTCCCTGTTTGCGACATATTGATTCTCCAAGCGGTTAAGCCAAACTAAGGAGATTAGGCTCTGATACCAATTGAAAGGACCGATATGTCACCTAGAGGGGGGGTGAATAGGCGTATTAAAACTTTGCAATTAAATAAAATCTCTCGTGACACAGAGTCCGGACTGTCCGAGTATTTTGTCCGGATAGTCCGGACTAATTGTCCGGATAGTCCGGGTTAATTATCCGGAGTCTCCGGACTGGACAGCTCGAGGAGGGATTTTAAATCTTTGCAAGATTTCAATAATCTAGCTGAATGCAAATACTCTAAATGATGTCAGGTACCTAATAAAAATATAGATCTAGAGCCAAACACAATGAGTGAGTAGATCGGGGCTTCTAAAGATCCAACAACAACAACAAACCCTAGCTCAAGCAAATGAAGAACACAAAGACAACGATTTTTTACCGAAGTTCGGATTCTTGAAGGGAATCCTACGTCTCCGTTGAGGAGGCACAAAGCCCAGGTCCCTCTTGACCCCTTTCCTCCCGGTGTTGCACGAAGCACTCGCCGGTCTTCACTTCTTGCCCCTTTCCTTTCGGAGGCGAGGCTTGCCTTCACAAACGACCGAGGCTCTCCACACGAGGGATTGGAGGCTCCCGGTGACTTCTTGCCGTCTAGGAGCCCTTCAAACTCCAAGAGTAATGAACACGCCGCTAAATCGACTTGGAGGATGAAACTTGTGCTCAAGAATCAAACAAGCAAGCTCAAATCACTTGAATCCCCTCCTTTCTCCCCAAAGATGCAAATCAAATCAAAGATTTAAGTAGGAGAAAGAAGCTAGGGCTTGAGAGAGTGAGAGAGTTAGCTCTAGACTTGAATCTTTGCAATGAATGGGGTTGGTAGCGGTTAGAAATGGAGTGAGGGTTTAAATAGGGCTCCCAAAATCCAACCGTTACCTTGGTGTTTGCATAAACTCGAGTGTCCGGACAAATAGTCCTGAGTGTCCGGACTTAACTCGCTTTACACACCCGAGAGGTGAGCTGAGTGTCCGGACAATATCTCCGAAACTTGGACAAAAACCCGGATACTCCGAACAATAATCCCGGAGTGTCCGGACTAAATGTCCGAATACTCCGGACTTACCAGAGTAATTCAACCGAGGACCCTAGCCCGGAGTGTCCGGATTTAATCCCCGGATACTCCGGACATTTTCCCCGGAGTGTCCGGACTAAATATCCGGATACTCCGGACAGACCTCCTCGGCCAGGAGTACCCTTTCAACGGAAATGCATGATTTTAAAATTCTTTTGAGATGCAATTTTCATCCTATGAGCACAAGCATATCCTAGAAGCGATTTTCCGTCGTATCCCCCTTAATAGTACGGCTATCTTTAGACTCAATAAAATAAAAGATTTACAGCCGAAGTCTTGATGCCGCCTTCTTCAAATTTTAAACATGGTGGGGATCTCCAATCGCCTTTCCAACAATGATATCTCCTTGATAACTGCATAGAATCTCACTTGCACTGTTAGTATACATAATTGTGTTGCCATAAATCACCAAAACACTTTGAGGGGCCTAGATGCACTTTCAATTATTACTCGGTAAACGCATAGAGTATTCGACTCGACAAAAGAATGTTGTCATCTCTGATAATTTTTGGTGGTGGACGTGTAGAGTATTAGGCTCGACAAAAAGAAGGTTGTTATCTCTAATAATTTTTGGTGGTGGACGTGTAGAGTATTAGGCTCGACAAAAGAAGGTTGTCATCTCTAATAATTTTTTGTCGCGAACATGTACTATTACTCGGTGGACGTGTAGAGTGTTAGGCTCGACAAAAGAAGGTTGTCATCTCTAATAATTTTTCGCCCTTTTTCCTCTAGACTATTTTTCGCCGGTGGGTGGTTTTACGAACATGTATTATTACTCGGTAAACGCATAGAGTATTCGACTCGACAAAAGAAGGTTGTCATCTCTGATAATTTTTGGTGGTGGACGTGTAGAGTATTAGGCTCGACAAAAGAAGATTGTCATCTCTAATAATTTTTCGCCCTTTTTCCTCTAGACTATTTTTCGCCGGTGGGTGGTTTTGCGAACATATATTATTACTCGGTGAACGCATAGAGTATTCGACTCGACAAAAGAAGGTTGTCATCTCTAATAATTTTGGGCCCTTTTCCCTCTAGGCTATTTTTGACACGTTTTTCCTTAAAAAACGGAAAAGCCGGGATTACACAGTTTTCCCCATAAGTATTAAGCGATCAAAATTTCGCGTGGCGCAGCAAACAAATTACATATGCCGCGGCGTAGCGCGGGTCATTATCTATAATTTTTCGCCCTTTTTCCTTTAGACTATTTTTCGCCGGTGGGTGGTTTTACGAACATGTATTATTACTCGGTAAACGCATAGAGTATTCGACTCGACAAAAGAAGGTTGTCATCTCTGATAATTTTTGGTGGTGGACGTGTAGAGTATTAGGCTCGACAAAAGAAGCTTGTCATCTCTAATAATTTTTTGTCGCGAACGTGTACTATTACTCGGTGGACGTGTAGAGTGTTACGCTCGACAAAAGAAGGTTGTCATCTCTAATAATTTTTCGCCCTTTTTCCTCTAGACTATTTTTCGCCGGTGGGTGGTTTTACGAACATGTATTATTACTCGGTAAACGCATAGAGTATTCGACTCGACAAAAGAAGGTTGTCATCTCTGATAATTTTTGGTGGTGGACGTGTAGTGTATTAAGCTCGACAAAAGAAGATTGTCATCTCTAATAATTTTTCGCCCTTTTTCCTCTAGACTATTTTTCGCCGGTGGGTGGTTTTGCGAACATATATTATTACTCGGTGAACGCATAGAGTATTTGACTCGACAAAAGAAGGTTGTCGTCTCTAATAATTTTTGGTCCTTTTCCCTCTAGGCTATTTTTGACACGTTTTTCCTTAAAAAACGGAAAAGCCGGGATTACACAGTTTTCCCCATAAGTATTAAGCGATCAAAATTTCGCGTGACGCAACAAACAAATTACATATGCCGCGGCGTAGCGCGGGTCATTATCTAGTAATATATAATGTCGCCTAAGATTGGCGTCTCCTTAGGGGGCCACGTGTCGCCCCCTGAGGAGGCTCTCCGGAAATTCGAAAATTACGTTTAGATCCTTTTGGAAAAATTAAAAATCGCGTTTAGGTCCTTTCGGGGGGTTTTTTTAGGTAAAATGGACCCGAAAAATTTTGAAATTACGTTTAGGTCTGAAAACACAGATTCGTCGAGGGTTTATAGCTGAATTGGAAATCACGTTTAGGTCCTTTCGTCGATTTTGTTCCGCAAATTCGATTTGCAAAAAACTCGTGCCAGATTTTTCCCTCGCAGCGTGGCATGACGCGCAACTCAATCTAGTTAACCATACCTCCTAGAGTTCATATCATTTCATGGTTGCAATCTCATAATTATTTGTTCGCTACAGATAATTTGCATAGAAGACAAATGGTGGATGATCTCCCCTCTTTATTCTGTGAGACTGTGACGAATCAGAATGAGTTGGTCATTTTTTTTTTATTGTAACGTAGCTAAAATGGTTGGGCATAAAGTTTGAAAAATGATCTTCATTTTCAAAAAAACAAGTGGACTGGGATGCAGGCAATCTATCAAAGGAAGTCACAAATGCTGAAGAACTGGCGCTCTTGGCCCACGTGGGCACGTGGCGGGAAGGAGGGAATTGCTGAGCCTGGGCTTGATGGTTTGATTGTCACCCGCGGCTGACCACAGTCCACACGGGAAGTCGAGAATTCTACCGGGTAAAAAACAGAGTACTCTGTAGTATGATGTTTGAAGTCCTATTACGGATTTATGATCCATTTCGACGGCCACAAACTGCAATCAAGCATCAGTTTGGCAACAATAGGCACTCAAATTGTTTTAATAGCGCTAACCAGAGAAATTCAATATTTTTTCGATTAAGGAGATAGGAGACAGACAATCCAAGTTCATCACATCCAGATTATTTCACACATTCATAATTCTAACCCATTGCACAGTACGCAGCCTGGCCACAGGGTTTCCTTCAAGCAACTAGTAGGATCAGGATTCAAAATATTAAGGGCATCATCTCCCAAAACCGCGTAACACCCAGCCATGAGGGACGATATGATTATATGGATATGGACCATCATGGATGCTACATATCTCCAAGCAAGTAATTGCGGAGAGCCCTCGCAACGGTGGCGGCAGCGACCGCGAATCTAGGGAACTGTAGCGCGACCATTGACAGCATCCCGAACGTCGTGCCGAGCAGCCAAAAGATGAAGGCGATGAAGACGAGCTCAGCGTTGCTGGATGTGGACGCACTTGTGGTGACTAGTTCGTGCACGAGAATGAAGGCACCGGTAAGCATGAAGAAGCCACCAAAGTCGAGGAGCATCTGCTGGAGGTCAGGGTGATCGATCTCCTCGCCCTGGCCGATGAGACGGTGAAAGCGTCGCATCACTAGAGCTGCCATTGTACTTGTATTACCCTGCTTTGCTATCTGCTGCGGTGGTTCAAGGAGACAAGGAGTCCAAGTTCCCCCTTCTTATATAGGGGGCACCGGGGCAGGGCGGGGCGTGGCGGGGTTTGGTTGGGTGATGGTTATATAGGGGGCAGGGTGGGGTCGGGCCGTCGGGGGCCTTTCCGGGTGCTTCCCTTCTTGGAAGTTGCACAGATGTTGCTGATGTGAGTGACAGCTGTTAGACGAGTTTAGTGCTTCGTACTCAGATTTATGATCGTTCGAAGCGTCATACTTCTTGCAGTGAATCCAAACAAAGGAGCCCAATATATGTATACATATGCAGGGTTCAAGAAACTGTTTTTAAAAAAACAGTTCGAAAACCGTCGAACAGTTAGAAAATAAAAAATTATGAAAAAAAATTCAAAAAAAATCGAAAACTATTCGGTTTTCAACGAAAACCAATCAACCAATTGAATGTTTTTCAAAGTCGGTTTTTGAGCGGTTTTTAACGGTTTTCAAGCGATTTACGTCGCATAAATTTTTCTAAAATTTTTGAATTTTTTTAATTAGACCGATTTACCGGCCAGTTTTGAATCTTAAACCGTAACAGTAAGATCAAAAACCGTGGTTTTCATTAGTTTTTGAACCCTGTACATGTGTAGAAAAATATTTGACGACCCGTGAGATCCACACATCAGAGTCTTGCTTAAGTGAATTTTGTACACCGTAGACTGATCTATTTGACATGCACGTTGGCCACTACCTTTTTAAATATTTACTTAGTTATTCTTATTTTATGAATTATGTGTAAAAATTCATGAGCCGATTCCCTTTTCGAACAAAGGAAGGAGTTTTGGAGAAAATCTAACATGAGTTCAAGCTCACATAACGTTTTCTTTGTGTCTATCTCTCACCAATATCATGTACTCTTTTTATTGTGAAGCATCCAAAAGACATAATTGAACAATTCCTGGGTTTTTAAATTCTAGAGAATTCTGCTAGACATGCCACACAAATTCTTGTGTCTACATTCCAACGATGTCCTTAAAAATTACACTCAGAAGTACGGTGCAAATGAGCAGGGACTGCAGGGTCGTGACTCGTGCCCCTCCCTTTCTTTTTCTTTCTGCACCGCCGTGCCGTCTTTTGATGAGTTGATCCAGGCGTTGCGAGCACACGGAGCTGGAGTGGGATATAGTAAACTAGATGCGTGGGCACGGCGCACACCGTTACATGACAAGACGGGAAAATCGGGCATAGTTTTGGGGGGCTAATAAGCAAAAAAACAAAATAATACGTAATTTTAAAAAGTTTCGGGCAGCTTTTCGGGACAACATCGTGCTAAAAACAAATCACGAAAGTTTCGGGGTAATAAAGAATTTTAACGAGATATTCTATAATATCAGTTTTTTCGTCCCCCTTTTGAAAAAAAGGATGCAGTTTTTTGAGGAAATGCTGTGCTAAAAACAAATCACGGGAGTTATAGGGTAACCAAGAATTTTAACGGACTATTATGTAACATTAGTTTTTTTGGGCCCTCTTTTGGAAAAAAATGATCCGCGGGGTATTAAGCTGTAATCCCAGAAAATCTATTTCAGAATTCTAGAGCCTTCCTGCAAAAAAAACAAATTTTCAGATTTTTTTAGGGTCTTTCCCGCAAAAAAAAGTGATCTAGATGTGATTTTCGAAACTTCCGAGGGCTTCTTCGCAAAAAATACGCGGTATCTAGGGTCCCCCCGGTAAAAAAACAAAATTTCGGATTTTTTAGGTCTTTCCCACAAAAAAAAGGGGCTTAAATGTGATTCCCGAAACTTTCGAGGGCTTCTCCGCAAAAAAAACAGACTTTCAAGGGCTTCTCCGCAAAAAAAATGGGCGGGCGACGCCAAGGCCACGCGTCGCTCCCGCACTCGCCCCACACGCCCGAGCCACGCGTTGCACGAAAAAGCGTGCCACTACGCTACCCCATGCTGACCAGAACCAATTACGCCAATTGGGCATTGTTGATGCTTGTGAATTTGTAGGCCCAGGGCATCTTGGGCGTGATCGATCCAGGCAATGCCGAGTTCAAGGAGGATAGAATTGTGCTAGCGGCCATCCTGCAGGTTGTGTCACAAGAGATGTTAAGGCCTTTCGCGATGAAGGACTCTGCAAAGGTGGCTTGGGATACTGCATAGACGATGCGAGTCGGCGTCGATCGTGTGCGCGTGGCAAGGCAGCAAGCACTCCTCCACGAGTTCGAATCCATCCGCTTCAAGGACGTGGAGTCCATCGAGGATTTTGGGATGCGAATCATCGGCCTCGTCAACGACATCCACGACATGAGAGGAGCGATTGAAGATGAACAAGTAATCAAGAAGTTGGTTCACGTCGTTCCCTCGTGGTACCAGCAGGTCACAATCACTATCGAGCAATTGCTCGATCTGAATACCATGTCGATGGAAGAGCTAGTCGGTCGTCTGTCTTCCATCGACGCTACTAAGCAACTTCTTAGTAAGGAGGAGCGGCTGGTGCGTATGAAGCAGAGGGACCAGGAGGGTTCCTCGAGTGGTATCAAGAACTCGAGAGGAGCTTTTGGCCACAAGAGCCACTGGTGGTCGAAGCTTCTGGACCTTAGATGGGTCATGAGGGCAAGGAAGCAACGACGAGCGGCAGCACATGTGATCGCTTGAGGGTAAAGTGCTTCAATTGCAACAATTATGGGCACTTTGCGAAAGAGTGCTGCAAGCCCTGTCGTGAGCGCAAGGAGGGGGCGAATCTGACTCAAGCTGAGGAGGAACCTACCATGCTCACGGTGCAAGTTAGTGCTCACGACTGGCCGGTGTAGCGACGCTTGGTTGATCACATGTCACTAAGCAGGTGCATCTCAATGAAACAAAGGTGAAGGAGATGGATTTCCAAGGAGGTGAAGATGATGTTGTCTCCGACACTTGGTACCTGAACATTGGTGCAACGAATCACATGAATGGCACCAAGGCAGCCTTCACCGAGCTCATCACCAACGTCTCTGGGACAGTGAAGTTCGGCGACGGTTCTTTGGTGGACATTTGCAGGCATGGCACCATGCTCTACATGTGCAAGTACAGCGAGCACCATGCACTAAAGGCTGTCTACTACATCCCCAAGCTCCGCAATAATATTTATTAGCATCGGGCAATTGGATGAACAGAATTACAAGGTGCACATTGAGGATGGGATTCTCTCCATACGTGGCCAAAAGAGCACATTGCTTGCAAAGGTGTCCCGGAGTGTTAGTCGACTCTATCTCCTTCACCTCACTCTGGCGAAACCGGTGTTTTTGGCAACGTCATGCAACGAGGAGGCATGGTGGTGGCATGCCCGCTATGACCACCTCAATTTCCAGGCGCTTCAATAGCTACATCGAGGCAATATGGTTCATGGGCTTCCTCCGATTGATCATGTTGATCAGTTGTGTGATGGATTTCTCGCAGGCAAGCAATGTCGAGCACCATTTGTGAAAGAAGCAAAGTACCAAGTGTAGGAGGTGCTCGAGCTAGTGCACGGGGATCTCTATGGCCCGATTGCGCTGGCAACCATAGAAGGCAGGAGATATTTTCGGTTGCTCATGGATGACATGAGCCGTTTCATGTGGATTCGGCTAAGGATGAACGAGATGAATCTATTGTGAGCACAATGGATTGAAGTATAATTTGTTCGAAATTACAAAAAAAACAATACAACTGAGAAAGACACAACAGCACTTGGCTTTGCTTCATTGTTGGTTATCTTCTCCTTATGACTTAGGTGTTATGGCCCAATTGCTTTCATCCTACCCATTCATACCTATGTATTGTCAACACTCAAAGGAATACGCTGCTTACTATTTGTCGAACATGAAAAAAATTGCAAGTACATATATTCCATGGTCACTCAGAATTAGCCAACTTAGATCAAAATTTATAAGAACAATTGAAGATTTCACATTAAGGAATTGACATCAATACGAAGAAATGTTCAATCAACAATTGGTAATTGATAGAAATCAGTAAATCAAATGAAGATTGATACCACAAATTGGCAAGAAGAACCACTCCCAAGCTTGTTATTTAGGGGTACAGAGGGCGTCGGTGACCAGTGGCAAGAGCAACAAAGATGTCGTTGACAAGTGGTAGCAAAGGATTAGGTAGTGTGGGTGAGCTTGCCAGCGGCTGCCGTGATCCATGATGCTCTATGAAGGAATGGGTAGTACAAACACCATCAGAATCCCAAACTTAGTGCGATTACCATATACGGTAGAATCTATTCAGAAAATTAACGTAAACAAACAAAGATCCATCAATGCAACTTTTCCTTAGATGAAATAACCGGGCATATCCGAGTTTCCACCGCCAAATCATTTGGATAAATGGACATCCTTTCCTCAGACCTGCAACTTTTCCTTCCTCTCGCATGCATCAAATTAGGATGCGAGGAGCTAGCTTGAGATGGCCACGATGGGAAAAGACGATGTCGACGCTGCACGAGAGAGTGAGAGAGGAAGATCGGACAAGCACAAGCGACTGCCATCCCTCACCCTTCGTCTTGAGCAACATCACCACTATGCATGACTCGTCACTTCCTTCCGCGCGTCCTGGTGTTAGGCACCATGAATGACTTTGCCAATTGAAGAAATCAATTGGTGATTCTTTCAAAGGGAAGAGGAATTGGTGGTCCTCGACAATATCGCTGAAGACAACAAGGAGACCCATGACCCTGTCGGCTACCAGCAATAGTGGCCAAGAGGAGGCAGTAGCTGGGCCAGCGCAAATCAGGAGAGGAGGGGATGGAATGAGGGATTGGAGGGGAATGGGGTGTGTTATAAAGGATTTTAGAATTCATCACCGCTCCACATTTGAGCGGCTGGGAGCCACTCACCTCCATGCCAACACCGGTCATTCTCCTCGCAGCTCGTAAAGGGCTGATGTTAGGGGTAATAGTAGAGGAGAACAAGGAGAGCGAGGCGATGAGATTTGCGAGGGAGAGCTAAGAGCATCAGATCAAGGGAGGGGGAGGTGGTGCGGCGTTAAGATGTTTGAGACGGAAGACGTCGTGGTATGGAGTGGTTCAGGCCATGTGAGTGCATGCGAAGATGAGAGGAAGGGGTGGGACGATCGGGTTAAATCTTTTTTCATTCATGCCAAATCCAACGGATCAGATATTTTGAAGGAGAACAGACGACCGTCACCAACTCCTAATTAGAAGTAGTAGAGATGTAGACTTCCGAAGTCCCTTTCTTTTTAACTAAACATCCGATTTTACCCATCCGACTCACACATCACAATTGAATTTTGTCCACCCTGATCTATTTGACTTACACGTGGGCCACTATCTTTATATTTATTGATTGGTTTATTCTTATTTTATGAATTGTGTGTAAAAAATTCATCAAACAAGTCCCTGTTGGTACAGAGGACTTTTGGAGAAAATCTAACATGAGTCGAAGCTCGCATAATTTTTTCTTTGTGTCCATCTTACCAAAATCATGTACTCTTTAATGTAACAGAAATGCTAGAAAACGGTATACCGTTGGGAATCAATTCCAACGGTATACTATGGTTCATTAGGTTCGCGGGTGAGTTTCATTACCAGGTTTCACGGGTAAGTTTCATGATGTCTCACGGATAAGTTTTATGGGTTTCGTGAGGTTTCAAGTTTCATAAGGTTCGTGTTTCATTAAAAAAAGTTTAGCATGTGCTGTCTGATGAAACCTTTGGTTGAAACTTAGCTATGAGACTTTGTTTTAATGAAATACGAATCTTATGAAACTTGAAACCTCATGAAACCCATGAAACCTATCCGTGAAACATCATGAAACTTACCCGTGAAACCTAGTAGCGAAACTTACCCGTGAACCTAATGAACCATGCTATACCGTTGGAATTGATTCCCAACGGTATAGCGTGTGGTAGTTGCTCTCTTAATGTAAAGCATCAGAAGACATAATTGAACAATTCCTAAGTTTTTTTATTCTACGTTCCAAAGATGCCCTTATTCCTAAGTTTTTTTTTTCTATTCTACGTTCCAAAGATGCCCTTAAAAATTACACTCAAAAGTACAGTGCTAATGAGTAGGGATTGCAGGTTTTTTTTTCTATTCTGCATTCCAAAGACGCCGTTAAAAATTACACTGATAAGTATACCCTTTTTTTTTTTCTTCCTGCACCGATGTGCCTTCTTGGAAGAGGGCATTGCGACAGCACACAGAGCTGAAGTGGGATATAATTCCTTGGGATATGTGCAGTCAAAATTTTAAAATGTTAGCTATTGATATCTTTTTAAATATTTAGATTGGATGTATGAAAATCATATGTGTAGATTGGATACATGAAAATTATATGTGTAGATTCGTCCCAAACGTATGTGGATTGGATACATGAAAATCATATGTGTAGATTCGTCCCAAACGTACTTTCACAATATTATAATTTTATTAGATTTTAAAATATATTATAATAGAAATTAGTAATCAAAGCTGAGTTTTAAGGATCATGTTGATATCCAAAACGACAACTATTTGTGACTAGAGGGGGTAGTTACTAGATGTCGGTGTTTGTGCCTGTTGTATCACACGATTTTTTAGACGTTGTATATAGGCTAGGAAATCATCATAATTAAGTGATCTAATTAAGTCAGCAAGTTAATTAAGTGATTAATTAATTTACATGGTTAATTGAGCGATTAATGAACTGATTCGCCTGTCGAGGAAAGGTAGCTCGACAAGTGACTTGCCAAGGTACAGGAGTGTCATTTGCTACATTTTTGACCGAACTATTTTTATAAAATCTATTCGGAAAGGCTAGATTTGAAAAAAAGCGCGGGAAAACCGTGGCTTCCCATTGTTCAGATTTGTGCTTCGTTCATAATTGGTCTGGGCCAAGTTACCTCTAGGCGTCTACCGTTGCTTAAAGAAAGTGGGCCGTATGTAAATTCTGTTTAGCCAGCATCGGACGCAGAGAACTTGTTAGGCAGCTTGGGCCGTTTTTCTCTTTGCTTCTTGCCAAGTGATCAATGTGGCCTCTGCCGGTCAGACCACAAACGACCACACGGCCCAATAACACACACAATCCGATAGAATTTTTTTATTTAATATTTATTTTAAATCTTTTTTCGAAAATACTCATGGGAAAACAAATATTACAAAAATGGCTGCCATCCGCCTGTTGCGAACTTGCCGCCTATAGCTCTATAATGGGGCGATCGCCCGTTGGTGGGGCGATAGCGGCCCTTTTAAGCCCCCACGCTCCTTCTCTCCCTCATTTCTCACCTTAGTTTCACCGAGAGCCAGTGACCGAGAGCGAGCGAGAGCCAGGAGGAGGAGAAGAGGAAAGAAAAGAAAAGAAAAGAGGAGAGGAAAAAAAGAGAGAAAAAAAGAGAGGAAAAAAGGGAGAAAAATTAGAAGAGGAATAAAAGAAAGTAGATCCGTCATTTTTGCGGAGGTAAGTTCGGGAATTTTTTTTATGCAAATAATGTATTAGACAATATTTAGAAATGTAATGTGGTAGGATTGTGTAGCAGTGAAATTAAAATATTATGATGAAACATGGTAGGCTAGCCATATGTTATGCGGATAAAGTTTCAAAAATTGTGACGTAGAAATTAAAGGAAGTATGATATATCATGTAGATATGCAGTTTTTAATGTTAGGAAAAATTAATAATATATATAGTAGTAATGCCATAAGGAAAAAAAGTAGTTGAATTACTTATTTATAGCAGTAATTTCCAGTATGATCGCCATACGTTTTATATGTTGTATTTTAGAGTAATATTTAAAAAACATGGTAGGCTAGCCACATATCGTACATTGTTACCATGGTACAAATGTCAGTTACCGTAAGAAATTAGTAGAGTAAAAAATTTTGAAAATATATAGCAGAAATAATGAGGAGTAAATCAATGACATACGATAATGTAACATTTATATGATAATGCATGATGCGGTTAGATGGACAACTGATGAATTTCTCGGTCTGACGTTGTAGGCAGCATGTCGAAGAAATTGTATTTTCAAATATTTTATGGAGATGGGGAGATAGCATAGGGGGCAGATGGAGTGGATTTGTCAGCATTTTCAAGAGTCGTACGGGGCACATCAAGACTGAGCGATAGGACATACAGGGCTTTGTTAGAGTAGATGTTTCGGATATTCAATTTGGATGCCCAAACTGTTCGGCTGCGAGTTAGAGCAGTAGTAAGCCGTGCGCAACACTATTTTTATGGAGAGTTGATTCCTATTAACGCGACATCATCATGGAGGAGCTATGTTGGGTTTGCCGTAGAGCGGGGCAGGCCGCTCATGTTGCTGGTAAAGTGGTACCAGGTAGCTCCATCGGTGTCGGAAGTTCGTGATGTCGGGGTAGCTATTATGGAGGAGGGGAGACAAATATGCAAGAATGCGATGATGAAGGTGGTGAGGAGTCCGGAGACGGGGGACACGAGATTGGCGATGGAGAGGGGATTGGGGGGCGAGGAGACAGTCGTGGAGGCGCGGGGGATGGCCGACGAGGGGGAGAAGGTGGAGGACATAGTTGACATGATGGAGGAGGAGGACCGTGCGGATGAGGAAGTCCCTGATGGCGAACACTCGGATAAGGAGGACAATACTCCTGAGGTGCCTGTCCCTAGTGCGTGGACTAATTATAATTTCGAAGACCTAACAATGAATGAAGGGAACAATGATGCATGGGAGTATCATGAGAATGAGGTCATGCAAAGGGCCATATATAAAGACAAGGAGGCTGTGATAGATGCGGTGAAGTACTGGGCAGTGTCTCTTCGATGGCAATTCAGGGTAGTGAAGTCTAGCAAAAAAGAGTATGACATGAAGTGCGTAGTTGATTTGTGCCCATGGTGGGTGCATGCATACAAGGGGAAGTGGAAGGACTACTGAAAATATTCCATAGTAATGGAGCGTAACTATGAACTGCAGGAAGCAGAGCAGGAACACCGCAATCTGTCATACACTTGGGTGGCAAATGTGTTTTATGGTTAGATCGTGGACAGTCCGCACTTGCAACCTCGATCTATTATCAGAGCCGTGGAGGAGAGGTTTCAGTACAAGATTAGCTACAGAAAGGCATGGAGAGCAAAAAGGACAGCTTTACAAATATAGTTCAGGATGTACGAGGCTTCCTACGAGAATATTCCACACTTGCTCAGGGCAATATCACATAGGAATCCCAGTATATTCATCGACCTTGCGGAAGTTTCCCACGGATGGTGTGTGCGCAGGTAAGTGGGTCTTGCAGCGGGCTTTCTTTGCCCTCGGCACATTCATAAATGCGTTTTGACACTATCGCCCGGTCATTTGTATGAATGGCACATTCCTCACAAGGAAATATAAGAGCCAGATTCTAACTGCAATCGCGGTGGACACCAACAACTAGATTCTACCGGTCGCATTGGCCTTCATGGAGGGGGAAAACACGGACAACTGGTACTGGTTCCTTGAAAGAGTCAAGCTGGTAGTTGTTCAGGATCGGCCTGATGTTTGTGTCATCTATGACCGACATGTAGGGTTGCTAAGGTTGATCGTGGATATACAACAAGGGTCCTACGTCATGGGAGCAACAAAGTGGCCAGACCTGAAGAGCAGGTGGTGCATGAGGCACATAGGTGCCAATTTTTTTGTCAGTTCAGGAACAAGGGCTTATGAACATGTTCAACCATCTGTGCAAACAGAAGCAGCTGAGAAAGTTCGACGCACTGTGGAGGACGTTCGATGAATTAACCAAGAAGTAATCACTGTATCCAAGGGATACCGCTAGTTCATCAAGGAACCATACAGTCTACCACGAGCAAGGAGATGACCCCACAGCCTTGTGTGCGCTCTCAACCGACGCACCAAACATTCAGTGTAGGCCGGGGACAAGCATAAAGAGTTTCACAGACTGGATACGAGATGAGCTGTTGGAGAAATGGTCCCTTCTGCATGACGAGAACGGTTCCCGTTATGGAATAATGATAACGAACCTGGCGGAGGTTTACAACTGGGTAATGAAAAGCACGAGATGCCTTCCATTGGTGGGTATAGTTGAAGGTGTGTTACTAGCACCCAAAGATATTTCATTGAGTGATATAGGAACTCCGCTGCATGTATGTTAGACAATCGACTGTTCTACTCAACGGTTGTATCTACGTACATGGCCAACAAAACACGAAAGGCATAGACACATCGCGTGACACCGGAGAGTGGCGTGGAACGAAGATACCACGTGCACTGCGGTGACCGAGGTCGTAGAGGTGCCCACCAGGAGAGGACGTCCCATCTGTGCATACTTCGAGCTGTTGACTACGAGTGCTACTACCAAAAGCCATGCCTGCTACACTTACCATGCTTGCACGTGATTGCCGCAGCCGCCGAGACACACCAATCATATCGTCCGTACATCTCCCACTATTACTACAAGCAAAGTCTTCTCAACATGTGGCATAACGAGGTGTACGGATATCGAGTGGATGGATCATTCACAGCAGCCCCCCTCCAAGGCATCGATGGGTACAGGACATCCGAATGTTGAAGTAGAATGTAGAGCGTCGAAGGACACGGCGTATTCGGAATGATATAGACGAGTCCGAAGTGCGTTTTAATTGTGAATAATGTAATTTTATTTCATGTATTTCTAAATGTATTTCTTTACTTTGCGTACTTCAATATGTACCAGTTAATTATTGTTCCTGTCACATAATTTTTTATATTATGTGCACGATCGAACATATATTTAAATATGCAACATTTCGTTATTTTTCATTTAATTTTTGGTAGTTGTAATGTGTAACATTTAATTATTGTCTAGTTTGTTGTATTTGTTTTCTAACCATGTAGGCACAGGCGCCGATGGCGGGAGCTAGGCATGCTGCTGATGCTTGCCTTGAGCTACTAGACCAGACCGTGGATGCGACCCATTGGTCTAGGTTGTTCATGATTCGTAGCAAGCATACCGAAACATCATGACCTCGGGTGCCAAACGAGATACTTCACATTGACCCACGCTGGGTTCCACAGTAAACTGCCAATGCTTTCTACTCTTTTATGTACATGTACTTACCTGTGAATGCAATTTTGACGACGGTACACCTACACACTACATGCAAGTTACGAGCGGCTGGCTTACTTTTGCTCTGTAGAATGGTGGAGTAGGCCACTACCCCGGAGGAGGGCAAGCATGTTGCATGGTTCGGGTACAACCGGTCCCTGTTGGTAGCACTCGTCGACTGGTGGAGACCAGAGACGCACACATTCCACCTGCTCTGTGGAGAGATGGCTCCGACGTTGTAGGACGTGTGTTACCTCCTAGGACTCCTCTGTGCGGGTCCTGCAGTTGTGCCGCATGACGTCTACATCACGTGGCATGCGGAGTTATCCGCGCGGTTCGTCGAGGTGCAGCGACACCCTTGGGCCAGCCCGTACGTGCCCCTCAGGCAGGGTGAGCGCACGGACTGACGAAGCCGTGGCTACTTCAGTTCACGGTTGGTACCTCCTTTATTGCAATTTAACGGAGACACGCTAAGTTGCTGATAATATTGTACCAAATGCTACAGACCTATCTAATCCACCCGCACGCCGAGGACGAGGACGTGGCCCGCCACTTGGAGGAATACCTGCTCTTGTTGTTCGGTTGGGTAATGTTTCCATCCTCGTATGGGAACACGGTGGACCGGCACCTGATCGAGTATGCCTAGTCCATCGCCGAGACCCCGGAGCATGAGGTAACATATTTCATTAAAATCTCTTCTGATAGGACATGTCTAACTTTCTCATTGTAAACAGATAGTGCAATGGTCGTGGGCCTCTCTTTGTGCTTTCGCGACGGCGTCTGAGGTCTCAGGTAACGCCGTCTATCAGGCGGAACCAGACACAACGATGTCGGGTTGCGTCCTACTGTTGCAGTTGTGGTCCTAGGAGCGCTTCTCCGTCGGTAGGCCTCTTGTTGATACCGCACCGTTCCCACAGGACCTGTACAACGACAACCCGATGGACTGGCCCACCATGGGCCACTACTAGGTTCGATGACAAGTATGCCCCCTCGTATCTTATTCCCCACTTACTCACTTTCATAACATGCACTATTTTTTATTTCCGCGCAGCGGTTGTATGCGCACCGACAAGTCAGGAGGTCCTACCCCGAGTTTGTTCGGGAGTTCGACAGGCTACACGACGAGTACGTGCGGTGGACGCCGTACAGCGCGTACGATGTCCACGTCCGAGCACCTTACGGGATCTCCGTGCTTTGCACGCGGGACGAGCCGTTCTGGCTCACTCATAAGGTCCTCGTCTTCGACCTGTGTGTGGAGTACTTGCCGCACCGAGTGCTGCGGTAGTTCGGCCTATTCTAGGCTTGTCCCTTGCCGCCTCGCCACGTTGTCTCACATGGCGCTCACAAGAATGTGTCCTGAGCACACCACTTAGCATTCCCGTTGAATGGATGTTGTATGTAAATTCCCGTTTTTACATTGCAAGATGACTCGGATGGGGGCTACAGTAGGCACTCAGTTCGCGCATCGTATGCAGCCATGAGCATTGCAGTGGGACGACACACTCGTGGACAGGGTCACCGAGACCCGGGCATACGACCATGACATGTACGACGAGTACATGAAGTGGTTCGCGCCGCGGACTCGGTTCAGGGTGGGGTACACACTAGCACCATATGTCGCAGAGTAGGCATCGGTGTTAGACACATACCCTTCATAGATGTTCGAAAGGGGACAACTTCACGATAAGTGTCACAATCAAATCTCTGTGGGTATGACTTTTTCATGTAAATTACCTCATATCAAACCGGCATTACATGTAGGCACAACTTGCAAGGGAGGTGCACGTGGAGGCTACGTCCATGTTGGCACACCTTCGAGCGGGCATCCAGATGACCACCACTAAGGCCGAGGCAGCTTGGCAGCGGGTCCTCGGCAGGGTGACGCGGTTGTGTCGCCTGGCCACCTGTCGAGGGCGCGGAGACGTCGTCGGACATAGCGCACCACGTCCTCGTGGGTCAGCACCTCGCCCTCCCCTGGTGGCTCCTCGTGGAGCCATGCCCGCATCTCCTCATGGTAGTCGTCTCCCACGGGTCGACGTCGGCTACAGCGAGTCCTCGTGGCCTCCCGCACAGTAGTACACAGCAGTAGTGGGGACAGTGGGGAGACGCTGGGCCTTCTTTGTCTCGCGCAGCAGTAGTGGGGAGAGTGGTGTGACGCGGGGCCTTCTTCGTCTCGTTTCCCACTAGGACCCCAGGGTGGTTTCGGTGACGCAAACTACGACAACCGGGAGGAGGCAACATTCGACGTGGCACAGTATTTGTCGACCGAGTTCCTCGACCCCTCTTAGCTCTCAGGAGCACCGTACCTAGGCACACCCGAGTCACAGCCGGACTACTGTACCCTTGTGCTGTAGGGCTGGCCTAGGAGGGACGTCCGTCCCCGTCGCCACTCACGTACCCCACGGACCAAATCAGGAAGCGTGGCCATGAGTGACTTGTTGTCCAGTTGTACTTTTGTAATGCCTTTACCTTTAACATCATGTTGTATAACTGTCTGAATTTAGTGCTAGCGGGCCTTCTTACCTTATTCGTCTCAATTAGTAACATGTATGCCTTTTCCGATTTTCGCACGTTCTTGCTGGGACAACGTCCGACCTACTCGCCCATAGATAAGTGATAGCCTGCGTTGCGTAGGTCGCTCATGATTTTTCCCGTATTTTCTAGGCCGTATCCGGTGGGCCTCGTGAGGCTACGAAAACCCCTAAGTGGCCATAATTTTGGGGTTTTGTGGCCGCGTGTGCCTTTTTCGATTTTCGCACGTTTGTGTTGGGACAACGTCTGACCTACTCGCCCATAGATAAGTGATAGCCTACGTTGCGTAGGTCACTCGTGATTTTTTTCGTATTTTCTGGACCGTATCCGGTGGGCCCCGTGAGGCTATGAAAACCCCTAAGTGGCCACAATTTTGGGGTTTTGTTGCCGCGTGTGCCTTTTTCGATTTTCGCAAATTCCTGCTGTGAGGACAAATAGTTCGGAATTTCTTTATTGCAAAACGAGGGTGGGAGAGGGAGATTAGAGGGAGGGCGATTCTCAAATCAAAAGTTACTGCGAAAAATAAGATAGGCCACACACTTTATTATGACTTAAAACTGGGAGGAGCATCACGAACAAAGAAAATAATAGTTACAACTTGACGTCTACTGAGTGCATCGAGGCGACTTCCTCTTCGTCCATGCCTTTGGTGGGGCTTCTCTGGCACGACGTGCCCTCTCTCATTTCCTCTCTCTCTCGGCCTCCTTCCCCTTCGCTTCCTTTCTACGTGATCTCTATGTCAAACCACTGCTCAAATTCTCATAGTGCTAGAGGCGACTGCATGAAACATAACTTAGCAAAGTTTCATGTAGAAATATTACGAAACACGTATAATTATTACCATATAGCGATTCTTCAGACTCTTCTCTGGCGGATCAAAGGCGTAGTTGCGGCACTTCCAATACCTCCTCTTCCAAGTTGGAATTTCCCAAGAGCGGACAAGCCTGCAAGGATCTCCGCACATACACATCGGTGGAACAGCCCCACGAGGTAGGAAGAGATCCTAGTACGTTGAATTGCCCAGCCAGTCCCAAGCGCATCCCTTTTTCTTTGCTTTCCCCTTTCCTTTTCCACTTGCATGCCTCGATATTTTCGGTTGATCCTCTACTTCCTTTTATTCTTTCCTCACTCTCTTTTTTTCTCTTCTCCTTCCTTTCTCTCTTTTCTTTCCTCTTCTCTCGGTTCTGCCTTTCCTCTCGGTCTCGTTCGGTGAGAAGGAAGGCAAGCGGGGTCGATGTTATAAAGGAACCTATCGCCCTTATATAGGGCGATCGCCCCATATTAGAGCGATATGTCTCACGGGCGCTCACCGCCCTGACTGCTATTGACGGCCATTGATGTCTAGGGACGGCCATTGACGGCCGAGGGTCCCTCGCCCTATATACAGGCGATGGGCACCCAATTTCGTATTTTTTCCCATGATTATTTTCAAAAAAAAATTAAAATAAATATTAAATAAAAGGCCAATATAGACATTCCAGTATTACGAATTCGTTCATGATCCGTTTTGAAGACAAAGCTACAATAGAAAGCCAATATAGACATATAGTTTGTTTTGATAGCGTTAACCGGCAAACCTAAACATGACACTCGAATGTTATTAAACTACAGTAAGACGATGTATGAGACTAGCGTATGGAAGAATGGGGGAGAAAAGTAGTGCCTGACCAAGAAAACACCCAATACAACACATGCGGATGAATTATTTACTCTTAGAAAGCAGAGCACGGAGGAGACGAGCGAGACATTCAGGAAACAGAATGGAGCATCATGGAGGTGGACTGGTGGAGGCTAGAGACCACCAAGCATGTAGCTCCGGAGTGCCCTCGTGACGGTGGCGGTTGCGGCCGCGAGCTTGGGGAAGTGCTGCGCGACCAGTGACAGCATTGCGAGCGCCGTACCGAGCAGCCAGACGAGGAAGGCGATGAAAAGTGCTCGGCGTGGCTAGGCACGGCCGCGCTCGTCGTAGTATGGCGTATGAGAATGATGGCACTGATTGCGAGGACGTGGCTGCGGTGGCCCTGCTGGTTGAGGCGTTGGCGGATGGCGGCGGCGGCCCTGCTGGTTGAGGCGCTGTCGGATGGCCGCGGCGGCCCTGCTGGTTGAGGCGTCGGAGGTAGCGCATTACCAGGTCTGCCATTGCTGCCTATCTATGCCTGTATGTACTATACTTGCTGGTGTGCGCTGAGCAGTAACGGCGGAGATTATATAGCAGAAAGATAGCATGCAACGATGAGGGCAGAAACGACATGTGATCTTACGTAATTCCCTTGTCCATGACACGACATTGTCATTGTTATTCCCATTTGTCATTCTTATTTCGAAGTTGAACTCCCTAGTTTTATACATCATGCAATCTTGATACGATGTCATCAACTTCAGAGTAGTTGTCACTGCTTTTATTCATACTGTTTGGAAATGAACCATGCCTCCTTGAGTTCATATCTTTTCACAGTTGCAATCTCATAAGTATTTGTTCGCTAAAGATAATTTGAATAGAAGACAAATAGTGGATGAACTCCCCTGTTTATTCTGTAACGAATAAGAATCAGTTGGTCATGTTTTTTTTAATTGTAACGTAGCTAAAAAGGTTGGGCATGAAGTTTGAAAAATGATTTGCGTTTTCAAAAAAAAAAAAAAAGTGGACAGGTATGCAGGTAATCTAGCTAAGGAAGTCACGAATGCTGAAGAACTGGCGCTCTTGGCTGACGTGGAGGGAATTGCTGAGCCTGGGCTTGTTGGTTTGATTGTCGCCCGCGGCCGACCACACGGGAACTCTACCGGGTAAAAACAGAGTACTCTGTAGTATGATCTCTGAAGTCCTATTACGGATTTCTGATCCATTTCCAAGGCCAAAAATTGCAATCAGGCAATAGTTTGGCAGCAATAAGCACTCATATTGTTCAAATAGCTCTAACCAGAGAAGTACAATATTTTTTTTTATTGAGGAATATATATTTTTTTGATTGAGGAGAGAACACCATACATCACTACCCAATTCAAGTTCTTCTCCTCCAGATTATTGCATACATACAGGGTTCTAAACCATTGCACAGTACGCAGCCTGGCTATAGGGTTTTTGTTGAGTTGTGATCCAAATTCTATGAAGGTGGTCGAGTTGGAGGAGCGAAGCGGAGGCTCGTCGCCGGGAGGCTTGGGCCGGAGTGAAGCGACGACCAACTGGCCTGTTAAGCCCACCCCGGGGACGTTTGGGGGTGCGGGGGGCCGCGGTACGGATTAGGGTTCACCTTAAATACATCTTGTAAGCCGCCGGGAAACATACGGCGTTTTGTAAACACTCTCCAAAATAGTGAAGTTTTGGCTGGCTGGTGCCCGTGGTTTTTTTCCCTTCGCATTGAAGGGTTTTCCACGTCAAAATCTCGGTGTCTGATCTGTGTTGGTTTGATCTTCTTCGTTCTTGTTTGCTTATCGATCTCTAACAGTTTCCACCAAGTAGCTATTAGGATCAAGATTCAAAATATCAAAGGCACCGTGTCCCACAATCGCGTCACACCCAGCCTTGAGGGACAGTATGATTATATTGATACGGACCATCATGGATGCTAGAGACCGCCAAGCAAGTAGTTACGGAAAACCCTCGCGACGGCGGTGGCGACGACCGTAAGCCTGGGGAACTGCAGCGCGACCACTGACAGCAACCCAAGCGCTGCGCCGAGCAGCCAAAGGATGAAGGCAATGAAGACAAGCTCAACATTGCCGGACGCGCTTGTGGTGGACAGCTTGTGCATGAGAATGAGGGTACCGGTTAACATGAACATACCGCTAGAGTCACGGAGCAAATGTAGGAGGCCATGGTGACCGATCGCGGGGACTCGGCGGCGGCCGTCCATCTCGGGCTGCCCGATGAGACGCAGGAAGTAGCTCATCACTAACGCTGCCATTGCCTTTGTATTTTGCCTTGTTTTGCTATCTGCTGTGGTGGGTGGAGGAGTTTCTCTGATGTCCTTATATACTAGCTAGCCGGTTCCGGCCGGTGCAACTGAAAACGAGATGGATTTATATCGATGGAGAGGAAGAGGAGGTGCAGTCAAGGGGGCCAGGGTGTCTGGTTCGAAGGGAGCAGACGTGTTATTGCTGTTTTGAATCCCGGCTTTGCTTAATTAGCGTATGGCACGTACTATACGGCTAGTAGTACATGCGATTAGTATAGTGTTTGATCTTTTTTGTCATGGCGTAGATCGATCAAAGGATGCATTTCGCGCTGAAACAAAGGGAAGAGGAGGGGAGTATCAAACAATATATGTAAACTAGATCACAACAGCCCACACGTTGCTTGGGTGAAACGAATCGCCGATCCAGACAGAGATTTTAACGAGAAAATATTTTTCAGGAACACCTAAAAAATTCAAACTATCAAAATTTATAAAAATTGGGAAAATTTGATCATGACTTGTTTCTTTTTTGCGGTAGTTAAGGCATGCTCTCAGGACCATTCTAACAAATTTTAAAGAATTTACAAATTTAGTAGCTCAATTAAATCAACGAGCTTGCTTTACTATCCTTTTTTTACGGTAGCTAAGGCATGCTCTTAGGACCCTTCCAAATTTTTTTAAAGAATTTACAAATTTAGTAGCTCAATTAAATCAGCGAACTTGTTTTAAGCGTGGCAGTAGCACTATCAGATTTTTAGAAATCACAAAAGTTTGGTCACTATTTGAATTTTTTACAGTAGCATAGGCACGCTCTCAGGACACTTCTAAATTTTTTTAAGAATTTAAAATTTTAGTTGCCCAAATAAATCAGCGAAGTTTCTTTAAATGTATTAATAGCATCGCCAAAATTTCTAAAAATCATGCAAGTTTGATAATGATCCAAATTTGTTTGGTACAGTAGGCATACTTTGAGGATCATTCTTAAAGAGTTTTAAAAATTTACAGCATGATTTAATAGCCCAGCCAAATACGTGAAGTTTATCATCCTCTCTGTTGCCCCCCACCCAAAAAAAAAGAAAATACTGTAGTTGCTACAATGAGGTAGCCCTCCCCTGGGATTCGAAGCCAAGACCTACCGCTCGCAAGCGAAGACTCTAAGCCCACTGAGCTAATCGGTGCATGTGAAATGAGATAGACAACAAATATATGAGGCCATCCAGGTTTTACTGTAGAAACCACAGTAAAAAAGGGGCGCATGGCGGGACAGTGGGGCGCGCACGTACCTCCCAACAATATAGAGTTTTATATGATAAAGGCTGGCCGGTGAGGGTAGAAAAGAACAAACCTGCATGACCGATATTCCAGAGTACATGTCATTTTATTACTTTAGATTTTTGCACTTTTATCAAAATGCATCTATAAAAGACTGTATTACTCATCTTTATTATATCTTTAGATAGTACGTCTTACTCTAGTCTATGGTAGTAAAAAGTATTTTCTCCGTTCGTTTTTATAAGGCATATTTTGAATCTGCATAAGGATTAAGGTTGCATTCAAATTAAGAAAGATACGAAAGAAAATGACTTAGATACCCCCCACTTAATTGTCTTGGAAGATAAAAGATATACTTTGTGTGGATGGTAATGAATATACTTTGTGTGGATGGTAATGAATAAATGCATATGAATGAGAGAGAATAAACAGGGGTATAGAAGAAAAGATCTCATTAAATTTGCATACAAATCTTATACTTATAAACAAGACCATTCAAAAAATAAGTCCTATAAAAATTAACGGAGTAAGTATTGAAAATAACTGAAAGGAAGGGATATTAAAAGAAAAAATAGTAAAAAGTCACTTCGAAACTATATAATGATATGAATTTAAAACAAAATTTAAAAACGAGAACGTATGCATCCGAAACGGAAAGAGTACTTCCATGATGCACGAGTGGAGTGATTTTGATGGGTGGCGAAGGATTCACGATGTCGCGAGTGGATTGATTTTGATGGGTGGAGTTTGGATGGGTGAGTGCGGTGGTAACGGCGACATTGGCCAACAGAGAAATTAGCATGCAGTCTCATTCCGCCGAATTGACCAAGGAAGAAACTTTAGGGTGCTGACATGGCAATTAAGTTATATTCTTGCTTAGCGCTTATTAATTTCTTTGTACTTATTAATATCTAAACCTCTGGAGTTTATTCATTTTAAACCGAGTGTCGAATTTGTGGTCCGTTTGAACCTTTATACTCCCTATGACAAATCCAAGCAAAGGAGCTTAATATTGGGTATGCTACGTGTAGAAAAATAATTCATGATCCGTGTGACCTACACGTTAGTCTTCTATTGGCTTACATGTGAACCGCTTCCTCTTTATTTCATTTATTTATTTATTCTTATTTTATGAATTTTGTGTATCAAAATTCATCAAACAAGTCTCTTTTGGAACAAATGAATGAGCTTCTAAAATTCCTGAGGAATGGCTCAACCCTTAGGAATTTTGGAGGAAATCTAACATGAGGTCCAATCTCATAGAATTTTTCCTTTGTATCTATCTCTCACCAAAATCATGTACTCTTTTTAACGTGAAGTATTGAAAAGGCACAATCAAACAATTCGTCTGATTTAGAATTTCAAATGATTTAATTAGACATGCCACTCCAATTGCTGTGCTTTTTTCCTATTCTACGTTCCAAATACGCCCTTAAACATTTCACTCAAAGTACTGTAGTAACAGATATGAAAGCACAGGGACTACAACTTAAGCAGTAGTGTGGAGGCTTTTGGATCATAAAGCGACTCTCAAGATCTTTTGGAAATGCTTAGTGCAAGTACTGTGCCATTTTTTTTACCAGGGTTTGCATTATCGATTTGACCTTGAAAATCGCCCCGGCTGTTACCAATTTTCGTCGATAGTCGGTCGAAAATCGTTAAAAATTGAAGGGTTTAAAAATCAAATTTTTTAAAATAAAATTAAAAAAAAATCTATTTTCACCGATGATCGCTTGATATGACTCGTTAATCAATCGACCAAGTGAACTTCTTTGATGGTCTATTTTTTTAGCGATTTTCGCATGATATTCATCGAAAATCGAGCGATATTAAGCTATTATCACGATATTTACGTCGCATAATTTTTTTTCAATTTTTTAAATTTAACCGGGTTACCGACCTATACTAGATACCGAACCAGCTCAATATGATTGATAATTGCGAGATATTGCGAACCTTGTGTTTTCACTGTAGCAGGTACTGTAGCTTTGCTACGTTGGCTACAGACTGCCTTGATCGGACAGCTATTAAGGCATGGGGCTTGCGGATACAGTCCATACCCACTGTATGGGATCCTCATCCAATATGAGAGTATAGTGCGAAGAATTTTTTTTATTTAATATTTATTTTAAATATTTTTTTTTCAAAACTAATCGACGGAAAAAAATTACAAAAATACCCGCCTGTCGCCCTATACTGGGGCGAGAGGTGGCCCTGCTAACGGCCGTCTAACGGTCGCCCGTCCATCCGAAAGCCACGTGGCACCTATCGCCCGAACCAGGGCGACAGGTTCCCTTTTAAATCGTGAAAACTGAGCACTGTGCTCATTTGCCTGCCGAGCGAGGAGGAGAGCACCGAGCGCTGCGAGAAAGAAGAGGAGAGGAGAGGAAGGAGAGGAAAAAAGAGAGGAAAAAAAAGAGAGGGGAAAAAAGTATTCGTCGTTTTTGTGGAGGTAAGTCCAAAAATTTTATATGTAATATTTAGAAATTTTAGGATTGTGTAATATTTAGAAATATAGAAACTTAATGTGGTAGTTTCTATTAAGCAATATTTAGAAATTTAATGTAGTATTTAGTATTTAGCAATATTAGGATTGTATAGTATGTAGTATTTAGAAATGTTGAGATTTAATGTAGTAGAAATATTAGGCAATATTTAGAAATTTAATGTAGTAGGATTGGATAGTAGAAATTTTTTTATGCAAATAATTTATTAGGCAATATTTATGACGAGGGTTGGGCGTCCTTTGACCGGCTGGCGCGCGGTCAACAGACCCCCTGAGCTCGGGAGACCCCCGGCCTCGACCTGGGTGCGTACCGAGGCGCTCGACCTAGAGCGCGCTAGACCCGAGCACGGCCTAGCTCGACCTCGAGCTCGGGCGGGCCCTTGTTCGGAGCCGCAGTCCACCCTTGGATTTCGTATCAAGCATTTGACCGACAGTTGCTCAAGGCGCGGGTCGTGGGGCAGGCGCAGATGCGTGCAACAAGTTCGGAGCGGTTACTGCTGGCCCTCAACGTGCATGAAGGCCACTTCCCGGGAATCTAGCCCAGCCGTTGCGTGCTGATGAGGTATAAAGACCAAGGGAGCACAATCCTTTGGGGCAGACGAAGACAACACACAACGCGCCCTAGCTCGAGCTTAGACTTAGCCATTGTCGAACTTGAGCTGTAAAACATCCTTGTACTTAGAATTAGCCAAAAGAACTGCCGCAAGGCGACTGGAGTAGAGCTATTACCTCCATAGGGGCTCGAACCAGTATAAATCTCGGTCTCCGCCGTTGTCGTCTTTGTTCGACCATAACCACGCCTATACTTTTCCTCCGACTGAGCGAAGCGCAGCTCGGGTCCCGTATCACACCGACCCCAAACTCACCTCTTGCGGTTGGCGATCCCGATCGTCGACAGCTGGCGCCCACCGTGGGGCCCGATTGCTTCGCTTACTCGCAGGAACAACATCAAGAAACCAGGAGCAGGGCGCACTTCATTGACGGACTTTCCTCAAGCGTGGATTCGGGCACGGACTCTGACTCCGTGTCCCTGTTTTCGCCTTCGCCGCCGCCCGAGCAGACGCTCGATGGCGACGGTCAAGGCGCGGAGGGAAATGCGACGATCGTGATCCGCAGACTCAAGACGCCGCCGGATGGTGCACGTCGCTATCAACTGCTTATAACCGCCCTCCGGCGGGAGGCCCAGGAGAGGGCCAGCACGTCCTCTGGGCCCCCCAGGCTCCCTCTCACGGGGGAGCGCCTCCGCGCTATCGCCCGGGTCATGGCTGACCCCGATAGGGCAAGGTCGGAGCTCTTTGGCCGAGCTCTGGCCGAAGAGCTCGATCGGGCTGCGACCGAGGTCGCACCTCCGCAGCACCGAAGTCAACACTCGGGGACCCGCTCCCAGAAAAGTGATGACAACACGCCGCTGCCGCTCACAAGACCCATCGGACGCCTCGCGCAGAGCCGCCCCGAGCAGCGGGTTCGGGATGAGGCTTTGACGCAGGCGCGCCGGCGTCCTTCGGGCACCGCGCCAAGCAGGGCCAGGCCCGAGCCGAGCCACACGAACTCCGAGTCGACCGGCAGCAGGTCTGCGGACCTCTCCCCGGACGTTCCGCCCAGGCGCCGTAAGGTCCAGGACCGCTTGCGCTACCTACCAGGCGATTCCCGCGCCCGGCACCGTGGTCGTTCCCACCGAAGGTCGGGCCGCCGGGGGAGCCTCGACTCCGAATCCGGCAGCAGCAGGGACCTTGTCGGTGATGACCACACCCGGTCGACTGTCTCCGCCTATGGCTGCATGGCGTATTCCGACGGTCTGCGCCGCGTGCGGTGGCCAGCACGGTTCAAGCCCGCGCTGATCGAGCGCTTCGATGGGACTAAGAACCCCGACGAGTTCTTGTCCATCTACTCGACCGCCATCCTGGCGGCCGGAGGGGACGAACTGGTGATGGCAAACTACCTCCCGACCAGATCGACGGGCCGCGAGGACTGGCTTTTCAACCGTAAACTGGTTCCTTCAAGTCGTGGCGCCAATCCGAACGCCCGCGCTCCAACTTTCGAGTTGTTACGAGCGGCGGGAGGGAGAAGGACTGGATCGTGTCATCGGGGCAAGAACGAGCCGCTGCGTGATTTCGCGGCGGCGATTTATCCGCACAAGGAACCCGATTCGAGCATCTCCAACGGCCGCCATCAAGGCATTCAAGTTTGGCGCCCGCGATCGGCGCCTTTATCAAGACTCGAGATCACCTCATGGCTCAGCGTCAACAAACTTTTCCGCATGGCGGAGCGATATGCGGACGCGGATGATGCAGTCCGCTGGAAGCGCGACTACGACCAAGGTAAGCTTGGTCTAAACCAAACAGAGGCCGGCCCGTCCAATTCAAGGGGTGCCGACCACGGCACCGCCGCTAGGAAGCGGAAGCGTGACCGTCGGGGCGGCGGCGGTCTGCCGCGGGTGATCGTAACGGCGGACGGCCAGCGCGAGGTCATCGAGGTCCGAGGTCAAGCTCGAGAGGGCTCCAAACCTCGCCAAGGTCGGCCTCGACCTCGTCAGGCGCAGAGCCAGCCCCAGCAGGAGGGCCAACGACCTGGGCCCCAGTGGGCCGATGCCCGGCCGCAGGGGGCCGAGAGGCACTTGGGATATGATGAAGCCAAGTTCTGCCTATTTCACAGGCGGCCGGCCACGACCTGCGGGCCTGCAAGGCTTGGCAAAGCAAACTGGATGCCTTCTATGATGGGCGGGGTGAAATGCCCGTTCTCGGCGATGACGACGCACCAACAGGTAAACGCCGCGCGAGCACGACGACCTCGATGAGTTCCAAAGAGGCGAAGCGCCGGATCGATGTCATCTTTGGCGGCTCGTCGGCTTACCGACCCAGCGCGAGGTCAAAGCCGCCATGAACCATCTACCAGTCGCCATTTGGAAGGCCCATCGAGCAGACCCCGCAAGTGGTCAGCCACCATCACCTTCTCTCCGGAGGACGCCCCCTGTATGGCTCGAGACACGAAGACCGCTTTGGTCGTGACCCGACCGTCGGCAATACGCGGTCGGGCGCGTATGGTCGACGGCGGCAGCTTTCTAAACTTGTCGCAGGCGAGCGCCGATCGAATGCAGATTCCCCGGTCGAAGATCAAGAACGTCGCCATACCCTTCTTCGGGATCGTTCCCGGGAGTTCGACCATCCCCCTGGGGCAGGTGGTCTTGCCCGTGACCTTCGGTGACTCGGACAACTTCCGCACCGAGTTGGTCACCTTCGAGGTGGTCGAGGGTGACCTCCCGTACAACGCCATTCTCGGGCGACCTGCCTTGGTCAAGTTTATGGCGGCCAACCATTATGGCCATCGATGTATGAAGCTGCCTGGCCCAAACGGCATCATCACCATGCGGGGCGACCTGCAGGCGGCGCATGGGTGTGAGACCAAGGCCTTAGCTCTTGCAGGTATGCTGCCCCAGCGCGGTCCGGAGGCGACGACAAAGAACGCCCGCCAGAAGGCGGCGATCCAGCCCAGTGGGGCGACGAAGGCCGTGCTGCTCGAGGAGGGCGACCAGACCAAGTGCATCCACGTCTCGGCAGAGCTGAGTTCCAAATAGGAACTCGAGCTCGTCACCTTCCTTCGCGCCAACAAGGGTATATTCGCTTGGGAACCCGCGGACATGCCCGGCGTTCCGAGGGAGGTGATCGAGCACAAGTTGCAGGTGAGATCCAGCTCGACCAGGCGCCGGAAGCTGCTGCTTTCCCCGGAGAAGGTCGCGGTCATCAAGGAGAACCTCGACAAGCTCCTGAAGGCCGGCTTCATTCGTGAGGTTAATTACTCCGAGTGGCTCGCCAATCCGGCCATCGTCGCGTAAGAAGGGAGGAAAGTGGAGAATGTGCGCCGACCATACGGGGTTGAACTCGCTTGCCCGGGATAACTTCCGCTCACAAGATCGACCAGATCGTCGACTCCACCGCAAATGCCAAGATGTTGAGCTTCTTGGATGCTTACTCGGGTTACCACCAGATCAAGCTGGCGGTTGACGACGAGAGCAAGACTTCCTTCATCACACCGTTTGGCACCTATTGCTATACGACAATGTCATTTGGTCTGCGCAATGCGGGGGCCACATTTCAACGTCTGATGACCAAGACATTCGAACCCCAGATCGGGCGAAACCTTGAGGTCTACGTGGACGACATCATCGTCAAGAGCCCCTCCGAGGGCGACCACGTTCGCGACCTCGAGGAAACCTTCGCCAACCTGAACAGGCACAAGATCAAGCTCAACCCCGAAAAGTGCGTGTTCGGCGCAAGCGCCGAGCAAGGTGCTCGGCTACATGATCGGGGCTCGGGGTTGGCTGAATCCGAAAAGATCGAGGCGATCGAGAAGATGGCGCCCGACCTCGATCAAGCAGTGCAGAGCCTCACCGCCGCATGGCCGCCTCAGCGAGTTCATATCGAGGCTCGGCGAAGCGCTGGCTCCCATTCTTCCATACTCGCGCAAGCACGGGCTTCGAGTGGACTCGAGGCGCAACGGTCCTTCGACGAGTGAAGGTATACTGCTCGCCCCCACCCTCCTCATAACGCCACAACTTTGGCGAGAGGTTGTCGCTTTATCTCGCTGCCACCGCCCTATTTGCCGCTGCCGCCCCGGTGGCGAACGGGGTCTCAAAGAAGACCAATTTATTACGCCGAGGTCTTGCATGGTCCGGCGAGCGCTACCCGCAGTCTGCCGCCAGATGTTTCTCATGGCGTCGCGCAAGCTCGGCACTATTTTCAGCGCATTCCGTGGTCGCCCCGAGCAGCTTCCCGCTTGGAGACATCTTGCGGAACCCAGTGACGGCGGTGGGCGTCGCCAAGTGGGCTATGGGGCCGTGGCGTTTGATGTCCGTGTCGCCGCCGAACACCATCAAGTCGCAGGTGCTCGCCGACTTCATGGTCGAGCAGGTGTCGCAATCTGCGCCCGAGCCTGAGGTCGGGGACGAAAAGCCTTGGGTCATGTTCTTCGACGGCTCGAGGTCTTTCAAGCGCTCGGGGGCTGGCATCCTTATTCTCACGCCGCGCGGCGACCAGCTGAGGTACGTGGTTCATTTTGGGTTCGCGGCGACCATTAATGTGGCAGAGTACGAAGCTCTCTTGGCGGGCCTCCGAGCTTGCAAGGCTTTGGGTGTGCGCCGGTTGGTCGTAAAAGGCGACTCCCAACTCGTCGTCAACCAGTACAACAAGGAGTACCAATGCTCGGGAGACTCGATGGCGAAATACCTTGCCGAGGTGCGCAAAATGGAGAAGTGGTTTCAGAACTTGAGCTCAGCACATCCCCGTGAAGGACAACTCAAATACGATTTCTCTCCAAGCTCGCCTCCTCCGACGACGAGATCCCACCCGACGTCATCCTAGAGACGTTGGCGGCTCCCTCGATCTCCGAACAGGAGGCCTTGCTCGTGGCGGTTGAAGGTACACCTTCCTGGGCTGAATCCATCTGTGATTTCCTTGCACGGGGCGACCTACCACCTGACCCTGCCGAGAGGAACCGGATCAAGCGTCGGGCGAGTCTATACACGCTCGTCGAAGGGGAGCTCTACAGGCGACATGTTTCCGGCATCCTGGCGTGGTGCGTCTCCACGGAGGAGGGTAAGTACCTACTAAACGACATCCATTCGGGCCTCTGTGGAGCACATTCTTCGTACAGGACGATGGTCGGCAAGGCCTTCCGCATGGGGTATTATTGGCCAATGGCTCTTCAAGATGCTCGTGATATTGTCCGCACTTGCCGCGCATGTCAATTCCACGCCCGGAAGTCGCACCACCGCTTATCGCTCCGCACCATCCCGCCACCGCCCTTCTTGACATGGGGGCCGGATATCCTCGCCCTTTTCCTCAAGCGGTCGGGGAAGAAGTTCTGTCGGGCCATTGACACCTTCACCAAGTGGATCGGGCCAAACCGCCTCGACCATCACCGCCGGGCGGCGATTCGTTTTTTCCGCTTGTTCGTGGTCACCAGCACGGAGTTCCATGCAAAATTATCACCGACAACGGTACCCGGCTTACAAAGTGAGTTGTTCCAGAGTTTTGCGAGAACTCGCATCAAAATATGCTTCACTTCGTGGCTCACCCCGAGCAACGGAGCAATGAACGCGCCAACCGCAAATCGTCCAGTATGCCAAGAAACGAAGTTACGATGAGCTCGAACGCCACGGCAAGACAGGTGGACGAGCTTCCCACCGTCCTATGGTCTATTTCATTCATGACAAGCCGAGCCACGGGTCCACACCCTTCCGGCTCGTGTTCGCACACCGGCCGCCCCGCCTCCCGAGGTTACACTGGCTCGCCAGGTCGCTTTGGTCGACCAAGTCAACTTCGAGCACGAACGGTCTCTCGACCTTACCTCGCGGAAGAAGTAAGATGCCGTGCAATCGCTATGAACAACGACTACCCGCAAGCTCTTCGCAGACATGCGTCTCGGTCAGACGACCTAGAAGCTCCTTGTTGGGGACCTAGCCCCGAGACGGATTCTGTGGCTCGCCCAAAGACCAACAAGTTGTCCCCACGGTGGGAGGGCCCCTATAGAGTCATTTCAACAGATCGCACGGGGGCTTACCGGCTAGCGATGCCCGATGGCAGAGAGCTCTCTAGCTCGTGGAACATAGATCAGCTTCGGAAGTTTTATGTGTAAACTCTATACCTTGCATTTTCAATAAAGCTGATTGCTCCTTTTTCACTCTTTATTATTGTTTCCACTTGTGTTGTTACCATTCTTTGTACGAGCCCTCTTTTTGTTTGAGCACGACCTTTCGCGCGCAGCACGTTTGCTCTTGGTCTACGTGTCGCGGGTTCGACGTTCACCCCCAGTGGACGAGCTAAACGTAAGCCGAACCTCTTCACGATCTAGCTCTCCCCTGTGCCCGGGCCCGAGCCGAGGGCCTGGCCACTTTGGCTGTTGAGCAAATGCGCATGGTCGTGATGGTTGCTCGAGCGTTAATCTGGGTGTAACCATCTACTTAACGGTTTTGCTTTGTGTCACTCTACTTTCGCGAACTTGTCCTCGACTCTGCAGGTCGTGGCCGCTTGTCCGTATCTACGTCTTGTGCCCGAGGCATGCGTCGCTCGACCTTGGGCCCAACGGGGGCTGGATAGGGGTACCCTATTGGCATACGACCCACGGCGCACGACTAGGAGCGAAAGAGGCGAACGCCAAATACCCTCGACAATAAGCTTAAAAACAAGACAACAGTTCTTCCTGCTCTCCAAAGCAAACCACAGCTCTATTAACACATTTTGACTTGAGTGTTTTCTGTTTCGGCCATCTCGCGGGCAAGCTTCTCGCTGTTCGGCGACTTTGGCCCTCGGGGCCGGCTTCGCTCGTTCTGGAGGGCTACCGTGGAGGCATCCGCAGCTCGGCGCCGTTTGTCTTGGAGCTGGGCCATGGCGCTCGTCGCCGCCCTTTTGGCATGCTCGAGCCTTCCTTCGAGTTCCGAGATCTTGGCCTCGAGCTCAGGGGGCGCCTTCGCCGAGGAGGACGACTGATCTGCGGCGGCCTTCTCCAGCGCCACGACCTTGGCCCGCTCGTCCTCGACCGCCTTGTTAGCGTGCCCAAGCTTCTTTTCGAGTTCCAGGACCTTGGCCTCGAGCTCGGGGGACGCCTCCGGCAGGGGAGACGTCCACTCTGCGGCGGCCTTCTCAAGAGCTTCGATTTTAGCCCGCTCGGCGTCGAGCGCCTTGGCCGATCGCGCGCGTTCCTGCTCCACGGCCTTAAAGCCGTGGTCGCGTTCGAGGCCCCTGCTCGCTCGAGCTCGCCGCGTGAGCTACCTCCTGCGCGCCTCATCGTCCGGGCAGATCGCCGAGCTCTTGGGCTCGCCGCCGAGCTCCCCGCCGACCTCAATGGTCCCGATGAGCTTGAGCGCCAACCTCCGCGCCTCTATCACGTTAAGGAGGCCCTCAAGACGCCAAGATGCTCTTGAAGGCCTTGTAGCCCGCGAGAGGCATGGTCGATCACCTTCACGATTTAAAAGGGTGGCCCAAAATGTGAGTGGACAAGGAGCTCACCATTTAACCACGGCGCGTGGGAAGACCCTTACCTCGCGGAGATGGCCTCTAGGGCGCAGACGGTAAATTCCTCATGATCGTCCATACGATCGCGAGGATCTCTCCTCCTCATCGACCGCCGTGTTGAAGTCGGGCCGACCACGGAATCGCCGGTGCACTTAGGCGTGGTCGGACTCCCACCCCGATGGCGGCTGGTCTTCACGCCTCTTCCGGTGGACTCAACTCGCGCCGGGGGCGGCGGCAGATCGCCCCGACCGATCAGGCCTCGCTGTCTCGGCACTAAGGGAATGGCGGCCGGGCCCGCCATGCATCCTCGACCTCCATGTTCGATGCCGCGCTCAAAGACACGGCGTAGCCGCGAATCGAAAGATCTCGCGAGCACCGCGCTTGGTCACCTTTCGGGTCGGCGGTGTCGCGACCTCGACGCCCGGAGCGGCCGTGGTCGGGAGCTCGGTATCACCGCGCGCCGCGAAAGCTCGGTATCTCCCTCGCGGTGGCACCAGAGAAACAACGCGGCGGCCATGATCATGGGCCTCACCGGTGTCAAAATCCGTCGGCTAGTTAAGGGTCGGGCTCACATCGTCTGTGTCGTCAAGGCCTTGGTCGAACTCGCCGCCGAATCAGCTCGGCGACTTCGACGGAGTCGCGCGGCGAGAGAGGCGACAGGACCAATTCAATGTGTTCTCCTCCTCGGACTCGGACTCGCTCGGATATGTACCCATCACAAATGGGCAAGTTTCGAGCTCGGGCGCCAAGGTCCGCGATCAAGAGCATACACTAAGCCGTAAAGATGCGGGGCGACGGTCTAAGATCTTTAGGGGTTTACCTGGGTCACCAGCCTCCGCCTCGCCGAGGGTCGGCGAAGATCTTGCTGCCCCGGCACACGGGAGCACGCCCTTCCGCCCCACCACTGGGACCTCAGACTCGGGCGGCTTCGTCGCCGCCAGCGGGCGGTCCCAGACCTCGAGCCCGAGCACCCTAGGCCGGGCCGGGGCTCGAAGTCCGGGCGGCGACCGCGCGCTCTGTTCTCGCAAAGAGGAAAAGCTCATCAACCGACAAGTCACGCGGCACGAAGCTCGGGGCTCGACCGTGGGATCCTTACCATGGCACGGTCCCCCACTCGACGTGGGATTTTTCGCCGGTGGCCCGCTCCGGCAATGGAGGCCTCTTCTTCCCTTTCTTGCCCTTGCTCGCCGCAGAGGGAGCATCCTCCCGCCGTCTCCAACAACTCTTGGTGATCCTGCGGGCATGCGAGGCTCAAAAAGGGGCTCGTGGGCGCATGGCTCGAGCGCTTGGTCGGATGACTTACCTCGGTCTTGCGACGGAGCACATTCTTTGGGACGGGGTCGCCAATGACGTACTCGTGCGCCAGCTTCCCGAACATCTCAGACATCCTGGAAGCGACCCATGATTCCTTTGGCGCTGCAAAAAAGAGGCGTCTGTCAGGAAAGATCGAAAGGTGGACTCGAGCAAGACCTTGGGACAAGAAGGCTTACCGGACGCACCCTCGCGGGTCGGGTCGTCGCGCCCCTGGATCTCATAAAATGGGTGCATCCTCCTCCGAAGGGGGGACATGCGATTCAAGCAGAAGTTGTTGGTCCGCCGCCTGCTGAGGCCGCGATGGCGCAGATGTGTATGAGGGCGATGGCTTCCTCGCCGACCTCGAGGTCGTCCGACCCGGTCTCCTTCTTCCCTGAAGGGGGGCCCTCAGACACCAACAGGCCGACCTCGCCCCTCTTCAGTAGAACCACCGCCGACCACGGCCGAGGGAGTCCCGAGGTTGGAACTTGGGGAAGGCCCACTTGAGCCCGACTGCTGTCAAGTAAAGGCATCCGACCACGGGTCCTTCCCGAGCTTAAAGAGGTCAAGTATCGGAAGAAGAGCGAGGGGTCTGGAGGATCCCTAGGAATCCTCGATAGATGGGAGAAGATGGTGAGAAGGAGAACAGACTAAGACTGTGTTGATGAGCTCGATGTCGCAGCCTAGAGAGGACCTCGGCGATTTAACTCGCCTCCCGGGTCCATAAGTCAAGAGGACATAGTGCTCGGTACAAACAATCTCGCTATCCTTGGGTTGTGGTTCGATCTCGCCGCCTGGCAGCCGCCATACGAACGGATCGAGCAATCCCAGGGCCTCGAGTTCCTCCATCCTGGCGGACGACAACGTGCTCCTCCCTAGCTTGGCCATGGCGATCGCGTCTGTTTTTGGTCGAGGGTGGGGGAGGAGATTTTTCGCTTGGGCAAGGAGGCTTGGAAGTCTGAGGTGCCTGGTCGAGAGTCTTCCTCAGCGGACGCTGCATGTTCGTGTTTTTAAGGTCAAGGCCATTGAGACCGGTCCACGGCGCTTCGGAGGGCGCGCCGCCACGATTTGATGGGAGCAGTTAAGGCCTAGGCTGCGTTTTCGAGGCACGGCAAGTGCCACCACTGTCAGATCCGTCATCGGGCGACGGAGATCAAGAGGCGCCAGGTGTCATATCCTCAAGGCCTGGCGTTACGTTTCCGCACGACCTCGACCTCAAGGAAATTCTGGGAATTGATCTCGGCTATGGAGACTCAAGGTCGGCCCATGTTCCGCCACGACCTTAAGCCTGGGCTAGCCGACGAGGTTTGGCGTCCTTTGGTGGCGGCCATGGTCAATCGGACCCCGAGCTCGGAGACCCGGCCTCGACTGGTGCATACCGAGGCGCCGACCTAGAGCGCTAGACCCGAGCACGCCCCGCCGACCTCGAGCTCAAAGCGGGCCTTGTTCGAGTCATGGTCCACCCTTGGATTTCGGATCAAGCATTTGACCGACGGTTGCTCAAGGCGCGGGTCGTGGGGCAGGCGCAGATGCGTGCAACAAGTTCGGAGCGGTTACTGCTGGCCCTCAACGTGCATGAAGGCCACTTCCCGGGAATCTAGCCCACCGCTATGTACGAGGAGGTATAAAGACCAAGGAGCACAAATCCTTTGGGCGCATTTAAGACAACACACAACGCCCTAGCTCGAGCTTAGACTTAGCCATTGTCGAACTTGAGTCAGAAACATCCTTATACTTAGAATTAGCTAAAAGAATCGCCAAGAAGGCGATCGAGTAGAGCTATTACCTCCACAGGCTCGAATCAAGATAAATCTCTTGTCTTCGCTTCGTTGTCGCCTTGTTCACCATAACCACGCCTATACTTTTCCTCCGACTGAGCGAAGCGCAGCTCGGGTCCCGTATCACACCGACCCCAAACTCACCTCTTGCGGTTGGCGATCCCGATCGTCGACAATTTAGAAATATAATGTGGTAGAAATTTAATATTACGATGAAGCACGGCAGCCCCCCTCCAGGGCATCGATGGGTACCAGACATCCGAATGTTGAAGCAGAAGGTCGGGCGTTGAAGGACACGACGTATTAGGAACGATATGGACGAGTCAGAAGCGCGTTGTAATTGTGAATAATGTAATTTTATCTCGTGTATGTGTAATATATTTGTAGGCTTGTTGTTGACCCGAGGCCATACTCACAGGACCTATACCACCAGCACCAGATCGACTAGCCCACCATGGGCCTCTACTGGGTTCAGCGATAGGTATGCCCCCTTGTATCTTATCCCCCACTTTGACACTTTCATAACATGCACTACTTTTTATTTTCGCAGCGGTTGTACGCCCACCATCAGGTCAGGAGGACGTACCCCGAGTTCGTTCGGGAGTTCAACAGACTCCAGGACGAGGATGTGCAGTGGACACCGTACAACGCGTACGACCTCCAGGTCCAAGCACCTCACGGGCTCCCGAGCTTTGCTGGTGGGACCATCGGGTCTGGCTCACCTGTAGGGTCCTCGTTTTCGACCTGTGCGTCGAGGAGTACTCGCTGCACCGAGTGCTGCGGCAGTTCGGCCTCTTCCAGACTTTCCCCCTGCCGCCTGCTCACATTGTCTCACGTGGTGTGCACAGGTACGTCTATTGAGAACACTGCTTAGCATTCCTACGGAATGCATGTTGTATGTAAATTGTCGTTTTTGCATTGCAGGATGAACAGGATGGGATCTCCACCGGGCACTCCGTTCATGCATCGCATGGTGCAGTGGGCACTGCAGTGGGACAGCGCGGAGACGGACACAGTCACCGAGACCCTGCCGTACGACCATGCCATGTACGAGCAGTACATAGAGTGGTTCGCACCGCGGACTCGGCTCAGGGTGGGGTACACACTAGCACCGTATGTCGTAGCTCAGGCATTGGTGTCGAACATGTACCCTTCACAGATGTCCCAAAGGGACAACTACGTAGTAAGTGCCACAATCGAACCTTTATACGTATGTCTTTTTTATGTAAATTACCTCATATCAACCTGGCATTACATGCAAGGACATATTCTAGGGGAGGTTGAGGCGGACGCTACATCTATGTTGACGCGCCTCGACGCGGGCATCCAGATCATCGTCGATGAGCACCGCACATCTTATGATCGGATCCGCGCCACGGTGAGGCGGATACGTTGCCTGGCCACCTGCCGGGGGGGCGTAGACGTCGTCGAGCGCAGTGCACCACGTCCCTGTGGGCCAACACCTCCCCCTCCTAGTGGAGTCGTGCCCGCACCTCCCCAAGGCAGACGTCCCCCATGGCCCGATGTCGGCCACTACGAGCCCTTGTGTCCTACAACACAGCCGCAGTGGCAACACTGGGGTGACGAGGTCCAGTCTTTGTCTCACGCCCCAGCAGGCCCCCAGGGTGCTCTCGGCGACGCAGACTACGACGACATCAAGGAGGAGCGAGCGTTCGACGTGGGGCAGTACCTGTCCACTGAGTACCTCAGGCCCTCTCAGCTCCTGGGAGCACTGCACCAGGACACACCCGAGTCGCCGACAGAGTACACTACCCCTGCGCTGCAGGACCGGCCTAGGAGGGTCGCCCGTCCACCGTCTCCACTCACGTACCCCACCGACCAGATCAGGAGGCGTGGTCGTGACTGTGTTGTTGTACAGCTATACTTTTGTAATTTCTTTTTCTTCAGCACCATGTTGTATAACTCTCTGAACTCAGTGTGCACTTTTTTAGCTTATCTTTCTCAATTAGTAACGCGAGTGCTTTTTCCAATTTTCGTAACTTCGTGTCGGGGCAACGTCCGGCCAGGTCGCCCATAGATAAGGGCTAGCCCACATTGTGTAGCTCACTCATGATTTTTTTTGTAATTTTTGGGCCATATCTGGTGGGCCCCGCGAGGCTAAGAAAACCCCTAAGTGGCCATGATTTTCGTGATTTCGTGGTCGCGAGTGCCTTTTCCAATTTTCATAACTTCGTGCCAGGGCAACATCCGGCCAGGTCGCCCATAGATAAGTGCTAGCCCACGTTGCGTAGATCACTCCTGATTTTTTTCGTAATTTTTGGACCATATCTGGTGGGCCCCGTGAGGCTAGGAAAACCCCTAAGTGGCCACGGTTTTCGCGGTTTCGTGGCCGCAAGTGCCTTTTCCGATTTTCACAACTTCATGCCGGAGCAACGCCCGGCCAAGTCGCCCATAGATAAGTGCTAGCCCATATTGCGTAGATCACTCGTGATTTTTTTCATAATTTTTGGGCCGTGTCCGGTGGGCCCCGTGAGGCTAGGTAAACCCCTAGGTGGCCACGATTTTTGCAGTTTCGTGGCTGTGAGTGCCTTTTCCGATTTTCGCAACTTCGTGCCGGGGCAACGCCCGGCCAGGTCGCCCATATAAGTGCTAGCCCACATTGTGTAGATCACTCCTGAATTTTTTTTATAATTTTTGGGCCATATCCGGTGGGCCCCGTGAGGCTAGGAAAACCCCTAAGTGGCCACGATTTTCGCGGTTTCGTGGCCGCGAGTGTCTTTTCCGATTTTCGCAACTTCATGCCGAGGCAACGCCCGACCAGGTCGCCGATAGATAAGTGCTAGCCCATGTTGCGTAGATCACTCCTGATTTTTTTTTGTAATTTTTGGGCCATATCCGATGGGCCCCGCGAGACTAGGAAAACCCCTAAGTGGCCACGATTTTCATGGTTTCGTGGCCGCGATTGCCTTTTCCAATTTTCCCAACTTCGCGCCGGAGCAACACCTGGCCAGGTCGCCCGTAGATAAGTGCTAGCCCACGTTGCGTAGATTGGTCGTGATTTTTTTCATAATTTTTGGGCCGTATCCGGTGGGCCCCCTGAGGCTAGGAAAACCCCTAAGTGGCCACGATTTCTCAGATTAAAAATTACTGCGGAAAATAAAGTAGACCACACTCTTCATTACGACATAAAACTAGGATGCGCGTCACGAACAAGGAAAATAATGGTTACAACTTCACGTCTACTGAATGGATCGAGGCCACTTCCCTTTGGCCCATACCTCCGGTGGGGCTTCTCTGGCATGACGTGCCCTCTCTCGTTTCCTCTCTCTCGGCCTCCTTCTCTTCCGCTTCCTTTCGACGTGCCTCATCGCGTGCCGCGTCACGCTACGCTTCAAGCTGCCGTCTAAACTCCTCGTCTCGGATGCTTTGATCAAGGAGCCTTTGGTCTTCGGGATCGATCTCTATATTAAACCACTGCTCAAATTCACACAGCGGCGGAGGCAACTAAATGAAAAATAAATTAACAAAGTTTCATGTACAAATATTACGAAACACGTATGATTGTTACTAGCTGGCGATTTTTAGGCTCTTCTCCGGCAGGTCGAATTTGTAGTTGCGGCACTTCCAATACCTGTTCTTCCAAGTTGGAATATCCCAAGAGCAGACGAGTCTGTAAGGATCTCCGCACAGACATATTGGTGGGACAACCCCGAAAGGTACGAAGAGGTCCTGGTACGAGATGTTGCACAGCCACGCCGAAGCGCCTACCTCTTCCTTCGCCTTCTCCTTTCCCTTTCCACTTGCACACCTCGGCATTTTGGATTGATCCTCTACTTATTTTTTCCTCCCTCTCCTTCCCTTCTCTCTTTTTTTCTTTCTTCTTCTTTCGCTGCTCGCTTTGCGAGGCTGCGAGCAAGAACAAAAGTTATAAAGGGTAGATATCGCCTGATTATGAGGCGATCGCCCCATATCAGGGCGATATTTACCTTCGAGCAGTGTGCCTCCTAACATTTTCACAAGCAAACTGGCAGTCAAAAAATAGATGTTTGTATGACACGCCATACGAAACAAGCAAAATGCCAGATACCATTTTTATTTAGCAGTTTGAATAGCCAATTGCTAAGTAAGTAAATATGTTTACCACCAGGATCTTCAATGATCATGCCACCATTGATTGCACCAAAAAAATTTAAAACAAATATTTTGTGCCCTATTGCCCTAGTATCGGGCGACCGGCTATTTTTTTTTAATTTGAAAATTTCGCCATCAGATTTCAAAATTCCGTCGTGAATCGCCGTTGGGACAGGCGTCAGATTAAATGTTTGAACAGCATGGTAAACCCTTCCTAGACGTTTCCATTAAATTCTTGAATAACCAATAGTCAAAAAAATTAGAATTTAATTATATGCCCAACAAATAAATTCAATTAGTTTGGGGGATTATATCAACAAAAATTTAAAACAAATATTAAATAAAACAAATGGTGGGCCCTATCGCCCTAGTATTGGGCGACCGGCTATTTGTTTTTTAAAATTTTGAAAATTCGGCGATTACATTTCAAATTTTGCCGTGAGGCGCTGTTAGGTGAGCCACCTATTGCCCCAGTATAGGGCGATCACCCCATACTGAGGTGACGGGAGGTATTTTTGCAATTTTTTTCCGTCGATTAGTTTTGAAAAAGAGATTTAAAATAAATATTAAATAAAAAAAATCATAGTGCGAGCAGGCAGGACTGCGCGGTTGGTGACTTTTTTTCTTTCAACACCCTCGTGCCTTATTTGATGAGTTGATCCACCACATTGAGGCGTTGCAACAGGATGAACTGAAGTGGGACGTAGTTACTAAGGGCTTGTTTGGTAGAGTTTCAGATTCCAGCTTCACCTGAAATCTGAAACATATAGACTAAAATAAAGTAAATTAAGTTTATATTTTTAATCTAAAATATAAACAAGATGATCCATCTAAACACTCTTAATATACTCACAGCTCTAGCTTCATGAATCTGGTGAAGCTAAAATTTTCAGCTTCACCAGATTCTCAGAATCTGGAGAAGCTAAAACTCTGCCAAACAGGCCCTAAAGGTGCGTTTGGTTGGTGGGATGAGGTTGAATGGGATGAGATAGTTCTGTACCATTTGGTTCCATTGTTTTAGTGAACAGAATGATTCAGCATCTCTAGAGAATATTCCTCAAATTTATATCACAATGTCAAAGATAGAATGATTCCATTCAAACAATCAGACATATAGATGATATTTTTTAAATCATTTTATACATGTACCACTTAATACAATCAACCAAATACACCCTAAATATCGGTGTCGGTGCCTGCTGTATCACACCATTTTCTTTAGACATTGTATAACATGGTCTGATTGTTATTTTTAGTTCAGGTTCGTCGTTCGTGTTTCGTGCATCTCGCCTCTCTACACTAATGTGGGCTACCGTTGCTGAAAGGAAGTGGACTGCGTGTACAATCTGTTTAGGCGGCATCTGTTGGGTGGCTTGGGCCGTTTTCTCTTCGCTTCATGCCAAGTGATCGACCTGGTCTCTGCCTATCAGACCGCTAACGAACCCACGGGCCACTAAACACACACACACACACTGGGAGTGTTACGAATTCATTTATGATCCGTTTTGAAGACAAAGCTACAATAGAAGGCTAATACAGTTTGTTTAGATAGCGCTAGCCCGCGAAACTAAACATGACACTCGAATGTTATTCCAGTACAGTAAGACGATGTATAACTAGAGTATGGATGAACGGGGGAGAAAAGTAGGGCCCGATTAAGAAAGCACCCAATGCAACACATGGCGAGAATTATTATGAGTACTCTTAGAAAGCAGAGCAGAGCACGGAGGAGACGAGCGAGACATCCAGGAAGCAGAAAGGAGCATCATGGAGGTGATTTTATCACGCTTTCATGGTATCACGAGACCAGGATTATCCTGCGTTCCTTCCGCTGCCCACCCTCATGCCGCGACGATCTCGTTGATCGCCGTCGGCTCCACCGTGCCGCCGCCTTCCGCACGGCACGTCCACCTGCGCTCGCGACCCTTCACGTGACCTCTCCAGTCCGTGTTCGTGACCGTCGCCTGCGCCCTCCATCTCCCATCTGTTGCGTCTGTCGCTCCTACACCCATGGCTGGCGACACCACAGAATTGGAGCAACTTCGCCACCAGGTCGAAGAACTGCGCGCCGCCGCTGCGAAACGCGTTCTGGCCGACCAGCGCCGCGCTAATGAGGCACGCCAACTCGCCGAGGCTGAAGCCGAGGCCGAACGCCGCCGACTGGAAGAAGAACGCGATGCAGCCGAGCATCGCCGTCGTGAAGATGAAGCCGACGCCCTCCTCGTCGTCAACCTCCACGCTCAAGCCGTCGCCCTCACCAACATCAAGGCGCTCGTTCCCATGGTCCTTGAGGTCGACTCCACGTCCTACCCCAAGTGGCGTGGCCTCCACCTCATCACCCTTGGGAAATACGCACTCACCGACCACATCCTCTCCGACGACGTCCACCCCGACATCGCGCCCTGGCATCGCATGGATTGTGTTGTGATCTCCTGGATCTTTGGCACCATCTCCAGCCACATCCTCGAGATTGTCATGACCTCCAGCGATCTGGATCATTAGCCCACCAGCCGAGCTGTTTGGCTCGCCATCGAGGATATGTTCCTTGGGAACAAGGAGACCCGCACCCTGCTGCTCGACACGGAATTCCGCATGTTCACACAAGGTGATTTGTGCATCTCCGACTACTGTCGCCGTCTCAAGTCTATGGCCGACCAATTGGGCAGTCTTGGCGCGCCCATTCCTGATCGCACCCTCGTTCTGGCCACCCTTCGCGGCCTCACCGAGCGGTACGATCACGTGGTGGCCTTCACCAGCGTCGATGCCATCGCCATCGCCGACACCGTGCGTAACGATCTGCTCTGGAAGAACTCACACTCAACGCCAAGGCCAAGGGGCCTCCCACGGCTCTCCTCTCCAGCAGCTCTCGCTCCGCTCCTGGTGGTGCGCCTTCTGCCACCGGTGGCCCCACTGGCCCGGCGTCCAGCACGCCCAACGTCCAGGGCACTGGTGGCCAAGTCACGTCCGGCGGCAACCGCACCAACAACCGACGCCGGCGCAACAACCGCAGTGGTGGCGGTGACCGGCAACAGCAATCAGGAGGCTGGCCACCCTCGTTCTTTAACCCGTGGGCGGTCTTGTCGAGTGTGGCTCGCGATGCATCACGTCACGGGAACGATGGCGAGCTCCTCATCGCGCCTAACACGCCCAGCGTTCACCATCGAGTCGGTCCAGGCAGCCCACCCGTTGGTTTCACCTGGCCCATCATCAGTCTGAGCAACCTGCCCCCTGGCGCGGCTGTCCCAGGCCCATAGCCGGTCTTGCCAGGCTTCCCCCCGGGCCTTCCACAAGAGCCAATCTGGTTACAGGCTCCTTGGCGGTGGGATCGAGCAACTCTTCTTTGGCGCGTTCAACACCATGCACTTGACGCCACCGCCGTCAACCACATGGTACATGGACTCGAGCGCCAGCAATCACCTCACCTCTGACCCCGGTAATCTTTCTATTAGTCACCCACCGCTCTCCGTCGTTTCCTTCCAGCATTGTCGTTGGCAACGGTTCCATGATCCCTATCACCTCAGTAGGCTCCACTCACATCCCAGCTACTTATGGTCCTCTCACCCTTCGCCACGTCCTAGTCACCTCTCAAATTATCAAAAACCTCATTTCAGTTCGTCGTTTTACAATTGATAATAATTGTTCCGTCGAATTTGACCCGTTTGGCCTTTCTGTGAAGGACCTTCGCACCAGGAACGTGATCGCCAGGAGCAATAGCTCCGGCGATCTCTACCCATTGTTGCCGTTGTCCCCGCATGCTCTCCTCGCCACCGACGCCACCCTCTGGCACCGTCGTCTTGGCCATCTTGGGGCGGATGCTCTTCATCACCTTGTTCGTTCCACAACTATTTCGTGTACCCATGGCACCCCTTATACTCTGTCATGCGTGTCAGCTGGGTCGCCACACTCGTTTGCCTTTTATGTCATCTAGCTCTCGTGCATCACAGAATTTTGATTTAATACATTGTGACCTATGGACCTCACCTGTTGCTAGTGTCTCTGGTTATAAGTATTATTTGGTCATTCTTGACGATTGTTCTCACTTTTTTTTGGACGTTTCCTTTGTGCTTTAAGTCGGATACCTTCGCCACCCTATCCCACTTTTTCGCATACGTCCATACTCAGTTCGGTGCCACCATTAAAATGGTCCAATGTGACAACGGTCGTGAGTTTGACAACCTGTCCGCCCGTTCCTTCTTCCTCACTCATGGTGTCTCTCTCCGTATGTCATGTCCCTATACGTCTCAGCAAAACGGCAAAGCTGAACGTTCCATTCGGACCATCAATAATGTGATTCGCTCCCTTCTTATTGAGGCCAGCATGCCCTCTCAGTATTGGGTCGAAGCGCTCCACATTGCCACCTATCTCATCAATAGGCACTCCACCAAAACCCTCCAATTCTCCACCCCTTACTAAGCCTTATACGGATCCCCGCCCACTTATGACCATCTCCGGGTTTTCGGCTGTTGCTACTACCCAAACCTTTCTGCCACTGTTGCCAACAAACTCTTGCCACGCTCCACACTGTGCACCTTTCTTGGCTACTCTCCCGAGCACAAAGGTTATCGGTGTCTCGACATGAATTCCCACCGCGTCATTATTTCTCGTCATGTCACATTTGATGAGAACTCCTTCCCTTTTGCCGGCTCCCCATCTGCTTCGCCGGTTAACACTAACCATGATTTTTTGCTGGATTTGGAGTCTCCTACTTTGCCTATTGGGCCCCGTATTTCTGCAGGACATGCACCTCCTGCAGCTGCCCCTGTTGATCATCCTCTAGCAGCTGCGACCGACTGCCCCGTCGACACTTCAGCCCAGCGCGATGAGGCCTGGCCCCGCTCGCCTACCTCCGTCGGCTCCTGCCCATGATGTTGCTCTTGTGGGCGGCCCAGGCCGATCATCCCAGCGGCTCACTGCTGCCATTGGCGACTTCGCCGCTTGGTATTCTTGCAGCAAGCCAGCTCGCCTCGGTGGCGCCCGCTGCCCACTCCCCACAGGCCGCAGCCCATGGCACCGGCCCACTTGACGCGGCACCAGCGCCCGCACCCTCTGTTCTGGCTCCCGCCGCGACGCGCCGAACCGGGGGCCTCCTGTCGTCGTGCCTATCACTCCGGTGATCAACGCCCACCGCATGACCACAAGAGGCAAAACCGGTTTTCACCTCCCTACTGACTGGCTCAACCTCCATGCGGTTGTCCTCTCATCGATCCCTAAGACGTACCGCGGTGCCCTTGCTGATCCTAATTGGCGTTCTGCAATGGTTGATGAGTTCAATGCCCTACGGGCCAACGACACTTGGGATCTTGTTCCCCGACCACCAGGCATCAACGTGGTCACCGGTAAATGGATTTTCCGTCACAAACTTCATCCGAACGGGTCTCTTGATCGCTACAAGGCTCGCTGGGTGCTTCGCGGTTTCACTCAACGACCCGGAATTGACTTCGACGAGACTTTCAGCCCGGTTGTGAAACCGGCGACTATTCGGACAGTTCTGACTCTGGCTCTTTCTCGGGACTGGTCAGTTCATCAACTTGACGTCAACAATGCGTTTCTTCATGGCACTCTATCCGAGACAGTATACTGTGTGCAGCCCTCTTGTTTTGTTGATTCTGCTCGCCCCGAGCATGTCTGCCGCCTCAACAAGTCTCTCTATGGACTTAAGCAGGCGCCTCATGCCTGGTTCAGCCAATTCGCCACACATCTTTTGTCACTGGGATTTGTCGAGGCCAAGTCTGATCCGTCATTGTTCACTTTTCGTCGTGGCATCGAGATTATTTACCTGCTGCTCTATGTTGATGACATTGTCCTCACTGCCTCGTCCGATGCGCTTCTTCGCCATACTATTATGGCCTTGCAGCAGGAGTTCTCTATGAAGGATCTTGGCCCCCTGCATCATTTTCTGGGACTGTCCGTCACCCGACAGAGTGGTTCCATGCATCTCTCTCAGCGTCATTATATTCTGGAGATTCTCAAGCGAGCTGGCATGTCTGACTGCAAGCCTTACAGCACCCCTATCGACACACACTCGAAGCTCTCCGCCGTTGGTGACCCTGTACCTGATGCCACTGATTACCAGAGCCTTGCCGGGGCCTTACAGTACCTCACGTTCACTCGTCCCGACATCGCTTATGCCGTGCAACAGGTCTATTTGTTCATGCACGACCCACGAATTCCCCACCTTGCCCTGGTCAAGCAGATTCTCCGCTATCTTCGCGGCACTCTCGACCATGGTCTTGTGCTTCATCGGACCTCCCCCGCATCCTTGGTTGTCTACACCGATGCTGACTGGGCCGGTTGCCCCGACACTCGGAAGTCTACCTCCGGCTACTGTGTTTTCCTTGGCGACAGTCTTATATCCTAGTCGTCCAAACGCCAGCAGACCGTATCTCGCTCCAGTGCGAGGCTGAGTATCGTGCCGTCGCTAATGGTGTTGCTGAGGCCACCTGGCTCCGCCAGCTGCTGATGAAACTTCACTCTCCTATTGACCAAGCTACCTTGGTGTATTGTGAAAACATCAGCACGGTATATCTCTCCACTAACCCGGTTCAGCATCAGCGAACCAAGCATGTGGAGATTGATCTACACTTTGTTCGCGAGCGTGTTGCTCTCAGACAGGTTCGCGTCGTTCATGTGCCTACGTCATCGCAGTATGCGGACATCTTCACAAAGGGGTTGCCGTCGACGGTCTTCTCGGAATTTCGCTCCAGTCTCAACGTTCGGCCACCTACCGTTTCGATTGCGGGGGAGTGTTAGCCGTATGCATGAGAATGCATGCGCCGCGCCTGTGTCCAAGCGATGGACCTGCGCCTGTGTGCGTTGCCATACAGGCAACAGCACCTGCGCCTCACGTTTCCCTCATATTTGGCCAGGTTGTTATTTTAGGCATATCCAGGATTAGATGCAATCTGTTGATTGGTTTCCATCTGTGGTAACCATCTGTTGTAACTCTCCTACATATATGCCTCCTTGGCCAATACAGAAACTATCGCGTGTGATTTTATCACGCGTTTCAGACTGGTGGAGGCTAGAGGCCACCAAGCAAGCAGCTGCGGAGTGCCCTCGTGACGGTGGCGGTGGCGGCCGCGAGCGCGAGGAAGTGCTGTGCGACCAGCGACAGCATCGCCAGCGCTGTGCCGAGCAGCCAGACGAGGAAGGCGATGAAGAAGTGCTCGCCGTGGCTAGTAGCACGGCCGCGCTCGTCGTAGTCTGGTGCATGAGAATGACAGTGCACAGTAACATGAAGATACGGCAAGAGTCGAGGAGCAGCTGCTGGTGGTGACCGATAGCGAGGACTCGGCGGCGGTGGCCCAGCTGCTTCAGGCGTCGGGGGTAGCGTATTACTTGGTCTGCCATTGCCGCCTATGTATGTCTGTACGTACTATGCTTGCTGGTGTGTGCCGAGCAGAAACGGCGGAGCTTATATAGCAGATGATAGCATGAGATGATGAGACGATTGTCATTCCCCTGTTCGTGTAATTGCTCTGCCCATTTCCATTTCACGACATGTATCCGCCCCTGTCCATATCACAACATATCATTCTTCTTTGTCCATGCAACCAGATGCCATTGTTAATACGGAGTGTATTAACTTTAGAGTCTGTCTAGAAGAGAATACTTTTGCAACTTAACATCATTGGAAATATTTTGAACTCCAAATTTTACTAGGAGACAATATTCACAAACTACCAATGATGCTATGCTTAGAACTAACAGCAGACAACAGGTGACTTAGATCATGAACTGGCCCGCCCAGACAAAGGCTAGCCCCGAAGCCTGGGAAAAAAAACAAAATTCCCGTTTTTGGGATAAATATTATTATTGAATTTATTTAATAAAAATGTTATTATTTATTTCATTCTGTCAGAATAATATATTAATATTTATCATTTTATTTATGTCATTTGGCTTTTCTGTGCTTTGGGCTAGGCCTACGAGCTAAAAATCTAGGATTGAGCCTGGCTGACGTCAAGGCGGGTTGCCTTGAGCCCATGAACAGATCTAACAGAACTGTACTTCAAAACATACTAAGAATATAAATGTCTATCGTTTGCGCCAATGACTTTGGGGTTGACGGAGAAATGGAAGCAGCGAAGAGATGAGAATGATTGCAGTGGTCAATGTCAAGCAAGAAACAAGACGGGGGGAAATACCTCAGTCTCCTAAGATGTGGTATTTTTGACTTGTCGAATGGGCTGAGACGGACCGGATAATCCCTGCAGCTACCAGTAGGTGAAAAATACCACGTTAGTACGTTACCACCTGCAGCTACTAATACCTCCCAAACAAATCTATCCATCCATCCAACAAGAGTTGGGCTAGCATGGTAGTCAATCTTTCATCTGGTTCCTCACTTCTCGACTGAACGCATCTTTTTGAGTGGAAACCTTTCTCAACTTTTTCTGGAATCGAATTGTTTCATATGAGATTGCTGTAACCTAAATATAGCATCCTGATTTGTACTTTTCGCCAACTTTTCTCAACTTTTGCTGATTTCTCAACTTTTGCTTGATACCATGTTATCAACTTGAGAGGAGTTGTCCCTGTTTTTATTCATACTGTTTTGAATTTAACCATCCCTCCCAACGAATCAGAATCAGTTGGTCATGTTTTTTTTTATTGTAACGTAGCTAAAATGGTTAAGCATAAAGTTTGAAAAATGATTTGCATTTTCAAAAAACAAGTGGACAGGGATGCAGCCAATCTAGCAAAGGAACAAGGAAGTCACAAATGCTGAAGAACTGGCGCTCTTGGCGGACGTGGCGGAAGGAGGGAATTGCTGAGCCTGGGCTTGCTGGTTTGATTGTCACCCGCGGCCGACCACACGGGAACTCTACCGGGGTATAAACAGAATACTTTGAAGTATGATCTCTGAAGTCCTACTACGGATTTCTGATCCATTTCCAAGGCTAAAAACTGCAATCAGGCAATAGTTTGGTAGCACTAAGCACTCAGATTGTTCAAATAGCTCTAACCAGAAAAGTTCAATTTTTTTTCGATTAAGGAGAGAACACCATACATCACTGCCTAATCCAAGTTCTTCACCTCCACATTATTACATATATATAAAGTTCTAACCCATTGCACAGTATGCAATCTTGGCCATAGGGTTTCCACCAAGCAACTAGTAGGATCAAATTCAAAATATCGAAGGCATCATCTCCCACAATCATGGCACACCCAGTCTTGAAGGACAATATGATTATATAGATATGGACCATCATTGATGCTAGAGACCGCCAAGCAAGTAGTTACGAAGAGCCCTCGCAACGGCGGCGGCGGCGACGACGAGCCTAGGGAACTGCAGAGCGACCACTGATAGCATCCCGAATGCCGCACCGAGCAGCCATAGGATGAAGGCGATGAAGACGAGCTCATAGTTGCTAGGCGCGGACGCGTTTGTGGTGGCCAGCTTGTGCACCAGAATGAGGGTACCGGTTAGCATGAAGATGCCGCCAGAATTGAGGAGCAGCCGCTGGAGGCCAGGGGACCGATTGCGTCGCCATGTCCGATGAGACGGTGGAAGCATCGCATCACTAGCGCTGCCATTGGATTTGTATTACCCTGCTTTGCTATCTGCCTGTGGTGGTTCAAGGAGTCCAAGTTCCCCTGAAGCCTTCTTATCTGCAGGGCGGGGCGTGGCGGCTCGCGGACTGCGGTTGGGTGGTTTCGCCTTGTATCCAAGTGGGGTCGTTGGCTTTTCCTGCAGGGCTGGTCGCGGACCGCGGTTGGGTGGTTTTGCTTTGTATCCAAGTGGGGTCGGGGGATTTTCCGGGTGCGTCCCTTCTTGGAAGTTGGAACAAGATGTGCTGATGTGACAGTTGAGCAGGGTTCATGCGAAAACAGCGGGTTTTCGTGCGAGTCGGCGGTCGGTTTTGTAAACCGTCGGTTTGGTGGAGAATTCAAATTAAAATTCAAAAATTTTAAAATTTTTAGAAAAATTTAACGAAAAAATTTCTAAAATTAGTATTAATTGTTGTATGGCCTCTGGCATAAAAAGTTTTTGAAAAAACAAATTTTAGAGATATTTTTGAGCCAATCACATGTGATAAAAAATGAAAAATAAAAAAAATAAAAATGATGGGGCCGGCCAGGCCAGCCAGGCCCAGCCCGGCCGAACGGGGCCCACTTGAAAGGCATGAGCTGCCGAGTCACATGCCGAGTCTATTATCGTAGAAACGCTTTCTCCACTCCAGCAGCCGCCGACCGCAGCGCCTCTGTCTAGATCTGGCCTCTGCCCAGATGTGGTATTTTTGACTTGTCGAATGGGCTGAGATGGACCGGATAACCTAGGGGTGAAAACAGGACAGGAAATATCCGCCCGATCTGATCCCGAATCCGTTTAAAATCCGCACCGATGTTAACCGTATCTGTATCTGGAAAATCCGAAGTAATATGGGTTAGGATATGAGAAGAGCAATATCCGATCCGTATCCGAAAAATCTCATGTAATATGGGTTAGAATATGGGAAGAGCAATATCCGACCCGATATCCGGTAAATATCCGACCCGATATCCGGATAAAATCAGTTATTTTTCCATTAATTTGGTTCATTATTGGATAAATAGAATAGTTATTTGATACTGGCACTAAAAAACACTACTTTGTTATTAAGCGTGAACTTCAACAAATCTATCAACAAACAAATAGAGTGATGAAATAATGCTTTTATCTAAATTGATTTGTTCAACTTATTTGATAAACTTCTTTTCTATTCAAATTACTGGAATTAGTTGAGTCACTAAATTGCACCTCTAACTATACTACTATCCTACGATGAAATAATTATGACTTGAAGCTAATGTTGTAAGGTTAATGCTTCATTTGTTCTTTTACGTACACAATTATGTACTATACTACTAACGAATACTTGTGCCGGGGGTACCCCATAGCAAGGTTTCGACTATGAAGTTGTGAATACGGACGAAGATATCTGACGGGCCTACTCAGGCCCAACCCAAAACAGGGGGTTCCTTCAAAAGGCGGAAGACCAACGATTACGGTCCGGCCCACAGGCTCCGACCACATCACAGGTCAGAGCCACCATTAGGCCCCGACCTGATGGCCTGGTCGGATCCGGCCTGGGGTCCCGACCACAGCTATGGTCGGACACACTCGCATGTTCCGACTAAGGGATCTGGCTGGGAGCCCCGATAGGTCCCTATGGCGGGGTCCCCGATCGACCCCGACCTAGGACCTTCGCCTCACCACCGGCGGATCCTAGGTCGCACACTGTCATGGCCGGACTCACCGATCTCCCTAGGGGTGTAGCACCGATCGAGGCGGCCCGAGGATTGACAAAGTCAAGCAAGCCGTCCCATCGCCTGATCATGCCTGATGAGGAGACGCGCCCCCGAGGCAATCTCGAAGCCAGGTGTGGGATATATATATGCCGGGGTCCACCAGCGATCTAATAAAGCCCACCAGAGAAATTGGGCCATGCCGATCGGATGAGGTCATGGGTCGTCTGAAATTTGAGCAAAGCGTGAAGAATCGAGAATAGACCTTAGTTAAGGAAAGTCGTAGTTAGGCGGGGGCGATTGTAATCCAAACCAATACGGGTTGGGATAAAACTCCTACTGTGATCCGAGTAGGACTCAATATTGTAACCGCCCTTCTCTACTATATAAAGGGAGGCGGGGCACCTCAAAAGACAAGACAACATCATCACTATAAGCTAGCTACATATAATTCGAGAGCAGGACTAGGGTATTATCTTCATCATGAGGGCCGAACCAATATACTTGGTGTTCTTGTGTTACCATCGAGTTTGGGTCAGTAGCGTAGCCCCTTTTCATTATTGCGGTAACAAGCGTCGGCGGTTAGCGCGCCAGTAGAGGCTGCGCTAGGATCAATGGCGACAAGCTCGATGGCAATCTTGAAGCATGGCCACCTTGCGCGGCTCGGTATTTCGTTTGAAGCTTTGGATTTAAATGCCGACGACTTTGGTCATCTCTCCTCTCGGATTCGGATCGGTTCGATCTGGAGCCAATTTCGAGGTTCTTTTAGCGATAACCGCTCGGATCGGGAGCAGGTATGGCCATCTGTCCTTGGGCAGTAAGCCAAGGGCCTGATCCTCATCTCGAGTCGGGACTAGCTAATAGCGAGCCCCGAGTGGTCGAATATGAAAGAAAACCACTTTCAGTTCACAGTCGAAGACGCTTCATCTTCCTGCACCTCCGATTCAGAGGATGAGGTAGGAAATTCCCCAAGCTTTCACAGCGTTTTTGTGATCGAAACGGACCCTCCGCAAAAGGACGCGGCAAATGCTACGGAGGAAAACCATCACCATCAAGAAAACCATGCGAGACTCCTCCAGAACAGAGGCCGTAGCATGAATGAAGAAATCTTGCAGACGAAGGTGGGGAACCAGTCGGTTTTCCATACTCCTCAGCAGAACATCGTCGCTTCCAAAACGCTTCTCGACACCTTGGGACCATTGCTCGGACCGGATAGCCCGGCCGCTCCGATCGTAGCCCAAGTTCAGGCTATGGTTGCGGCGGCGGCAATTCAGCAGCACCAAGAGGCGCCAAGAGAAAAGGAGCCATCTCGGACTCGCCTTGTCTACTCGCGGGCGAAAGCGATATCTGACCCGCAGCCGCCACAAAGTGAGCTTCGACGAGAGAGGGCGCTTCAAAGATCGGCCGGGACCGCGAAGATGAAGAGCACCGCAGGCGCAGAGATGACTATGAACGTTTTGGCATTAGCCACGACGACCGAGAAGACCGCCGAAACCTCCGCCACCACGACGGAGGAGAAAGTGAGGGTCACCGAGCCAGGTCGCCTCACCGACGTTCTCCGCAAAGACGAGGCAACGGCCCTATTGAGGGCATCCGGGCTTTCACTCCTCGCCTTCGCCGAGTGGTTTGGCCCGAAGGATTCAACCCAAAAAGCATCACCAAATTTGACGGAGAAAGAGATCCGGAAGCTTGGCTCCAAGTTTACTCCCTTGCGATCATGGCCGCTGGGGGGAATCACAATGTGATGGCTAATTATCTCCCGGTCATGCTCACCTCTTCGGCTCAAGCATGGCTCACGGGACTCCCGGCGAATTCCATAGATTCCTGGGAGGAACTCTGTGAGCATTTCATCACAAATTTTCAAGGCACTTACGAGCGACCCGGAACACAGTGGGACCTATACCAGCTTCGCCAGAAGAAGAACGAGGCGCTCGAGAATTCATCCGCGCTTCATGCGAAGAAGAACACAATCGGGGATATCTCGGAGGCGGTTATTGCAAAGCATTCCAAAAGGGCGTCAATGATCCCGACCTAATCAAAAGATGTCAAAACCACCTCCACCGTGAAGAGAGATGTTCGAAGTGGCGGATCGTTATCTACGACCTCGGATGCTTTGGCGAGCGGCGGGATGATCGCTCATGACGAAGGACAAGAAGGACTACGCCGAGTCATCAAGACAACGTGATGAGCGGAAGCTTTGAAGAGATAGTGGCGGCAATGAAAGCAAGGCCGACAACGCGCGCCACTTAACCGACAACTACGACGCAGATGATGGAGGCAATCGCCCTTTCACCCAAATAGTAAACATCTTTGCGAAGGATTGTTTCACTCGAGGAGGTTCGACAGAGAGTCCAGAAGGCGACTTCGCCAAAGGCGGCAAAGGAAGAAGAGAAGAAGAGACAAGATCCCCGAAGATGATGAAGGAGAATATCAAAAGATGGAGCAGGAGCTCGATTACATCTACGGGGTTCAATGGCCTATGAGTCAAAAAAACAGCAAGCTCACGGAAAGGGCGTCAACGCCATCATGCAGCGAGAACCCGGTACCTCAAATGGTCCAAGTTCCCATAACCTTTAGCCTTTCAGACCATCCGGATCACATCCGCACCGGAAGATTTCACCGGTATTGGACCCGGTGGTTCGCAGCGTCAAGCTCAAGAAAGTCTTTGGTCGACGGAGAAGCGGACTCAATGTACTCTTCTCCAAGACTTTCGGCGAAATGAAGATTCCTCGCTCGAGTTGAAGCGGGGTTCATCACCCTTCCACGGGTAATTCCGGAACTTCTTCCGTCCCACTCGGCCAAATCACTTTACCACCACGTTTGGAACCAAGGAGAATTTCGGACGAGTACCTTAACCGAGGTAGTCGACTTCGGGCGGCATATCACGCCATGCAGGAAGGCCCGGCTGGCAGATTCATGGCGTGCCACATTATACTTACCTCGTCACGAAAATGCCAGTCCGAGGGTGTAATCTCCGTACATGGCGATGTCAAGCGATCGTTAAATGCGACAAAGAAACTGCGAAATGGTCAAGCTCAAGAGATAGCAGATGATGAAAGAAGATCCAATCCGGCGGCGCGATATCAAGAAGATGAAGGAGAAGTGCCGACCGAAGCGAGCTAGGACAAGCTTGAAGCGATGAAGGGACCAAGAAGGTAATCCTCGACCCGTCTAGCTCAACGAGCGGACTTTGATTGGGACAGCCTCACCACCAAATAGGAAGACGCTTCGTCACCTTCTTAAGACCAGCAGGACATCTTCGCGTGGAAACCATCCGACATGCCCGGCGTTCCCAGGGAGGTGATCGAGCACTCTTTGAACGTTGACGAAAAGGCCAAACCCATCAAGCAGCGGCTCCGAAGGTTCGCTCAAGACAGGAAGGAGGCCATCAAGGAGGAAATCACGAAGCTGTTAGCAGCAGGCTTTATAAAAGAAGTGTACCATCCTGAATGGCTGGTGAACCCAGTGCTTGTTCGCAAAAAGAATAAAAGCTGGCGCATGTGCGTTGATTATACCGATCTCAACAAGGCCTGCCCGAAAGATCCTTTCGGGTTGCCTCGTATTGACCAAGTGGTAGATTCCACGGCGGGCTGCGAACTCCTTAGCTTTCTGGATGCCTACTCAGGATATCACCAGATTAGGCTAAAGGAGGAAGACTGCATCAGGACTTCATTCATCACTCCGTTTGGAGCATTTTGCTACGTCACAATGCCATTCGGCTTGAAGAACGCTGGCGCGACTTACCAAGCGCTAATCTGGCGGTGTTTTCATTCCCATCGGCGCAATGTGGAGGCATACGTTGACGACGTTGTCGTCAAATCTCGGCGAAGGAAGACCTCATATCGACTTAGCGAAACCTTTGAAAGCCTAAGGACCTACAAGATGAAGCTCAACCCGAAAAATCGTCTTTGGAGTACCGCAGGAAATTACTCGGATTCATTGTTTCACAACGAGGCATCGAGGCAAACCTAGAAAAAATCAACACAATTCGAAGATGAAGCCTCCGACCAATCGTAAAGACGCCCGAGCTCCTTTGGATGCATGGTGGCACTCGCAGATTCATTTTCCGATCGGGGTCATGAGGAATGCCTTTCTTCAAACTTCTAAAGAAGCAAGGTAATTTTCAATGGACCATCAAGCGCAAGACGCTTCGAAGAATTGAAGGCGTTCTTGTCATCTCCACTGTCTTTGGTTCCCCAATGACGAAGAACCCCTCTTGCTTTATATCGCCGCAACAACTCATGTAGTCGGTAGCGGCAATTGTGGTAAGCGGAAGGAAGAAGGGCACCTCCAGAAAGTCCGAGACACATCTACTTCGTCGGCGAGGTATTAGGAGAGTCCAATGTACGCTATCCGCAAGTACAAAAACTACTATACGCCGTGTTGCTTGCCTCCCGCAAACTCAAGCACTACTTCCAAGAGCATTCAATCATGGTGGTCACCACCTTTCCGCTTGGGGACATACTCCACAACCGGGAAGCCACTGGGAGGATCGCAAAATGGGCGGTCGAACTCGGAGCCTTTGAAGTCTCCTTCAGACCACGGACGGCAATAAAATCCCAGATACTTGCCGATTTCACCGCCGAATGGATAGAGCTGCAATCCCCAGCAAACATTGAAGAGCTGGAATATTGGTCAATGTACTTCGACGGATCTCTCATGCTCAGTGGCGCAGGAGCAGGCGTGGTCCTCATCTCTCCAACAGGTGAGCGCCTGAAATACGTCTTGCAAATTCACTTCCCAGCATCAAACAACGCCGCCGAGTACGGCAGCGATCCACGGACGCGATCGCGATATCTCTTGGTATCCGTGACTAACAATTCGAGGTGACTCCATCTTTGGTGATCAATCAAGTCCAAAAGATTGGTCATGTGTCGAGGACATCATGACGACATCCGCCAGAGGTACGGAAGCTTGAAGACAAGTTTGACGGGCTAGAGCTCATTCATGTGCTCCGCGTGACAACGAAGAAGCGACGAATTGGCAAGGCGGGTTCCACTCGGGCCATCCTGCCGCCGGGTTTTTGTTGAAGAAATCTACAAACCCTCGATAAGCCAAAAGCAGGAGCGAGAACAAGTCAAGAGAAATCTAACGAAGAGGAGGTCCTAGTCATCGACAAACCGGACGGCCCTTTTCTCAATTACCTATTGAAAGAGCGAACTTCGAAGACCGAGCGAAGCGAGCGCATCTCATGGCCTTGACAAGAGCTACGTGGTGGTAGGAGAAGAGTTATTTTGGAAAAGTGCCTCTGGAGTTCTAAGGCGATGCATATCGCCAGAAGAAGGAAAGAAACTACTCGTGGAAATCCACTCGAATTTGTGGGCATCACGGCGTCAAGCACACTGGTAGGCAAGGCATATCGACAAGGCTTCTTTTGGCCGACTGTCGTATCCGACGCAGAAGACATCGTCCGAACTTGTGAAGGCTGCCAGTTCTTTGCTCGCCAAATACACGTACACCTTTCGAAGCGCAAACAATTCGATCCTTGGCGTTAAGTGATGCGGGGCTTGACATGGTCGGCCCATTAAAGAAAAGCTCAAGGCGGTTTCACTCACCTCTTTGTCGCCGTCGATAAATTCACTAAGTGGATAGAAGCAAAACCGTTGGCTACCATCACGCGCCAAAGCCAAGGAATTCTTCAAGAAATTGTAGTAAGATTCGCGTACCAAACAGGATTATCACGGACAATGGAACCCAATTCGAGGAGAAGACTTTCAAGGCTGGTGCGATAAGCTCGGCATCAAAATTTGCTTCGCCTCAGTGGCTCATCCAGAAGAGCAATGGTCGTGGAAAGAGCAAGCGGCATGGTCTTTGCAAAGCTTAAAGGCACGGATCTTTGACCGTCTTAAATCGTCGCCACCCGATGGGTGAAAGAAGCGCCATCGATACTCTGAAGTGAGAACCACCCCAGCCAGATCTATCGGCATCACCCTTCTTTACGGTCTCTGGCTCGGGCGGTCCTACCTACCGAATTGACCTTGGATCCCTCGGTCCGGAGCTTCAAGGAGGGCGAGTCGGAGGAAAAAAGAATGGAAGATATCGACGAGTTGGAAGAGGCAAGAGAGATCGCCGTGGTCGATCGGCAGATACCTTCAGGCCTCATGGCAGATATCACGCATCAAACGTCCGAAACCGAGCGTTCTCCAAGGGTGATTTGGTTCTGATAAAGAGTCAGAAATACGAGCACAAGTTATCTCCAATTTGGGAAGGCCCCTACATCGTTGATGAAGTAACACGTCCAGGGGCCTACAGGCTTAAACGAGAAGACGGCGCCATCATCAATAACTCATGGAATATAGAGCAGCTACGTCATTTTTATTCTTGAAGAAGTTCAATAGAATGTCCAAAATTGACTTGCTACTCAATTGTTCCTCAATTAAGCAGTAAGTCGAGGGCTACACCTAATAGTGTTGCGCATGCGCAACTCTAATCAAGAGGATGTTCGTTCAAAGCAGTATCATGTATCAGAATTTTCTATTCAATTGACTTGCTACTCAATTGTTTCTCAATTAAGCAGTAAGTCGGGGGCTACACCTAATGGTGTTGCACATGTGCAACCCCGCATGCAAACCAGTTCCTATTTTTCGCGATCATGACTAAAATCCGAGCGCTCCAAAGCTTCGATTATGAAACCATGGATGAATGAGTCTAGTCGCCTAAAAAGCACACCTGAGGAAAAAAGGCCAGGTGCCAACTCGCGTTGCTCGGGGGCTACGCCAACAGACATGGTGCTCAAAATGAAAAAATAAAAGACCACTCGGAAAAGTCGACAAAGATCTAGACAAGAAAAACAAAACAGAAGGCGAGCTGCAGTTAAAATAATATTACAAAAGGAGAGCCACATATTCAGATCAAAGTCCTGGTAAAAATCAAAAAGATTCAGCATGGAAATACCATGGAGACCCCTTACCGAAGGAGCCGGATGGAGTTTTGTAAAAGGCCTCGGGTTTCGAGGAACGACGATCTTCTCATTTGGGGCGAAGAAATCAGCAGCACGACTGAAGAACGCCGCTGAGGAAATTTCATCAGAAACCTCCCGCGTTGGATCGTTGCGGCCTTCATACTCATATCTAGGATGGACTCGGTCCTTGAGAGGTTGAATTCGGCGGGTGCAGAAGTTGGCAACAACGGCCATGCCAGTAAGCCCATTCTCCTTCAATTCGACAATTAGCCCCATGAGGTCAGCCACTTGGTCCATTCCGTCGTCTTTGGGAAATGATGTCCAGTCGGGAGAAGGCTTAGGTGGTGTCCCAGTAAAGGCAGGCAATGGAGGGTCAGGATTGGCGCAATAAAACCACTCTTGGTGCCAACCCTTGTTTGAGGTTTTAAAGGGAATGTTAAGGTAAGATTTTTCCATGCCCTCCCTCAGCTGAAACCCAGCACCGCCAACCGTTTTGGGAGAATTCTTGCTGGGGAAGGGCTTGAGGAGGAAGAGATAGCGAAAAAGATCAAAATGAGGCTGAATGCCAAGATAGGCCTCACAGAGATTAACGAAGGCAGTAATTTGAAGAATGGAGTTAGGGTTAAGATGAGTTAACTCGATTCCATAAAACTCGAGAACGCCGCGAAGAAAGGGGGATGCCAGAAGACCAAGCCTGCACTTAAAAAAGGATTCAAAGACGACCATCTCCTCAGCACAAGGGGTAGGGCAGAATTCACCTGCGGCGGGACGAGTGGCAAGCATCACCAAAGGCGGAAAAACACCAATGCCTACTAAATCCTCCAGTCGTCCCTCCGTCGTCACCGAAGTGGCCCAACCTTTGGTCGAAGCGGAGGGAGGAGCGGTTGCAGGAGAAGGAGGCGACATCCTTGAATGAAGAAACCTCGCGATCGCGCGAAACTAGGGTGACGAGGAAAGTTAGCCCTAGCGGCGGGGGTCGCAAAGGAAAAGAAGTTGGAGAACAAAGGGGCAAGTAGAAACGGTACAAAGTCACTCTATTTGCTCCGTATTGACAAGGAAGCGGCGCCGATTCTCGCCCCGAGCGGGAATTCGCACCACCCTTCCCAAAACCTTGAAACCGCCCTAGGGAGCATTTCAGGGTAGGCCGGCAGATACGCACGACGTACATAATTGCCGATGGCCCAAAAGGATCAAGTTAACAAGTGGTATGCCCCAAGATGGGCCCAAAGCCAGAAATCCGTCACGCACGGAGTAAATGGGTATCACTCCAGAAATAACATACTCTTACGGTATGCCTCATGCTAGGCCAAAAGGCGGCGTGTCAAGAACGAAGTCAGGTGCCGCAAAGATGATTTTTTGAAGATAAATGCTTGAAGCATACAAAGAGTCGGTCGGCTGTAATCCGGGACAAAAACTGACTCAAAATAAAGAGAATTGACAAGTTCTTCGTGACCTCTTTTGCCCGACGACAAGCACGACAAGCACTCGGGAAGGCTTAGCGGTGGAAGGCATTCGATCATGAAGCACTCGGCGGCTACTGTGGGATATATATGCCCCGGGGTCCACCAGGCAGTCTAATAAAGCCCAGCCAAGAGAAATTGGGCCATGCCGACTGGATAAGGCTGCTTGGTCGTGTCTAGAAATTTGAAACAAAGCGTGAAGAATCGAGAATAGACCTTAGTTAAGGAAACCGAGTCGTATTGGGCAGGGGACGATTGTAATCCAAACCAATACGGGTTCAGGATAGAAACTCCTACTTCGTATCCGAGTAGGACTCAATATTGTAACCGCCCTTCTCTACTATATAAAGGGAGGGGGCGGGGCACCTCAAAAGACAAGACAACATCATCAGCTATAAGCTAGCTACATATAATTCCAGAGCACAGGACTAGGGTATTATCTCCACCGCGAGCCGAACACATATACTTGGTGTTCTTGTGTTACCATCGAGTTTGGGTCCAGTAGCGTAGCCCCCTTTTCATTATTGTCGGTAACAAATGTCGACACCAACCACTGCCAACGTCAAGACTGATAAGCGCCTGAGACGGTAGTACCGTTTCCCAAGGAAAGCAGACGCCAAACACCAACCCGTATGTCACTGCCCAATATGACAAGGACTATCAGCAGACAAAGCGACGTGAGCCCAAGATCGGACTTCAAGGCCAACAACTCTGCGCCTAAGCATAGGGTTCAACTGCCGGTCATAGCGTACCCCTTCTCGTTTTTTCATCTCTCCTTAAGAGCGCCCGTGTAACCTGCTTCCCCCACGTGTATATAAAGGGGGTAGGATTTCATGAGAAGGGGATGGATCGGGGCCATTCCAGGTCACTCGACTATAGAAAGTCCATTCAAAACACCAAAGGGCCGGCCTGTCGGACCTTTTGGAGAACTGTAACCGCTCGCGGTCAGCCGCATCTTCAGCAATACAACGCCACCACTCGAACTGGACGTAGGGACATTTAGCCCGAACCAGTATAAACTTTGGACCCCTGTAGTCTAACCATTCGAGGAACGGGAAGCGCGCGGCCCCTAGACTTACAAATCTACTTGCCGGTTTTACGAAACACCGACAGTTGGCGCCAGGTAGGGGCCTCGCGTGCTGACATCTCCGGATCCCCGCTTGTTTCCTTGATGGCTTCCTTCAGCCGCAGCGACGCATCGGTTTTGAGGGGCTGGATCCGGTTCGGCTCCCTCGACTTCGTCGCCTCACCGGTGGGAGAGCTCGCGCTCGTCCCCGCCGTCTTCCGGGACCAGGCCCTCTCCGAGGGCCCGAGCTTCCTCGCCAACATTTTCGGCGACTTGCGGCTCGAAGCCTCCGTATGGACCTCGGAGCCCGCAGAACGGTGCGCCACCTCTAATGGTAGCGCGCATGCGTTCACACGGACAGAAACGCTGCCTTCCGCCGGTTCACGCTTCGTGGCAATGACCGGCTATGCGCCGGCCTCATCCACGAGATCTTGAAACTCCTCGGCGGCGACTCCGGCCCGACACGAGGCGCTTTCGCCGAACCCCACTCGCGAGTGCTACATGGCCGGCGCCCCCGGCCAAGCGGCCGCAACGGGCGCGAGCCACGATTTCCACCTCTGACGCGACGGCGCGCCGGAAGGGGGCCGTCAGCCTGAGGACGCAGAAGCCCCCAGGCTCACCCCATCCTACCCCAACAACGGCATGGGGAACCAAAGGCGGTTGAGGGCGAGCTTAGCGAAGCAGTGCCCGGCGAAGTCGGCTCCTCCCGAGTGCCTGGCGGCGCCCGCTGGCGAGCCCATCAGGTACACCAGCAGCTAATGGAGGGCGAAGGCGCCGTGCTTCCTTCCATCTCGAGAATATCGCTGCGGCATGATCTGCCGTGGCATCCCCGAACCGATTGAGCCAGGGGCCAGGGCCGCCTACCAAAACCTCCAGGGGCTGGTAGAGTGTGCCGTGGTGCAGCACATGCCGGCCCCAGGCCCCCATCAGTCGGGTACCCTTTTGGGCAAGCAAAGCCATGTTCACCAGAACCCGGCCAAGACGGCGCAGCGGCCGGAGCGGCCCCAAGCCTCGCACACCCTAGCTCGCCAGCGCCTCGGCCAAAACCACTACTACCGTGACACCCTTGACGCAAGAAGAAGGCCGACGGTCGCGGTGGCCCGATCATGGTCGCCGGCAATGGCCGGCGACGCGATGACCCAGCCTCACGGCGGCGGGGCCACGGGCGTTCACGGAGGATCCCTGCGCCGACTTTCTGCCGGTTCGGGCACCGTCAATATAGCCAAGTACATGGGGCCACGAACCCGGTGTCCGGCTTGAGGACTACTGGCTACTTTGTTGGGCGGCGGTTCTGGATGACTTCTTTATCATCCAGTACCTCCCGATCTACCTAGCGGACTCGGCTCGAGCCTGGCTCGAGTACTTGCCCGCCGACTCCATCAGGAGCTGGGCCGACCTGAAGGGCGTCTTCGTTGGCAATTTCCAGGGCACTTATAAGCGCCCTGGGAACTCCTGGGACTTGAAGAGCTGCAAACAGCAGCCGGGAGAAACTCTCCGGGATTACATCCGACGTTTCTCCCAGTAGTGTAACGAGCTCCCCGATGTCAGCGACGCCGACGTCGTCGGGGCATTCATCTACGGCACCACGTGCAAAGCCTTGGTGCACAAGTTGGGCTGCGTCAAGCCCAAAACCACCAAGGAATTGCTCGACATCGCCACCAACCACGCCTCCGGTGAGGAGGCTGTGGGGGCCATCTTCGACAAGGGGAAGGCCAAACGGGAGTCTGGCCCTGAAGCCAGTAGCCCCCACGACCGCTCCGACAAAAGGAAGCGGAAGGGGAAGCAGGCCCGCAAGGACCACGAGGTCGCGAGAATCGACGCTCGCCAAGCGGCGAGCACGGCGAGCGACCTCGACCGACCACTTCGAGAAATTGATGGAGGGCCCATGTCCGAATCACGGGTACACCGTCAAGCACAAATACAAGGAGTGCGAGACTCTGAAACGCTTCCTCTCCGGAACCCCTACGCGGGGTAAAGGAAAGAAGCAGGACCCGGCAGCCGATGCCGGGCCCAAGGAGGCGGACGCCGAGTTTCCAGAACCCGACGGTTGCCTCATGATCTTCGGTGGACCGGCGAGCTACGCCGACAAGCGGCGGCTCAAGCTCGCCCTTCGTGAAGTTCACGCCGCGGCGCCCGCCGCGCCGAAGTACCTCCGGTGGTCGGAATCGCCGATCACCTTTGATCGGGCCGATCACCCCGATCATGTCCTGACCAGGAGGTACCGGTGGTCGTCGCCCGTCGTGGTCAAACGCTGTCCAAAGTGCTTATGGACGGCGGCAGTAGTATCAACATCTGTATGTTGATACTCTCGACGCCATGGGGATTCCTCGCTCGCGCCTCCAGCCGAGCAAGGCGCCTTTCCACGGCGTCGTCCGGGCAGCGAGCCTACCGCTAAGGCGATCAACTGCCGTCACTTTGAAGCTTGGGATAACTTCCGGACCGAGACCCTCACCTTCGAGGTCGTAGGGTTTCGCGGTTCCTACCACGCCATCATGGGGAGGCCATGCTACGCCAAGTTCATGGCAATCCCCAACTACACTTATCTCAAACTGAAGATGCCGGGGCCGCGAGGAGTCATCACCGTGGCCGCGTCTTTTCAGCTCGCCTACAGCTGCGAGCGCAGTAGCTGCGAGCTCGCGTCGGAGCTCATTGCGGCCGCAGAGCTGGGAGCCCTCCGCAGGGCGGTCCTCGAGTCCACCCCCGATTCCAGCAAATCAGGGGCGGGCTCTTTCCAATCCGCCGAGGACACTAAGACAGTCGTGGTCGATCCCGATGATCCGACCAAGACCGTGCGGGTCGGAGCTACGCTCCCCGCCAAATAGGAAGACGCGCTCGTCGACTTCCTCCGCGCTAGCCGAGATGTCTTCGCATGGAAGCCCTCCGATATGCCAGGCATCCCGCGGGAGGTCGCCGAGCACTCCCTGAACATCCGGCCTGGCTCAAGGCCGGTCGCCCAACGTTTGCGCCGCTTCGACGAGGAGAAGCGCAAGATCATAGGAGGAGAGATCAGAATCAGTTGGTCTTGTTTTTTTATTGTAACGTAGCTAAAATGGTAAGGCATAAAGTTTGAAAAATGATTTGCATTCTCAAAAAACAAGTGGACAGGGATGCCGGCAATCTAGCAAAGGAACAAGGAAGTCACGAATGCTGAAGAACTGGCGCTCTTGGCGGACGTGGCGGAAGGAGGGAATTGCTGAGCCTGGGCTTGCTGGTTTGATTGTCACCTGCGGCCGACCACACGAGAACTCTACCGGGTAAAAACAGAGTACTTTGAAGTATGATCTCTGTGTTGTGAGATAAGGAAACCTAAACCAAATATGGTTTGGATTCTATCTTTTTCTAATGTGGTCGAATCTGAACTCTCAATCACACCGCTATATATATCGCGTGCCCCCTCATTGTAAACAATCGAATCAATAAAGCAAGAGAGAATTCCACTCTACATTATGTGCCTATTGTTCTTGTTCTTGGATTGCATCTACGAATCGATGATTGATCGTTAGCGTTCGACGACATTATACAAAACGTTATCAGCACGAGTCTCTACCGCAAGGAGGAGGATCGTCGACGACGAACGAACGACTACTACCGGCGATTGATCGCCCGATCTGATCTGCAATCAACTCGCCATCACGTCGGCATCCACTCGGATTGCCGAAAAAGTCCTACGCGACTCTATTCTACGCGATAGTCTACATAATTTCCGCTACAGGCCGGATCAAGGTATTAAATTGACATGACCTATTGAATTCGATCCTGCACATCGTTCTTTTCATGTCAATCAATTCATATCATGTATACTTTTCTGTCCATCACATGATTCATGTTCATAATCAACACATGAAAAAAAAATCGTCGCCATCTTTGCTTGCCTCGAAGGCAACGCCTGACCGCCCCGGCGGCCTCGCCAGCGCTGTGCTGCTGCGCCCGAATCACATCTCCTGAAGAGGCGGCGGCGCGGCTCCTCGCCTTCCGCCCGAAGCGGCAGCTACGCCGTGGCTTCCGCCCCTGCAGTGGAGACAAGTCCTCGGCCGAGGCATCCGCTCAGCACCCGCTCGGCAGTAGCTAGTCCTCGCCGGCTGTAAAGAAGGCAGCACCGCGTTCGTGTTCGATGTTGTTGGCACCTCGTCCATGCCAACCGGCGAAAGCATGCCCGCGGTGGAGTGGCCCTTCCGCTCCCGCGCCAGCAGCCGCAGACTCATCATCATCCATGCCTGCGCAACGACGGAAAGGCCCCTTTGCCTCTCTGGCTTCCGCACGCTCGCGCACCGGTGGTGCGGGCCTTCGGCTCCCGCGTCGGCAGTCGCGGACGGTTGAACCCTTCGCATTCGCACCCGTTGCACGACCGGCTGATTCGGCTTCTACGCCTCTTCGCGTACCACCTGCATCGCCAGCAAACTAGCTTTGCCGCCCCTCTCGGATCGCACGGGGAAAACGGCGGCTAGGTTGCGGGTAAACCCTAGCCGCTACACTGCTAAAGAGATGGCATGTTTGGCCGATCGTTTAAGTAGGCCAAGAGAAACCCACTCGGCCCGTGTTTCCGAAAAAGAAAAAGAGGAATTCAGAATTAAAACCTAAAAAAAATCTGATTAATTGACAATAAATCTTAGAAAACTAAATTTTTCTTGGTTACGGACTTCCGTAAATTTTGGTAAATTTATATTCAGTACATCTTTAGAAGTTCATTCCCTGGGTCATTTTTTAGCATTTATTATATGTACTGAAATTTATTTCCTGTTATTAAGTAATTCCAAAAATTACTTGGTAGTTAAGAAAAATGTTAGAAGATTATAGAAATAATCGAGCTCTCAAAACAATTTTGGGCTTGGAGGCATGTGTGGTTGGGTTTTTGATTTCAATTTTGAAGGAACGGATACATGACAATTGGTGTCTAAGGAAAACACACATGAGGCTAGGTTTCTTAATTGGCACCCGAAATCGGGAAGTGCTCCCTCCCTCATGTGAGCCCTCGGGGCGGGTTGACCTGGCCAAAAGTTATGTTGACGAAGGCATTCATTACATGATTTCACACCCAACCAACAAAAGCCTCATAAGATTCTATTTCCATCATGCAAGAATTATTTCACGTTGAAATTTATTCACCTGTTAATTGGTAATTCTGGAAATTGCTTAATAATTAGCAGGAATTATGAAAAATGCTAGGAAAATCCTGGAAAATCTGTGATAATTATCTATTGAATAAATATAGACCATACTTTACTGATTCAATATTAATCATGCAAAACAATATTTTACCTGAAGTAAAATCCCTGTTTGTTTGCATATAGGATATGTTTGACATCGCAAAGAAAGAATTTGCTGAGCTTGCCCTGAATGGCAGCAATTATCTCACTTGGGCAATGGATGCCAAGATCAACTTGACAGCCCGATCTCTTGGAGCCACAATTTCACGACTGAAGTGGTGCTCGCTCTCCTGAAAGCGCTAAGTCTTGTGACTTTGCACTTCTGAGGCACCATCTCCATGCGGACTGAAGGCGAATATATGATGGAGGAGGACCCACTGGATCTATGGAATTCCCTGAAGGAACGATATAATCAGCAAAGATCCGTTCACGCTGCCGGAAGCACAACGTGAATGGACACTCCTCGCTTCCAAGATTTTAAGTCGATGGCGGTATAACTCGCCATACACAAGATTGTTGCAAAACTAGCATTTTGTGACCGGAAGATCCTGAAGTGAAAAAATTGACAAGACTTTGTGCACATTCCACCCCAACATGAGGATCTTTGCGCAAAGAATAAAGATCGTCATCCAAAATACCGAAGTACTCGACGGTGATATGCATTGCTAGAAGTAGAAAAGCATGATGAACTTCTAATGAAGAATCATCAAGTCCTACCTAGTGGGAGTCATGCATTACCTGAAGCACACGCAAATGATCAGCAGGCTAGCAATAGCCGAGGCCGCAGAAAGGGTCAAAGACAGAAAGGGGATAAAAGGAAGAATGACAAAAATCATAAAGGAAGAGGTAAATCCCAGTGGAAAACAAAAGAAAATGGATTAGCTCTCTTCGAGAAGAAAGGACCAACAAATAATGTTGCTGATCCTAAACAACCATGCTATAAGTGTGGATGTACTAGTCATTGGTCACGTACATATCGCACCCCAAAGCATTTGGTGGAGTTGTACATGAAATCCACTGGGAGATTCCAGAAGAATCAAGCGAATAAGATGGAGGTGTACTTCACTTCTCAACCTGTTGTTGAAAATAAAATGGAGTTGGATGATGATCAAGCCTCCGATCCCACAGAAGAATTTAAGAAGGGCCTCTTTGGTTATGGTGATACTCCCATGGAAGAGGATGATCTCATTGGGGATGAGTTGAAAGAATTCCAGAAGAATAAAGACAAGTCATAGGAGGACGATATAAATGATTTATATGGAGACTTGGAGTAGTCTCCCAGTTTTCTTTTAGAGTCGATGTCGTATTATCCTTTAGAGACTCCTTAAGAGCCTCATTTATCAGCTTAGTCTTTGTGTTCCTAGATGAACAACGGTCTACGCTCCTGTTGAGCGATTATCAGTCAAATTTAATAATGTGTGATTTTCCCAGGAAATTTATTTAATCATGCTATGATATTTATGTTGCAATGAAAACCAGAACTTTATGTTGCAATGAAAACCAGAAGTTTATGTTGCGATGAAAACCATAGTTAAAACCCCAGAAATATTTAAGATCTGGCATGATCGTCTGGGTATCCTGGGTTGAATATGATGAGAAGAATAATAAATAATTCTGCTGGCCATAAAAAAATGGCCTTGCAGAGTCATTAATTAAGAGAATAAAAACTTATTGCTTGGCCGCTCTTGCAGAATAATTGGCTTCCCACCAGTTGTTGGGGCCACACAGTGCTGCATACTGCGGTAATAATTCAACTCAAACCAACTGCATATTACGAAATTTCCTCGTTGCAGATAGTGCGTGGAAAAGAATTAAGTATTTCCCATCTGCGAAAATCTGGCTGTGCTGTATACATGCTAATCTCCCCACCACAGCGTACAACCATAGGACCTCACCAGCAGTTGAGGATCCATGTAGGTTATGAATCTCCGTCATGTATTAAAATACCTAGAGCCTATGACAGGGGATCTGTATATGGCTCGGTACGCTGATTATACTAAGGATATTTTTCGGCATTAGGGGGAGATAAGTACCACATTTCAGAATGCCTAGTCTTTAGACCCACGCACTAGAAAGACCGAACTTGAAGTTCAAGGATAATAAATCTGAAATAAATAAGCTAATAATCTGCCAAATACCTTCACTGGTCATAAGGGAGTAAAATATCTCATATACCTAAAGTATATGCACCTGAAAGACCCTCATGATAAGAAGAGGGGGAGGCCTCCAAGTGTACAGGACTCAATTTCGCGGAGATGTCCGCAGAAGTAGAGAACCGAACAAATTAGAACACTACCCATAACAGTGGAAGAAGCTCAACCTGATGTTGAGAAAATCCCTGAAGTGAGCCATCCTGGAGATGGTAACATTCCTGAAGTGATCCATCCTGAAGATGATAACCCAGCGTATATTTGCGCGCACAATTCTACGCTGGGAAGTCGGAACACCTAGACTCCATCGTTATGGGAAATCACGAGGAGCTGGAAGAAATTTATATAGATATATCCCCGAAGTGATGCAAGAGAAATAAATAAAAGAAAAGACTACAATTGTCGACATATATTTGCCTCTAAAATTGCTAAAAAACTGGATCCAGATCCAAAGTCTATGGCAGAGTGCTAGAAGTGCTCAGATAGGGTCAAACAAAAGAAGCAATTGAGGCAGTGCTCGCTTAATAAAAGGAAAATATTTGGTCCTGTTGACTAAATATTTCCTAAAGTGATTCCCTGCAGGATCAAATGGGTTTTTCATCCAGAAGAGAAATGAAAATACCCAGGTGGTGAGATATAAAAAGCGAGGCTTGTAGCACAAGGGTTCACGCAGAGACCCGGCATCGATTACGATGAAACCTATTCTCCTATGTTGAGTGGAATAACGTTCCGATATCTAATATCAATGGCAGCTGGCTTAAATTTAGAAATGTAGTTGATAGATGTGGTGACCGCATATTTATATGGGTCACTGGATTTGGACATTTATATGAAAGTCTCTGAAGGAATAAAAGTCCCGGATCCTAATAATCGCAACATGTATAGCGTCAAATTGTAGAGATCGCTATACGGGTTAAAACAGTCGGGAAGAATGTGGTATAACCAGCTTAGTGAGTTCCTCCTGAAGAAGGGATACTCTAATAATGATGATTGTCCCTGTGTGTTCATAAAAAAAATCCCAGAATGGATTCAGTATCATCTCAGTGTATGTCGATGATCTGAACATCATCGGAACCACAGAGGAGATAAAGGAAGCAAGTGCTTACCTCACGACGGAGTTTGAGATGAAAGATTTGGGTAAAACCAAATTTTGCTTAGGCCTGCAGCTAGAGCATTTACCAAAAGAAATTCTTATTCACCAGTCTTCCTATACCCGGCAGGTATTGGAGAGGTTTAATATAGATAAATCACATCCCTTGAAAACCCCATGGTTGTCAGATCCCTCGAAGTGGATAAAGACCCATTCAGACCGAGGATGGAAAATGAGGAAGTCTTAGGACCTGAAGTCCCATATTTAAGTGCTATGGGAGCACTCATGTACCTTGCGAACTGCACAAGGCCTGATATTGCATTCGCAGTGAATTTGCTAGCAAGACATAGTTCAGCTCCAACCAGAAGACATTGGGCTGGTGTAAAGACTGTACTCAGATATCTCCAAGGTACTCAAGATCTTGGGTTGTTTTTCCAGAAGAACCAAGACTTGACCATGGTGGGATATACGGATGCTGGCTATCTGTCTAATCCCCACAGTGCCAAATCTCAGACTGGTTTTATGTTTCTCTGCGATGATACAGCCGTTTCCTGGCGGTCTTGTAAACAGACCCTGGTAGCAACTTCTACCAACCACTTAGAGATTATAGCCCTGTATGAAGCCTCACGTGAATGTGTTTGGCTGCGACGTATGATTAGTCATATCCAGAAGTCATGTGGCCTTAACACCGTCGATACCCCCACAATTATCTATGAAGATAATTCTGCTTGTGTTGCACAAATGCAATTGGGTTATGTAAAAAGCAATATCACAAAGCATATTGCTCCTAAGTTATTCTATCCTCACTGACTCCAGAAGAGTGGTGAGATAAGGATTCTGCAAACTAAGTCATGTGAAAATCTTACAGATTTATTCACCAAGTCCTTGCCTAAATCCATATTTCAAAGATATGTTAAAGGCATTGGAATGAAAAGACTTAGAGAGATGCAAAGCTCAGGGGGAGGAAACCCTTGAACCATAACCCTTATTGCGTTCATGAAGATCGTAATAAAACCCTGAAGGTTATAAGTTGTACACTTTTTCCCTTTGTGAGTTTTCCTGAAGTTTTCTCACATAAAGGCTTTTAATGAGGCAACTAGTACAACATAGCATGCGAGTGCGATGTGCTCTTTTCTCCATCTCCTTTTTCCCACTGGATTTTTTAGTGGAGTTTTTAACGAGACATATGCATTACGCGGTATTCGACCAAGGGAGAGTGTTGTGAGATAAGAAAACCTAAACCAAATATGGTTAGGACTCTATCCCTTCCTAATATGATCGAATCCGAACTCTCTCTCACACCGCTATATATATCGGGTGCCCCCTCATTGTAAACAATTGAATCAATAAAGCGAGAGAGAATTCCACCCTACATTGTGTGCCTATTATTCTTGTTCTTGGATTGCATCTACGAATCGGTGATTGATCGTTGACGTTCGACGACATTTTACAACACTCTGAAGTCCTATTACGGATTTCTGATCCATTTTCAACGCCAAAAACTGCAATCAGGCAATAGTTTGGTAGCAATAAGCACTCAAATTGTTCAAATAGCTCTAACCAGAGAAGAGAAGCTCAGCTAATAGAGAGGGATACGATTCCCTCTCGTGGAGGCCCATTTTATCTTGTGAATTTTATTAAGGATTCAGAGTGGGGTGGTGGGCTGCAAGAACAAACATGCTTAGGAATTGGATAGAGAAGATTATTTTAGTTGCTTGGGGAACTCGTTTTCGATCCGTATCTGCCCGCTCAAGAGCACACGGCCCACTCCAACGCACCACAAGTGAGCCTGCTTGGGCCCTGTACTCAAGACCAGACCAGTTGTAGCAACAAGCAGGGGGCAATTCCTTTAAAACAAGTAGGGCAATCGATTCCCTACAGAGGTGGGGTAGTTGATGCAGTAGGTCGAATTTTACAGGAATTTCATGAGATGCCCCCGTTTGGAGCTTGAGATTTTCCGCGACCTTCTGAAAAATGTGGATGGCTAATTTGATAGCGTCTTTGAGAACACTTTTTTTTGTTGTGATAAGTGGCACTATCTCCTTACTTCCTTCACTTCTTTTCCCTCTTACTAGTCATGTGTCTGTACGTTACAACAGAAACTCAATTTGCGACAAAAAATTTATTTGCAAAAGCATTAACTTTAGTTATATTTCAATAGTAGGAAAAGCTTGTTCCTCCGAAAAGATTTGAGAGGAAGAGCTGAGAGATTTGAGAGGAATAGCTAAGTGCGCCGGAACGAGGGATGGGGAGGTGGTGCGGGGTCAAAGTGGTTTGAGATGAAAGATATTGTGGTTGGAGCAATTCGGGCTGCGTGAGCATGTAAGAAGACGAAAGGAAGTGGTGGGACTATTGGGTTAAATCCCCTTCCATCTTAGCCGATCATGTCAGATCCAATGGATCAGATACTCTGGAGAAGAACGGACGACCGCCACCAACTCCTAATTAGAAGTAGTAGAGAAAAGACTCGTTCATCGTGATACTTGGTGCCATCCCATTTATCAACCATTACTTGCCCATTTCTTTCCCCTCAAACTCAAAATAGTTTTTTATTTTTCAATTCTCTCCAAGTTTTGAAATAAGAAGTAATTTTTAATTGCTATCGCAAGTTTTTGGATCGAAATTTTTTGAACCAAAAGTTTTTAAAATTGAAACTTTAAAAGCCAAAAGTTTTTTTAATCAAAAGTTTTCACACCAAAAGTTTTGAATTAAAAATTTTCAAAGTTGAAACTTTCAATTTGAGAATTTTCAATTTAATTTTTTTGAGTTGAAACTTTCTAACATGAAATTTTCTGATTTAAAATTTTTGAAGTTGAAACTTTCTAATTAGAAACTTTTCAGTTTGAATTTTTTCGAGTTGAAACTTTTCAAATTAAAACTTTCTAATTTGAAATTTTTTTATTTAAATTTTTTCGAGTTGAAACTTTCAGGGTTGAAATTTTTTATTTAGAATATTTCAAGTTGAATTTTCTTTAGTTGAAACTTCCTATTTAAGGGAGATGGGGGAAGTGGGTAAGGAAGATGGATGTGGAAGGTGGATGGAGAAGATGACACATAATATCTTAAAAAGATCTCCTTAAACTTTTTTATTTGAGAGTAACCTCAAACTAATCGTATCTTGGAAAATTACTATGTTCTAATTGGGCCTAAAAAGGTGATCCATGATTTAGTATACAATAATTATACTCATTCGATCATGTTTGAATCCGACTAATATTCGAAGTTAGTTTGAATTCATCTTGAAACGGTTGAAAAATACAAATACATACACGGATGCCAGTTTACTAGAAGCCTCGGTATATTTGGCTCCTTTGCACGCTATTTTTTTTTTTCACTTTTAGATCTCTCCCGAACATAATTATAAATCTAGCCCCCTCTCAAAATTGCAGATAGTACTGAATTTGCACAGGTTCAAACTAATTTTATGTTCAATCATCCATGCGTTGGCTATGGTTTATCATGCGTGCAACCAACAGCGTATACAACAAACAAAATTAACCAATTATGTGCAGTTAAGTGTGTCTAGTTGTATAGTGAAATCTGCTTAAATAGCTTTGCAAAAATAAAAAAAACTGAAACTTGTACCTAGGTTTGAAACATACTGCAGATCCAACACCCGATGCATATAAAACAATGGTCTTAACTTTGTTCATGACTTAAATTACAATCACAAGAAAGAGACCAAGAAGTTAGTAGAAAAATCAAATGCGGTTTTGCTCAATTCGGTAATCTTTTCCAGGTCAACATGGTTAAGTCAAACTATGTCAGTACGATGATTAAGTAACATGAAGAATATGTGTAATGAACAAGGATTATATCTAATTTAAATATCATGAGTGCACTCTGCTAACAAATTTGTGTCCAAATCATGCCTCGTAACAGATCCTTTTCTCCATGGAAAATCTAACTACTTATCATGAACAATTAGATCTGAATCACAAGATGAATTATAGATAAACATCCATCAAAAAAGAATCAATTAAAAGAGTAATGCGCGCATATTCCATTTTGTCAAAGAAAAATAACTGAAATAACCGCCAATGAAATTTCACAGGACTAATATCTTACAAAGAATAGTGTGCGGAACCAGAGGCAGCACGCAGAGCATTTGTGTTTAGACAGCAGCTCCAAATGGCTCCTTTGACCTTGAAAAGTCCCAATCCAATCTCCAGTCTCACCATTACGAAGCATTGGATTTGAGTCTGAAGACCAAAATACACGCTATTAGTGTTTCGCAATAGTCAGCTATCTAACAAGACAGGAACAAGTCTCCAACGCATTGTAAAGTGAAGGTACTCAAGTGCTGATTATATGTAACCAGTAAGGTGGTCGTGCGTTGTAACGGAATATTAAAAGACAAGAGTGATACATATAATCAAATGTGACATAAATCGTACAATCAATATTAAAATTATCTTATACGCGTATCAATTAAGAGTGTAAGGTGCCAATTTTTTAACAAGACTCACATAAGTTGAGCTCCAAAATTTTCTCATGTGTGCATTACGTTGGTACAACGCAATCCTCTAAATGTGAGTAGTTGTCATCTATCAGAGTTAACTTAGATAGTTTACTTGTGCCAACGGCAGAGCACGTTGCTAAATGTTGCATCATTGTCAACATTCTCAATACAACATGCATCGTATGGACCCAGGTTTGTGGCCCTCATGAGTGTATCTCCACAAGAGAGGCTCTCACAAGTATATCTCTACAAGATTAACATTGGAAGCTATAAATTGAGCATCCCAAATTATGATAAATTGTAACCTGGAAAGAAATTTAACAAGAAAAAAGTGAGACAAAAAAAGAACAGATCAAACTTAAGAAGTACATTCCACAGAAAACCATGGATGTTGCAGGACTTTTCTGGACTGAAATCGTGGTTGATGGTGAGATTGTACCCACAAAGTGGTCTCTGAAGCACAAGCTAAAAAGAGAAATCATCAATGGAGCATAACGGTTTATAGCTTATCCCACAAAAAAGACTAACCTGGCGATCCTCAAAGGAGCGAGAGTTATTAGCATCCATCGAAGCACAAAAAATAGGACCATGGTTCCTGCATGAATTCACACACAAAAAAAAGCAACAGGTTGGCAGGGTAGAGCTGACTGTAATTAGAGCACACAATTTTTAATTAACAGAACACGAGCATTTACAAGCGGTCATTCCTATCAAGCTTTACATGTAAGATTGCATCAATCATCATATCAGCACTGTGTTCTTCTTATTAGCATTTGAGCGATATTTCAGAAATGGCGCAGAGAGTGTTATGGTATTATCTAGTTTTCGAAAGGTACATGATCAAAGATAACTACATAGAAAATCAAACCAGTGACTTTCCAAGATCTTTCATATGAAACTTTACGAAGACAATTTATTTATTAAGCAAAAAAAATATAATAATCAGATTTGAGAATGAATGATCTTCCTCCATCCAAGAGAATCAATTACTATTTTTGCATCTAGGAAGACATCAATATCAACAAGGCCCTGCATATCAACAGTTGACTAGTTAGGTTAGGTTTCAAAGAGTATCCATGAATGCAGATAAATATAGTAGGTACTAAGAAGTCTTGGCTCTAGCATTATTTGATAGTTAACCACTCACATTATGATTATTGCAAAAAAAAAACATGTGCATGCAAAACAAGAGAGAAAAAACAAGACATCATGGCTAACAAATCTTTGCACATAGCACCAAGAAAAATGACATTGTTTACTTCTTGAAAGCATGAAATAACAATAAGATAAGCATTTTAGCATAACAGTAATTCAACAACTCAATGAACGTGACACAAGGCAATTAATGTTCAATGCTGCCAGTAATTTTTAATTACATTTAGTTTGCTTGCTACTGCATACTTACTTGAAAGTGTGAATTGCCAATTATCTAAAATCACTTGTAGATGAAAACATCACTGCAAACTTGCAACCACAGGTAAAACCAACAAAAACTTGTAACAACAAAATTACCCACCAAATTTCAAAAAGATCATCAGTTTGTGCATTTGCAAGTTCAAAAATACCTGCAGTTGCAGCATAACTTACTATCTCCGTTTTGAACAAATTACAACCCAAAATTTATGTATGTTTCCTTCTATTTTTTTGTTGGTACCATAAATTAGCTAGAAAAAAGTTCATTTGCCGTCCACCTCAACTTTGTTGTGACACCACCACAAATGTTTAGTTATTCAGTTATACTACCTTCATTAATAACAAATTTTATGTCATTATGAAAGCATTTTCCCCCCGAATGGACCATATGCAAAAAAAAGTTAATGAGCATGCAAACTTGACAAATGTTACATCATTGTGAAAGCATTTTTACCCCCTGGACTGACCAGATTTATCTTCCATGCAAAAAAAGTTAATGTGCATGCATAAATGATATTGGCAGGTCATGCTGCCAAATTTTCTTCTTGTTTGGATGCAATGAGCAGCAGCTAGGTCATGCTGCCAAAATTGCCATTCTCATGAGCTGACAACCATTGCTCTTGCTCTACAAATTGACATGAACCTGACACTGTTCATGCATTTTTAGTAGTGCTCCAAGCCAACATAACCAACATGTACTACAGTTATGATATTATTCACAACTCCTAGCTCTGTTTTTCTTTTCTCCATTCTACTTTATTGTGCCATTTTCTTCCATTTTTCATGACATTTTAAAGTAGTGGTACCGGAAATCTAGTCATTGCTACTATCCGCTTACTCATCAGGCTTATTAAGAAAATAAACAAAAACTTCGATTTCCCTATTCATATTTCTGATAACAGCACTTGCAACATAATAAGAGCCTAGACCATCTTATCATTGAAAAAAATGTTTGTCATATAACAAATTGACCTGTCAGTGCTAGTTAAGATACACTATCATGCTGTACTCATCCCTATTCAGATACTCCGGAGGCCAAAAAGGTCAAATTTTGCAAAAACAATGCCCTAGAATAAAAGATGTCATCAGCTATCTTGCTGCAGTTCATGTCTTAAGGTTTGTTAATCCATTAACATTGAAAGATATAGATTATTAAGAATAATTTTTAACATGACAAACACAAAGTTGTTTATCTCTAATTCAACATTTTGATTTACATAGATATTTTGAAGCCATCGTCCACAGCATATATGTGAACAATGACTTGTTCCTGGAAGCAAGAAATAGTGTAGATTCTCATACAGAGTTGTATCCAGTTCTTTCTTTTGAAAAAGAACGGGAGTACTAAACAGGAACTCCATAAGTATGCTTTGGTCGGCGGCCCGGGGCTGGTCCCTGATCACCAAGGGGCCGCGGGCCGGCACCACGGCGGGACCAGTGGAGTCCATCGCCGGGAAGGATTGGATGATCTAGAGGCGTTCTAAGGACTCCAGATCACAAAGCGACCGGGCCTCGGCCGGAAATTCCAGGCCACTCGGCACCGGCGGAATCAGCACGGATAGCCACCGGGAGAGGGTAGCACCGCTCTGGTTTCCCTCGCCTGGCACCAGAAGAAGACGGAAATGTTAGCTGATGGTGACGCGAAGAAGAATATGCATTCAAGAAGAAGGGTAAGAAGACTTACTACCCGGGTACGTGCGCGTCATGTCGTCGTCCCATGTATACTGCCATGCAGGGTGGACGCGATGACGCAGGGGGCTGATCCTCTGAGCCACGAAGTCTCGGACTACCAGCGCCCCAATCAGGCCGGCGCCCCGCAACCATCGATGCGGGCCACCATCGCCAGGAGCTCCGCCGTCTCCTCGACGGGCGAGCTCCAGCTCTCACGGACTACCGTCCGCGCGCAGGGTACTCCAAGAAGGTCGACCCCGCTGTCGTCGCCGACATAGAGCCAGTCGCTCCGCTAGTTCTTCCAATTGGAGCGTGGCTGGAAGGGAATGTAGCGGGGGGCCGACCCATCGTGAAGGCGGAAATGGCAGCTTCCTGCGACCCCGCTGTCGGGAGTGATGCGGCAGGTGAAGAAGTAGCGAAAGAGGGGGAGATTGGGCATTACCCCACGAACATCTCGCAGAGGTAAGCGAAGGTGGAAAGAAGAACGATGGAGTGGGGGGAAAGATGAAGATGGTGGATCTCGTAGAAATGAAGGACGGTGAGGAAGAATTCAGAGAATGGCGGCACCAGACCCGCCATGAGTCCCCAAGTGAAGACGATAATCTCCCCTGGCTCGTAGGATGGCACGACCGTCCCTTGCCGAGGGCAAAGGGTGCCCTCGGGTGCCATCCCGGTGACGAACTCCACGGCTCTGGCCGGCGGTAGAAGAGAGAAGAGGCTGCACCATTGTAGTAGGAGCGAAGTTTTTCAAGCAAAGGAGGCGAAAAAAGCAAAGGACGAAATGTGAAGAAGATCAGGAGGCGTAAGCCGTTGAGTGGGGGTGTGCATATATATAGACACCCCACAAAGACGGTTCGCGAACAAGCAAAAAGCGCGGCGTTTTGGGTCCCAAGAAAAATCAGCGGAAGTGGGGAGGACCAGGTGGTGGGCCCATCCAGGAACGCACTGGCATTAAATAGGGTCTGAAAAGCAATTGGCGCGTTCGGGACGGCCTGGGGCTACTCTTGTCGGTGTACTTTGCACGTGGTACCCTCTCCGTAGAGAAGTAATAGGCACAAAAGTGGCTCGCGGTTTAGCATCTGACGGCAATGGGCGAGCATGCCACGCTCGCACGGGCGGAAGCCTGTGACCTGGCGGCGACTGGCGATCACGCATACGCCGCCGAGGGAGCGTGTGGCGCACTGGCGAAGCGATCGGCGAGCACGCCGCATACCGCGGCGGAGAGCCCACACGGCCTGGCGGCGACTGGCGATCACGCCCAACTAGCCGGGCGAGTGGCCGCGTGGCGTACTGGCGGGCAGCGGCAAGCACGCGCCGCCGGGCGGAGAGCCCACGCGCCTGGCGGCGACTGGCGATCACGCCGCTCGTCGAGCGGCGGCCGCGTGGCGCCTGGCGGACAGCCGGCGAGCACGCTTCGCTCGCGGCGGAGCCCCCGTGCCCCCTGGCGGCGACTGGCGATCACGCCTTGCTCGTCGGGCGGGTGGCCCGCGTGGCGGCCTGGCGAGTGGGCGAGCGTTCGGGCCCCCCTTGTCAGGCCACGAAGGCAACCAGAAGAATGAGAGGGAGGCTTCGCCTCGAAGTTTCCTTCCCCTGGCACCTTGTGTCAGGGTCTTTAGTTGTGAAGGACTCTGCTACCGACATGACGACAGCTCATCCCTTTGACACCTCTTACCAAATCCTTCGCAGGAGCATCGTGTCCCGGACATACCAGGCGAGGCCACTCACCGATATTAAATGAGGTTCGAAGGATAGGGCCACGGAGGCATGCGTAATAAATGAATCGTGGATCGACGTGGAGGTTGGAATGATGGGTGCAATTAATGTGTTGTAGATAAGCATAACGCCACCGTCTCGCCTGCCTAGGCCGTCTTGTCTATATAAGGGCGTCTCGGTGCATGAAGAAGGGGGTCGGCTGGCTAGAGCAGAGAACATAGAGAAGCAGACATAGAAGAGAACCCTTGTAAACACTTCTCCAATTTCTCAACAAAGAACCAGTAGGACGTAGGGCTATTACCCGCACCAGGGGCCTGAATCTGGGTAAACCGTTGTGTCCATCAGTTTGTTGATTCCTGGGATCCATCGTCGAGAGACATTAGGGTTTCCAGCCACGAAGATGCCCTCTACCAAACCATATTTTCCGTCTAGGGAGTAGTCACTCCGTTAGCGGAATCTTGTCAGGTGAAATACGCCGACACTGTCGGCGAAACTTTGGATTGTTAGAGTTGTCGGTGAATCGGTGTTATTTTAGAGAAAAACGTAGAGGGACTGTGGGATATATACACCACGGGTATTTGCAAGGAAGGCTTGCGAGGCCCAACTGAATAAGGCTGGGCTGGGCCGACTGCAAGGAAATAGAAGCTACCAGAGTTGCACTAGACGTGCGAAACAAGGAAGCCCTGAAGATAGCAACCGAACTGGATTAGGTAGGATACGATTGTAATCCAAACCGTTACAAAACGGATAGGTGCAGGAGATATAATCCCTACTTTGTATCCGACCAGGACTCTTTTGTAACCGCCCTCCTCTGCTATATAAAGAGAGGGACGGGGGAACATCATCATACAATCTCATCAGCAAATTAGCTAGCCACAAATAATTCCAGAGCACAGGACTAGGGTATCATCTCCTCCGTGAGAGCCCGAACATGGATAATTCTCTTGTCTTGTGTTACCATCGAGTTTGGATCCAGCGCCTAGCCCCATTTTCATTATTGCCGACAATAAACGTCAACAGGGATCTAAATATATTTTCTTTTTTTGCATAATTCCAGTTTATTGTGTTTCTTTTTTTAGAAAAAAGGTCGCTAGGATCCATCGACGAATCTGTGGACTGTTATAAATAGTCCGCAAATCTGCAGATCCTGTTTTTGGGAGAAAACAAACATATTTTTGTTTTTTTGCGTAATTCCGATCTTCTTGCTTTCTTAAAAAAAGGGTCGCTAGGACCCGTTGGCGAATCTGTGAACCACTATAAATCGTCGGTGAACCAGTTTTTTTTGTTTTTGGGAGAAAACCGCAGAGGGATATAAATGTAATTTTGTTTGTATTTTTATTTTTTGCGCTAGGACCCGTCGGTAAACATATGGGCTGCTATAGACCTTCGACGAATCTGCGTTTTTTTAGAAAACCGCGTTTAGCCAGAATAACGTGCTACTCTGCGTCGCGCAACACGATACAATGTGAAAATTTTGAGAAATTTGGTCGTATTTTCAGTTTTCGTATTTTTTTTAAAAAATGAGTCGATAGGACCCGTCGGCGAATCCATAGACTGTTATAAACCTTCGACGAATCTGTGTTTTTTTTTAAAACCGTGGTTAGGACCCGTCGGCGAATCTATGGACTACTATAAACCTTCGACAAATCTGTGTTTTTTCTAGAAAACTGTGGCTGTTTTTTTACGTATTTCGGCAAATTTGGTCGTATTTTCAGTTTTCATATTTGTTTTAAAAAAAGGTTGTTAGGACCTGTCGGCGAATCTATGGGCTGCTATAAACCTTCGACGAATCTACGTTTTTTTTTAGAAAACCACGGTTACGACCCGTCGGCGAATCCGTGGGTTGCTATAAACCTTCAACGAATCTATATTTTTTTAACTGTAGAGGGATATAAAGTAATTTTTTTCAGGGTCCGTTTCGCTAAAAAACACCCGGAGACGAATCCATGGGTTACTATAAACCTTCGACGAATCTGTTTTTTTTAACTGTAGAGAGACATAAAGTACTTTTTTTTGGTCTGTTCCGCTAAAAAACACCAGGAGGACCTAAATGTAAACCGCGAGGGACCTAAACGCAATTTTGATGTTTTTGGGTCTATTTTATTAAAAACCCGTCAAAAGGACCTAAATGCAATTTCCAATCTTCTGGAGGGTGTCTTCGCGAGAGAGCTGACATGGACGACTGAATGGGCAGCAAACTTCTCCGGTTTAGTGTATATATATATATATAGGAAAATGATTACATACTCCTGGGTGTACGTACTCCCACCTTCAGTATACCATTTAAATGATGTTGTTATACCTCTTTATCCTTTTGAGTATACTCTAATACTAATTATAAGATACTCTAAAGTGAGTTTCACGAAAAATTTCATTAAAGTCCACCCTTTATAGCAATATTTGTTTATATATTCCTTTTACATATGGAAAAGGGTATGTAGTAAAAAAATAAAGGGTTCTGATGAATTTTTTTCAACCATGTTGCATTGAAGTATCTTAGAATTATTATTGGAGTATACCGAAAGTGATAAAGGAGTATAAATCATTCATTTAAATGGTATATTAAAGGTGGGAGTATGTACTCCTAGGAGTACGGAAAAGGCTTCCTATATATATATATATATATTACCTCATGGAGGTGTAAATCTAGGGAGAAAAACTAACCAACGGTATACCGTTGCAACGGTATAGGATGAAACTTACCCGTGAAACATGAAACTTTGGTTGAAACTTATCTGTGAAACTCGAAAACCTAATGAAACTTACCCGTGAAACATCATGAAACTTACCCGCGAAACCTAGCAATGAAACTTACTCGTGAAACTAATGAAACATGCTATACCGTTGCAACGGTATACCGTTGGGTAGTTGCTCTCAAATCTAGGACGTAAACTGCAGTTGTAACTTGTAAATCTAGAGCATCCATGCTAATAAACATGTCCTCTAATGGCCCAAAAATGTTATTGTAATGGGTGAGGGCACCCATATTAGCATATGTATCATGTTTTAAATTAGGCAACGTATCCTGCGCACACAGGGCTTCCCGTACACACATCGTGCACACCAACTAACGAAAGTCATGAAAAATTCTGAAAGAAATTGTAGATGTACTTCATAGATTACTCTACCTATGTATGAAGTTTCAAGATCAAATTCATTATATATCAAGAGTTACAAAAAGAAAATTCGACAAGTTAAACTTGATATATAATGAATTTGAACCTACAATTTTATACATAGGTAGAAAATATAGCGTGACTATGAAGTACGTGTACAATTTTTTTCAGAATTTTTCATGACTTTCGTTAGTTGATGTGCACGGTGTGTGTACGGAAAACCTGTGTGCATAGGATACATTGCCTTTAAACTATGGAGACAATTGTACAAATACGGTTTTGTATTCAACGGCGATTAGTTTCCATCCCTGGAAATGGCAGCTCAGTGGTGTTCAAAAAATGTAACAAAGCAAGGATGTCTTATCCGAGCAGTTAGGTAGGCATAAAGATAACAACTCCCTGCAAATATCCAGAAAATCCGGCAAACACCTCAATTCCGTGCAACATAGCTTTCCTTGCTACAAAAATTCCTTTAAGAGATGGAAATTCAAGGGTAGCAAGGTCAAGGGGGAAGTTGTGAGTGACTGAGCGTTACGTTCGTGCATCACCTGCATAACAAGAATAGTGCACTTGATGATATCAAAATTGAACCAACCAATTATCCAATAACTGAAACACCCCAAAAATTCAAAATTTTTGTTTTATTTATTTATTTGGATTTTATTTGAATTTTCTCGAATTTATTTTGTTTTTATTCGGCTTTCTTTTGTTTCCTTTCCCTTTTGGGAAAGTTTCCGTTTTTGGCCCTTCCCCTTTTGGCAAATTCCCTTATTTGGCTCGGCTTGTTTTCCCTTCATTCCTCCCCCGTTCGGCCCGAAGTTCTTCCACTGCCCAGCCTCCTTCGGCCCAACCTCCCCTCGCGCTGGTCAGCCAGTGATCTGTGAGCCCCGTCACCCGGCCCGTGGATCCCTCGCCTCATGCCCGTCTTGCGCCGCGCCTCCAGCGTCATTTCGCCGCCTCGCGCCACCCTAGCGCCTCCCCTACCCCCAAATCTGACCCCCGTGCCGCGCAAGACGTGTCCCTCCCTTTCAAGACGCCCGGTGCAGCCTTGCGCCCGTCGGTGCTTTCGCGACCCATCTGAAAGTGCATCTAGGCCACTAATTGTGTTTTGGATGATTAATGACAAACGATTAAGGGACTAATGGCTTATGTGAGTATACAAGCAGGTGTTAGTCCCAAAAAGGAACGCATCTATGGGCATTGACGACCCTCAGAAGTGAAAAGAAGAACGGCGTCGACTTAGCGTAGATTTTTTATTTAATTGAGTCGATAGGATTGCCGTACTATCAAGAGGGATGGGATGTTGATGCCTTAGAAATGATCCTAGTGCTCAGATGAACATCTTTTATAAAACGAGTTTTGATAGTCCTCATGCACGACACTCACATGGTTTTCATTTTGTGCTGATATTATCGGAATGTCCGATGTGTATATCGGATAGTCCGATAGTACCGGATTCTCTGGTGTGAGTGTAGTTGCTGCGTTTGGATCTCTCGGGAAACATCGGACTGTCCGATGGTTTATATCGGAACATCCGATGTTGTCTGGAAATTTTTCTAAGTCCTTGAGCTGGAACTCTCGGGATTTATCGGATAGTCCGATGTCAAGTATCGGATAGTCCGATGTGGACTTAGAAAGTTTTTTTAAGGTTGTTCTCGCTCTGAAACTCTCTGGAATCATCGGAACATCCGATGTGTGAAATCGGATAGTCCGATGTGTGCTTTTTTCTTTCAGTAGAATTTGAATTTTCGAGTGGAGTTGATCTGGGAGTTTCTACATATCGGATAGTCCGATGTCTGGCATCGGATAGTCCGATGTGGGGTCTGACACAGGGCAGAACGGCTATATTTTGTGTCTTGACTATAAATACCCTACTCTCTCCCTCATTTACTCCGACCTACCTGTGTGCTGAGCATTAACTCTATTCTTGCTATTTTTCTTGCTCTCTCTCTCTCTTGAGTTCATCTTTGAGAAATTAGTTGAGGGATTGGAGCAAGTGTTCTTAGTGCTTCGTTTGCAAACCGAGAAAATCCATTTGAGCATTAGGGTGATTTTCAAGAGCGGGTCTACACTCCGTTTATTACTCTTGGATATTGAGGTCTCCTAGACGGCTAGGAGTCACCGGTGAGCTCCCGATCTTCGTGTGGGAAGCCGCCGGAGTTTGTGAAGGTTCGATTCCACCTCCGCAAGGGAAGGAATCAAGAAGTGAAACCGGCGAGTGCTTGGTGCAACACCGGGAGGAAAGTGGTCAAGAGGTACCCGGGCTTTGTGCCTCCTCAATGGAGACGTAGGATCTCCTCAAAGATCCGAACTTCGGGAAAAATCGCTGCATCCCTTTGGTTTGTAAGTGTTCTATTTGTTTTCCCCTTTTGTTTAGCCTAATCTTGTGGGGATTCAAGTTTTGGTAGCTTCTAGCAGTAGATATTGGTGTGATCTAATATTGTGGAAGTCGTCATAACTCTGATATTTTATTTGGTAGAAATCTAGCCCTCCAATTTACTCAGATCTACTTTTTAGGGTTTTCTTGCGCTCTGATCGGATAGTTCGACTTCTCATATCGGATAGTCCGATATATATCGGACAGTCCGATATCAAGGTCGGATATTCCGGTGTTTCCGCTGTAAACTTAGTTTTAATTTTATAAACGCCTATTCACCCCCCCTCTAGGCGACTTTATCGATTCTTCAATTGGTATCAGAGCCAAATCTCCGTAATTTGGCTTAACCGCTTGGAGAATCAATATGTCGCAAGGAGATAAGAATACCGAAGCCCATGACCAAGACAAGGGCACGGGCTCCGGTATTAGGGTTGCTATTCCATTTGATTATTCCTCTCTTGGTGTCTCAAGCTCCTCATCTTATGTCTCCGTGCCCTCCGGTCGAGCGCCTCATTTCGATGGCACTCACTATGCCGCATGGAAACATAAGATGAAGATGCACTTGAGATCGCTTCACCCGTCTATTTGGAAGATCGTGCAAACAGGTTTCAAGCCCGTTGATCCGAACAACCTTACTCCCGTAGAAGACAAATATCAACACTTCAATGATTTAGCAGTCAATGCTTTGTTCAACACCTTGAGTGATTCTGAGTTCAACCGAGTCGATGGACTCGAGGAAGCAAATGCCATTTGGGATAGGCTCATGGTCAGTCATGAAGGAATTTCAAGTGTCCGCGAATCAAAAATCGAGCTCATTATTGGTGAGCTAAGTCGGTTCACTTTGGAAGAAGGAGAATCATATACTAAAATGTTTGACCGCTTGATGGTGCTTGTAAATCAAGCGAAGGGTCTTGGGTGCACCGATCTCACCGACAAGGCAGTTGTCAAGATCATTCTGCGTGGGATCACCCCTACCAACCGCAACCTTGTGCAACTAATCCGAGACCGGCCAAACTTTGACACCTTGACGCCGCATGATGTAATTGGCTGGCTTGTGATGGATGAAATGACGATCAAGGAAGCGGAAGTGGTGGAAGAGCTCAAGTCTGGCAAGAAAAAGGGTATTGCCTTGAAAGCTGTCAAGGTTGTGCGCCAAGCCGAAGAAAGCACAAGTGAAGATGAAGAGTCTTGTGGTCCATTAACAAATGAAGACATGGCCCTATTCGTAAGAAGATTCAACAAGTTCTTCAAGAAGAAGAATTTCAAACAAGGAAGTCAATCGAGAAACTTTAGAAGAAAATCAAAAGGGAGACATTCCACAAGAAGATGCTATGAATGCGGAGAAACCGGCCATTTCATTGCCAAATGTCCGCATAAGGAGAACAAGGATGAGAAGTCACTCAAGAAGGACAAGTACCGAGGCAAAGACAAGGAGAAGAGCAAGAAGTACAAGGGCAAGGGTCGTGCCTACATTGGAAAGGAGTGGAACTCCGACACCGACTCCAACTCGACTCTGACTCCGAGTCAAACTCCGACGAAGAAGGAGGAATCGCCTCCGTCGCCATCGTTGTACCCTCTACTCCAACTATGTCGAAGAGTCTCTTCGACAACTTGAGCGATGACGACGAGGTTGCTCCAATGTGCCTCATGGCAAAGGGGCACAAGGTATCATCACTTGTTTCCACTCCCTCCATTGCTAATGAATGTCTAGATGAGCACAATAGCGATAGTGATGATGATGACATTAACACCGTGCTTAAGTCTATGAAAAACTTTGACATTCATAAATTAAATTTGCTCTTAAAAGATATTGAAAAATTGGAGGAAGTCGTAGAACAAAAGGAAGCTATTCTCGAGGCTCAAGAGGATTTGCTCATCCTCGAAAAAGAGAAAAACCGTGAGCTAGAGAAGAGCTTATCTTTTGAAAAAGGGAAGAATGAGGAATTGGTTAAGAACTTAAAATTGACCAAATCCGAGGTGACTAGTCTTGATATCACCTACGCTTCACTCGAAGAGGAACTTGCGAAGTCAAAGGATGCTTGCAAGGCTCTTGAGTTGAAGCTTGTTGATCTCAAGAATAGCCCTCCGATCACCTCAACCATTAGCTCCAACTCTTCTTTACCTTCTACGAGTAATGGATGCGCTAGATGCTACGACATTAATATTGACACTTATGCCACTAACCTTGAGACATTGCAAGTGTTAGCATATGAAAATGAAAAGCTCAAGGGGATGCTCGAAGATGGACTTCAAAAGTCCTACAATGCAAGTAAGGGACTAGAGGAGTTCCTAGGTAAGCGACAAGGTAACACTATGAAGCATGGGCTAGGATATATTCCACCTAAAGGAAAGAAGAGCAATATCGTGGTTGCTCCTTTAAATAAGCCCATACAATTTGTTAAGAGCAAAGAAAACTCTAAGTACAAAACTCATTCTACATTCTTTGCATCCTATGTACTTAAGAGGACTAACTTTAGTCGTGTAGTTGCTTGTCACATTGGGGGCAAGCCCAAAAATTCCTCTCATATACGATCTATTTGGGTTCCAAAGTCACTTGTCTCTAACGTGCGTGGATCTAAGCAAATTTGGGTACCAAAGAGCAAAAACTAAATTTCATTTTGTAGGCCTACATCTCCGGTGGATCAAGTTGGATCTTCGATAGCGGATGTACACACCATATGACCGGAGAAAGGGCAATGTTCGCACACTTAGAAGCCAATGGATCAAACAGTGAAAGCATCATTTTTGGCGATAATGGAAAAGGTGAAGTGGTAGGTTTAGGTAAAATTCTAATCACAAATGACTTCCATATAAATAATGTCTTACTGGTTGAGTCACTAAATTACAATTTGTTGTCCGTTGCTCAATTATGTGAAGCGGGCTACAATTGTGTATTTAGTGATAAGAGTGTGGATGTCATTAAGAGGGATGATGGTTCAATAGCCGTTAAGAGTCGTTTAAAGGGAAATCTCTATCTCATAGACTTCAATACGGATAGAGTGAACCTTGAAACATGCTTAATGGCTAAATCTAGCATGGGTTGGCTATGGCATCGCTGGCTTGCCCATGTCGGTATGAGGAACCTTCATAAACTCATTAAGGGCAATCACATCCTTGGACTAACGAATATTGTGTTTGAGAAAGACAGGGTGTATAGCGCATGTCAAGCCGGGAAGCAAGTTGGAACGCCTCATCCCGCCAAGAACGTGATGACTACTTCAAGACCATTGGAAATGCTTCATATGGATTTGTTCGGCCCGATCGCCTACATAAGCATTGGAGGAAATAAGTATGGTTTAGTTATTGTTGATGATTTTTCTCGCTTCACTTGGGTATTTTTCTTGCATGATAAAAGTGAAGCCCAAGGAAGCTTAAAGAAGTTCATGAGAAGGGCGCAAAATGAATTTGAGGTGAAGATCAAGAAAATTCGAAGTGACAACGGCACCGAATTCAAAAATACCGGTGTGGAGGAGTTTCTCGATGAAGAGGGCATCAAGCATGAGTTTTTGGCTCCCCATTCTCCTCAACAGAATGGGGTAGCCGAACGAAAGAATCGAACTCTCATCGAGATGGCGCGCACGATGCTTGACGAGTACAAGGTCTCCGACATCTTCTGGGCAGAGGCCATCAACACTGCGTGCCATAGCTCCAACCGCCTAGGGATGGCAGTTTTACCCATGGGTTTGGGTACCCATGGATACCCGACCCGATAAGAATGGGTATGGGTAGCACTTTAGACTCATGGGTTTACGGGTTTGGGTACCCGATAAGCCCATAGAATGGGTGTGGGTATCAATTTGTACCCATGGGTACCCAATGGGTATCCTATGACATGTGGGCCCACTTTTTTAGAGGTATATTAGAAAAACAAACTCATTGATTGCTTGGCTAAATCGGCTCTTCCTTGATTCCCCTCACCCCCATCACCTCCCTCCCTTTGCCCCCATCGTTTGATTGCTTCGGCCTCCCTCCCCTCACCTTTGCCTCCCTCGGCGGCCGACGCCTGCCCCTCCCCTCGTCGCCGACTCCTTCCATCGGCTCCCTCCGGCCCGGTGGGCATAGTGCCCAAAAGAAGAGAGAGAAAGGAGAGGCGAGAAGGAGATAGAAGGAGAGGTGACCCCTACTCACCCGAAAGGCACTGCTCCCCACGCGTACCACGAGGTCTAGTGTTCCGGCGGACCGAGTCATGGCCTCCGTCGTTTGCGAGGGGGGAGGAGCATGCGACGGCCGTAGCATCCCCCACCTCTCTGCCTTCGCCCTTCGGTGCTCGCGCATAGATCTGTGCCCATGGGTACCCATTGGGTTTGGGTATGGGCACAGAACTGTACCCGTAAAGCTTAGTGGGATTGGGTAGACATGACTTTGTTCGGGTTTGGGTTTGGGTTTAAGGCAGTGGTACCCGGAGGTACCCACCCGATTGCCATCCCTACAACCACCTATACCTTCACAAGTTGTTGAAGAAGATGGCGTACGAGCTCCTCACCGGCAAGAAGCCAAATGTATCCTACTTCCGAGTCTTTGGGAGTAAATGCTATATCCTTAACAAGAAAGCTAAGTCTTCTAAGTTTGCTCCTAAAGTAGATGAGGGTTTCTTGCTTGGTTACGGGTCTAATGCATACGCATACCGAGTTTTCAACAACACCATCGGTGTAGTTGAAATCTCGCGTGATGTACCTTTGATGAAACTAACGGCTCTCAAGTAGAGCAAGTTGATCGTGCTGTGATTGACAGGGAAGAACCTCCATGCGAAGCAATCAAGAGATTGGCAATTGGAGAAGTGAGGCCTCTTGAGCAAGAAGAAGTCCCGTGCACTCCAACTCGAGATGCACCGTTGGATGATGTCCCAACCTCCTCAATGCAAGCTCAAGATGGCTCGAATACCGCTCAAGACGATGAGGACCCTATTCAAAAGTCAAATGCAACGGTCCCTCATCCAAGGGTTTATCAAAGCGTGCAACGAGATCACCCCGTCGACAATATCCTTGGAGACATTAACAAGGGAGTATCTACTAGATCTCGCGTTGCTAATTTTTGTGAATTTTACTCCTTTGTTTCCTCTCTTGAACCTCTTAAGGTAGAAGAAGCACTCCAAGATCCGGATTGGGTGATGGCAATGCAAGAAGAGTTGAACAATTTCGAAAGGAATCAAGTATGGAAGCTTGTCGAAAGACCCAAGCAAAACGTGATTGGAACAAGATGGGTGTTTCGGAACAAGCAAGACGAGAATGGAATCGTGACAAGAAACAAAGCCCGGTTGGTCGCTCAAGGGTACACTCAAATCGAAGGTTTAGATTTTGATGAAACTTATGCTCCAGTAGCTAGGCTTGAATCCATTAGAATATTACTTGCCTTTGCTACTCACCATGATTTTAAGTTGTACCAAATGGACGTGAAAAGTACCTTCTTGAATGGACCTCTCTCCGAGATGGTTTACGTTGAGCAACCACCCGGCTTCGAAGACCCAAACCATCCGGACCATGTCTACTTTCTTCACAAGGCCCTCTATGGTCTTAAGCAAGCGCCAAGAGCTTGGTTTGAGTGTCTCCGAGACTTCCTTCTCGGTCAAGGTTTTATAGTCAGAAAGGCCGATCCTACTCTCTTTACAAAACATATTGATAATGACTTATTTGTTTGTCAAATATATGTTGATGATATAATATTTGGATCTACTAATGGACATTTGTGCAAGGAGTTTAGTAGAATCATGATCAAAAGGTTCGAGATGTCCATGATGGGTGAGTTGAAGTTCTTCCTCGGTTTTCAAGTCAAACAACTCAAGGAAGGGACCTTCATATGTCAAACGAAGTACATCAAGGACATGCTCAAGAAATTTGGTATGGAGAACGCCAAGCCAATCGAGACGCCGATGCAGGCTAACGGGCATCTAGACCTCGACAAAGAAGGTAAACCGGTCATCCAAAAGGTATATCGCTCAATGATCGGTTCCCTGCTTTATCTTTGTGCATCTAGGCCCGATATTATGCTTAGTGTATGCATGTGTGCAAGATTTCAAGCCGCTCCTAAAGAGTGCCACATAGTGGCCGTAAAGAGAATTCTGAGATATTTAGTACACACTCCTCATTTTGGGCTTTGGTATCCAAAATGGTCATCTTTTGAATTAATTGGATATTCTGATGCGGATTATGCCGGATGTAAGGTGGATAGGAAGAGTACCTCGGGAACTTGTCAATTCTTAGGTAGATCCCTTGTCTCTTGGTCCTCTAAGAAACAAAATTCCGTAGCCCTATCCACAGCCGAAGCCGAATACATAGCCGCCGGGAGTTGTTGTGCGCAATTGCTTTGGATGAGACAAACTCTAAATGATTATGGCCTAACCTATAACCATGTTCCACTTCTGTGTGACAATGAGAGCGCCATAAAAATTGCCAACAACCCCGCCCAACACTCCGTGCATAAAGCATATTGATATTCGCCACCACTTCCTAAGAGATCATTCCACCAAAGACGATATTGATATTCAACATGTGAGTACAAATGACCAATTAGCCGATATTCTCACCAAGCCTCTAGATGAAAAGAGATTTTGTCGGGACCCGAATTTGCAAATCCGGACCCTCTGTGTTTCAGCACTAGTCCAGGATCACGCTAGTGCACACAGTTTCAACATCGGTACATATCACTGACATATCCAACGAAATAATAAGTACTTTAATTAAATACTCAAACTATTTGATTGACCTTATGGTCAAGTTACAAAGATACGCCTCGCAGGGCGAAAAATTATTAAAATATTCAAATGCAGCGGAATAAAATAAACTCGTGGCGCCATCCAATTTGCCACGAATCGAGTGGGCTCGCTCGCCTAGTTAAATCGGCTCCTCTGATTCTCCTCCTCTGACGCGGGGTTGCTTCTTCTTCAAGCTGAAGTTGTGTTGTTGTGGGGTGAGTACTTTGAGCACTCGGCAAGTCATGCCTGAGAATGCAATTCTAATATTCTACATGCATGGCTTAGTACAAAGGATAGGCTATGGTTCATGTGCGATCTGACATTTCAAATAAGCGATAATAGATTGCAAAGCGATAAAAGCGATAGTAGGAATAGTAGCTTTCACAAACATTTCAATTGTAATTCATTTTTCCATCCTAAGTCAAATTCATCATCACCAACCCAAGCATTTTCCAACAACAATTCATTTTCATAAAAATCTAACCCTTGACAGTAATCACCGAAGCGATGCTCAATACCGTGAAACACGGCTATTGAATAGGTTGTACACTCTGCAGAGGTTATACACTTTACCCACAAGATACGATTAAATACCACCAAGGCAAATAAATATGAAGCCTTTCCAAAGTTCCATCTAAACTTCGATCTTGCCGCTAAGGTTTCAACACTTTGGAGGGATGGTTACCACACCCGGGCCCCCCTCTTGCGCCAGTGAGTTCTCATTCCGCTTCTCGGGCCTCACACCACCACGATAGTACTAAAGAATAGATTTCCCGGTTTACTCAGCTAAGCCCGTCCCATTCACGGAGCTTGTGGGTGTATGAGAGACTTCGATTCAAATGCTCGCAAGGTTAAGTCCTTAGTTGGCCGAGGCAAGACTAACCAAGTGTGATCTCAATTATCCAAAACCAATAAAACCAAATCGACCGCCCAGATTGCCACTCTTGGCCCACCAGAAACAATCTTGCCATTTGCCCCAGTCTAAATCATTTTCCCACCCCAGTTCTTTACCATTGCACCACGTGCCATCATCAACTCAATAACACATGTCTCATTCACAAAGCATGTTCAATATCTCATTAAGTCAGTATTCACTTTGGTATTCCAAAATCAGGAAATGTCCACGTGGCAGGGCTAAGCATACTACTTCGGTCTACTCAACCCATGTTGGCAAATTATTAATGTCCAACTATTAATCCATAACCTAGGGTGACAAATGATTCATGGCATACAATTATATACGACAAGGTGGCATACAGCAACTAGGCATTTAGCTAATCCCAAAATTCATTCAAACTCATTTCTATCAAATTAGCATGCAATAGTTTAAATCAAAATAATTTGCTCTAATAGGTTCAACATGATCAAACACAACTTGCCTTCAAAAAGTGCTGGTTCTGGTTCCTGAACTTGCTCCTGGGTCAGAACTTCTCCCTCGAAACCTTCGGGCACTTCAACGTCTACGCGTAACACAAATAAATAGCAATAAATAAATAAAACAGAGAGCAACTCAAGCCTAAAATTCAAATAAAATTCATAAACAGAAAGAGCTTGATTTTACAAATTTATAGAAATTGGAATCACTCAAATCGGAGTTAAAACATAAAAGTTATAAGCATTTGAAGTTTCAAAATACATTTAAAATCAATAAACCGAATTAAATAAATATTTTCTTTTTAGGAAAATTAATTATTGCGTCATCTGTGACACGTGTCGCCACCAGAGAGTGACACGTGGCTTTGCCGACGTCGTACCGACCGGCTCCGTGATGGCGTCGGCATAGCGTCATCGTGGACGTCAAGACGACTTCGGTCCTCACTGGCGCGAGTGGGACCCATCGTGACGTCGCATAGCGTCGATGGTGGCAGACGCCACGCCGCGCGTCGCGGCGGCCGACGAGTGGGCCCGTCTTTGTCGGCGACTTCGGGTGAACCGTGTGCAGTCACGGCTAACAGTGGGTCGCCTTGTCGGCGACTCATGCGCCTGATGAACGTCGCGATGAGGCGGCGTGTGGGTCCATCGGTCGGCGTCTCATGCACGTGAGGCGGCGTGGCACGACGGTGGCCCTCGGATATGCATCTAACGGTGAAGGTTAGAAGATGGGGTTCTTTGTTCCTCTGGCGACGTGGACTCACCCGGCGTTGGATCTGGATCGTCGGTGGTGAAGGTCGGGCTCGGTGGAGAGCGGTCTTGGCGGGCCGCTTCACCGGAGCTGGGGAAGACGGCGATGCCCGGCGCTCGGCGTTCCTCCGGCATGAAGAAGTAGTGCTCCGACGCAGCATGACGAGGTGAGTTCGAGGGTGGCACGGCGTGTACGGCGAGGTGGCCGCGGCGGTGGAACAGCGCAAGAACTTGGCGGAAGGCCGAGGACCGGCGAGCTCGTGCGGCGAGGCGGCGGCGTCTCGGGAGGTGTGCGATGTACGGCTGGGTGCGGCGTGAGGTGAGGATCCCAGCACGGGTGGCGGCGCATTAAATAGTGCCCTCGGCTTCCGTGAAAATCGCGAAACCGAGGCCCACACAGCGGCGGGCGAATCCGACGAGGAATCGGGTTGAGGCGACGTGGCGCGATGAGAGCCGTCGGATCCGGATCGAACGGCGGCGGAGTTAGGGTTTTCCCGGAACGGGCCGCACAGTGTTCGGCCCAACACTGTTCACAGGATTTTTAATCCTTTTTCGATTAAAAATAATTCCCGAAATTCAAATAATTCATTTGGGGTTTTAAAAATACTAGAAAAATTCTGGAAAAATTCCCAAAAATATTTTAAGACATTTGTGACTCAAATAAAATATTTTCAGCAAAACTTTATTTTAACTTTTCCATTATTTAATTAATTTGATAAATGGCTTAATTCAAAATAAATTCAAATAATTCCAAATAAATTCCAGAAATTCAAAATACCACTAGAATGCAAGAAAAGCAAAAATTGGGGTGTTACAAACCTCCCCCCCTTAACGGAATCTCGACCCCGAGATTCAGGGCTGACTAAGGAATAGGTTGGGAAATTCCTTCTTCAGGTCTTCTTCACGCTCCCAGGTTGCTTCGCTCTCAGAATGGTTACTCCACTGAACTCTGCAGAAGCGGGTCGATTTATTTCTCGTTTCTCGGTCCATCGTATCCAAGATCTTCACCGGGTACTCTTTATAAGTCAAATCCTCCTGCAGCTCGACCGACTCTAACGGCATCTGCTCTTCTGGCACTCGGAGACATTTCTTTAATTGTGACACATGGAACACATCATGCACACCTGCTAGAGACTGCGGTAGCTCTAATTGATATGCTACCTCACCTCTACGACTTAGAATCTTGAATGGGCCAACATATCTTGGCGCTAACTTCCCTTTAGTGTGAAACCTCTTAACTCCTTTGAGTGGGGTAACTCTGAGATACACAAAATCTTGGGCTCAAAGCTCAAATCCTGCGGCGATTATCGGCCAGTAACTCTTACATCTTGATTGTGCAATTTTCAACCTTTCCTGATCATGGCTATCTGCTCTTGACTTCTCGAAGAATATCAGGCCCAAACATATGGCGTTCTCGGTCTCATTCTAATTCAACGGCGTTTCTAAGAGGTCTTCCATATAGTGCTTCAAATGGCGACATCTGCAAACTTGCCTGGTAGCTGTTGTTATAGCTGAACTCGGCTGTAACACCCCAATTTTTGCTTTTCTTGCATTTAAAAGGTATTTTGAATTTTTGAGAATTTCTGGAATTTATTTGGATTTATTTGGAATTATTTGAATTTATTTTGAATTAAACCATTTATCAAATCAATTAAATAATAGAAAAGTTAAAATAAAATTTTGTTGAAAATATTTTATTTGAGTCACAAATGTCCTAAAATATTTATGAGAATTTTTCCAGAATTTTTCTGATATTTTTAATGCCCCAAATAAATTATTTGATTTTCGGGAATTAATTTTATTTGAAAAAGAAATAAAAATCCGGATGAACAGTACTAGGCCGAGTACTGTGCGGCCCAGCTCGGAAAAACCCTAACGCCGCCGCCGTGCGATCCGGATCCAACGGCTCACGTCTAGCCACGTCGCCATGTGCGTTGCACCGTTGGATCGGGTCGAATCGGAGGGCCACCATCGCGCCACGTCGCCTCTCAGACGCCGCGGACTCCGTCGCCCGCGCTCGTGTGGGCCTCGGTTTCATGGATTTCCGGACGTCGAGGCTGCTATTTAATGCGCCGCCACCGTGGTGTGATCTTCTCCTCGCCGCACACGTCCGTACTCATCACGCCGCCGAGACGCCGCGCCGCCGCAGCGAGCTCGCCGAAGTCCAAGCCCTCCGCCGCACTTTTTGCGCCGTTTGTCGCCGCCGGTGATTCTCGCCGTCGCCGTGCCACCTCGAACTCACCTCGTCACACGCGTCGGAGCACTACTTCTTCACTTGGGAGGAACGCCGAGCGCCTTGCATCGTCGTCTTCCCGGCTCGGTGAAGCGGCGCCGCCAAGACCGTCTCCACCGAGCCCGACCTTCACCACCGCAAGACGATCCAGATCCAACGCCGGGTGAGTCCACGTCGCCGTGAGGAACAAGTAAACCTCATCTTCTAACCTCCGCCGTTAGATGCAAACCGAGGGCACCGCCGTGCCACGCCGCCGTTCATCGTGCACGTGACGCCGACAAAGCGGACCCACACGCCGCCGCACCGCACCGCAACCAATCACGCCGCGACGCTGCGGCACACCGAGCCACATCTGCGGCGCATGAGTCGCCGACAGACGGGCCCATCGGTCACCGCAGACGCCGCGTCGCGGCGTGGCGTCACCGCCGTCATCTTGCGGCGACGCGGTGGGACCCACTTGTCAGAGAAATAGCCGGTCAGGGCTGACATCAGCAAAGCCACGTGTCACTCTCTGGTGCTGACACGTGTCACAGATGACGCAATAATTAGTTTCCCGAAAAAGAAAATATTTATTTAATTCGGTTTATTGATTTAAAATGTATTTTGAAACTTCAAATGCTTATAACTTTTATGTTTTAACTCCGATTTGAGTGATTCCAATTTCTATAAATTTGTAAAATTGTGATCTTTCTGTTTATGAATTTTATTTGAATTTTTGAGCACTGTTTGTCTACTGTTTATTTATTTTATTGTTTTGTGCATACGCTACGCGTGAGACGTTGAAGTCCCCGACGGTTTCGAGGGAGAAGTTCGACCAGAGCAAGCTCAGAGCCGTAATCAAGTACTTTTTGAAGGCAAGTTGTGTTTGATCATGTTGAACCTATTAGAGAAAATTACTTTGATTTAAACTATTGCATGCTAATTTGATAGAAATGACTCTGAATAAATTTTGGGATTAGTTAAATGCCTAGTTCTTTGTATGCCACCTTGTCGTATATAATTGTAGGCCATGAATCCTTTGTCACCCTAGGTTATGGATTAATAGTTGGACATTAATAATTTGCCAACATGGGTTGAGTAGACCAAGTAGTATGCTTAGCCCCGCGTGGACATATCATGATTTTGGAATACCAAAGTAAATATTGACTTAATGAGATATGGAACATGATTTGTGAATGAGACATGTGTTATTGAGTTGATGATGGCACGTGGTGCAATGGTAAAGAACTGGGGTGGGAAAATGATTTAGACTGGGGCAAATGGCAAGATTGTTTCGTGGGCCAAGAGTGGCAATCGGGCGGTCGATTTGGTTTTTATTGGTTTTGGATAATTGAGATCACACTTGGTTAGTCTTGCCTCGGTCAACTAAGGACTTAACCTTGCGAGTATTTGAACTGAGTCTCTCATACAGCCACAAGCTCCGTAATGGGACGGACTTAGCTGAGTAAACTGGGAAATCTATTCTTTGGTACTGTCGTGGGGGTGTGAGGCCCGGAGAAGCGGAATGAGAACTCACATGGCGCAAGAGGGGGGCCCTAGGTGTGGTAACCAGTCCCTCCAGTGTTGAAACCTTAGCGGGCAGTATTGGGTTTAGATGGAACTTTGGAAAGGCTTCGTTACGGTTATTTGCCTTGGTGGTATTTGACTGTATCTTGTGGGTAAAGTGTATAACCTCTGCAGAGTGTACAACCTATTCAATAGCCGTGTTTCACGGTATTGAGCATCGCTCGGTGATTACGGTCAAGGGTTAGATTTTTATGAAAATGAATTGTTTATGGAAAAATGCTTGGGTTGATGATGATGAACCTGACTTAGGATGGAGAAATGATTTACGATTGAAATGTTTGTGAAAGCTATTATTCCTACTCTTGCTTTTATTGCTTTGCAATCTATTATCGCTTATCTTGAATGTCAGTCTCGCTCATGAACCATAGCCTATCCTTTGTACTAAGCCATGCATGTAGAATATTAGAATTGCATTCATGCATGACTTGCCGAGTGCTCAAAGTACTCACCCCACAACAACACAACTTCAGCTTGAAGAAGAAGCAACCCCGCTCAGAGGAGGAGTATCAGAGGAGCCGATTTAACTAGGAGCGAGCCCCGATCTGTTCGTGGCAAATTGGTTGGCGCCACGAGTTTATTTTATTTCGCCGCTTTTGAATATTTTAATAAGTTTTCGCTCATGAGGCGATATCATTGTAACTCAACCATAAGGTCGATCAACCATTCTTTTATACATTTAAGAAAAGTACTCTACTATTTCGTTGGATATGTCTGTGATATGTACCGATGTTGAGGCTGTGTGCACTAGCGTGATCCTCGACTAGTGCTGAAACACGAGGGTCCGGATTTGCAAATTCGGGTCCCGACAGAGGTGGTATCGAGCCATCGACCGTAGGATGGCCCTTAGTTAGAATGGTCGAGGAGAATAAAACTATTTTCTAAAAGCTAAAATGTGCCAAGAGGATAATGCAATCTCGACTTATCCCTTCTTTCTTTTCATACCCCCGCTGAATTTATCGCATATACGCTTTGTTTAAAAAATCTGAGTTTCACGTGAGTGACCTTTGTGAGATGAGAATGATCCACTCTTTTGGTGGCGATCGAGGGTACGCCATGAGCTTTGGCGATGATGCACCGCTTGGAGGATATGACAGCCGATCTACCGGGGACTATGTGGATCGGGCAGATCGATATTGCCAGGATGTCACTATCACGGTCTCACGCTAGGGATAGGGCGAGGCGAAGTCGTCGCATCCGCATCACCGCCAGAGGTCGTCATTTGATCTTTGGGATCGAGGAGACATCGCGTCTGGCGATGAGGCGATTGCTCGTACCTACCCAGGAGTTGGATGGCACATGTTTCGTCACCACCCACGTGGAGACACTCGCTACAACCGAGAGCCCATCGAGGAGGAGGATGCCACGATCACCCATCGGCGGATATGTCATCGCTCAAGAGGATGCTATCGGCGAGGCGGTTCAGAGCTGCAGAGGTCTCGTGACGAGTTCACACAGCTTAGGGCTCATCTGCTGCAGACTTGTGAGTACTTGGCCCACTCTATCCAGAGGATTGGGGAGCTGGAGACGGTACAGACGGGACGAGCCGGAGCTGATCTTTGGAGCTACACGACCTGAACCGGAGGAGCCACAGCAGAGCCGCGGCGAGCAGTGGAAGTGAAGCCAGAGCCAGAGCCGGTGGAGGTTAAGCCAGAGCCGGTGGAGGTCAAGCCGGAGCCAGTGGAGGTTGAGCCGGTGCAGGAGGCGCATCCAGCTGAGGATCGTTGGGATAGGTTTGTACCCGCACCAGCACACCGCGGTGTATCCCCAGGAGTTCGGTGGGGATGGCTCGAGGAGTGGCGTTAGGATTAGCAGTTGAGACTCCTGCGTTGAGTCGCGTCCTGGAATAAGAGTCACCCTTAGAGGCGTTTGACTCCGGAATGTTAGTTCGATTTGCTTCTTTCATTCTTGTGAGTGATTGGTATGTGTTGCAAGGCCCTTAGACATTGTGAGCAACCATACCCAAATATTAATAAAGTAATAAAGTTGGATTTTGTGTTAGACCTTTGACCCCGCATAAGTATTCTATTACTTGTCTATTCTTATTTTCCCTCTCGTCTCTAAACCATGGAGCAATCGGCGGATGGTGAACACTGTGAAACCAAGGAGGAAATGGAGGCGGTTCACGCCACCGAAACATCGATGGTGAAGGACAGGACCCCAACCAAAGACCACCAGTTGACATGCGAGAACCTTGGAGCCTTCATTCTTTGCCTGAGACTCGGTTGATGCATACCATGATGCAGAGATCTGACAAGAAGTCATTGCCCAAGCCGCGCCGCCTAAGTTAACCAAGTCAACCCAAAGTCAGAGGCCACACTCGAGGTTGTCGAATTCATGAGGACACGACCGCCTACATTTTTCGGGAATGCCAATCCATTGGAGGCGATGATTGGTGAGGACTATAGAGAGGAAGTTGCACATTACCCGGTGTGAAGGAAATGAGAGGGTACTCTCGCCTCTCATCACTTGAAGGAACCGCAATGAATGGTGGGAAAATTATCTTGTTGCTCATGAGCACCCGCAGACATCAGTGGGAGGAGTTCACAATCGCTTTCTAGCATACCATGTGCCGAAGGCATAATGGAGCTGAAAAGGAGGAGTTTAGGGCATCAAGCGGGGCAATCAATCGATGTCCGAGTATCTGAATAAGTTCACGCACCGCACGCTACGCTTTTTGAGGATGTAGCAACGGATAAGGCCAGCGGTCTCGATTCATGAAGGTGAATTCCAGATGCAGTGGGACTCATAACCCACACCTTTCCGGACTTTCAGAGTGGTGAACAAGGCGCCGATATTGGAGGATAAGCGCAAGGAACTGGAGGACAACCGGAAGCGCAGGATGGCACAGCAGGGAGCACGCCACGGAGCGCAGCGTTTGAGGTTGCACCAAATCAGTTCTTGATTTCAGCCAAGGAATGTGATGACGACGCCGCCACCAAGATACCAAGACACGCCGGACAAAATTTCGAGACACCAACACGGTTGGGAATGTGGCTGCATAGGAGGAGAAGCGATCGGCGATTAAACGTTGTTATAAGCGCAACGAGCGAGCATTTGCCAATTATTGTCCTAAGAAGGGAGGAGGAGTGACACCAGTTCGCTTCAATCTTGGGACTACTCCAACAAAGACACCTGCGCCAGGAGCAAGTCGTGGAGTTACACAATCTGGAGCTGCCACACAAACTGTGGTAAGAGGCAGAGTCAATCATGTCACCGCCGATGCAGTGCAGAATACATCGGACGTCGTACTGGGTAAGTTACTTGTCAACTCAATACTGCCTGTGATTTTATTTGATTCGGAGCTTCGCATTCGTTTATATCTCGGATTTTCTTTGTGAGCAATGGGTTGAAAATGGTGAACCTTAGGCATGTATTGCTAGTACAATCCGGGATCGTAACTCCGAAGCGATGTAGGATGTTCTGGGGTAAAGTTGCTTATAGATGGAGCAGAGTTCTAGCAAACTTAGTGGTGTTAGATACCCGGACCCTAGATGTTATTTTGGGAATGGATGGTTGTCTAAGCACAAGGTTGTGTTAGGCGTGGACGAAGAGTCATATCGATCGAGAGTCCTTGTGGGAGAAAAAATAGATTTCAAGCCACCGCTGTTCGGAATGGACAGTTGATGGTCAATAGTGTGAAGGCCGTCGGCATAGAAGACGTACCGGTTGTCGAGAATATACGGATGTATTTCGGAGGATTTACAGGATGCCACAGACAGGGACATAGAGTTTGTAATCGAGTTAGTACCGGAACGACCCGATAGCTAAGAGACCCTATCGGATGTCAACCGATGAGCTGGTCGAAATGAAGAAGCGATTGAGGAGTTATTAGATAAGGGATTTATTAGACCTAGTTCGCCGCCATGGGGAGCACCGGTTACATTTGTCAAGAAGAAGGACGGAGATTACTGGGATGTGTGTGGATTACCGAGCTTTGAATGAAGTCACTATAAAGAATAAGTATCCGCTACCGGGATCGATGACCTATTTGATCGAGCTTGAGAGGAGCCGGAGTTTTCTCCAAAATTGACCTACGATCGAGGTTATCACCAACTAAAGATTCGATCGGAGGATGTGCCAAGACAAACATTTTCGTCAAGATATGGACATTATGAGTTCACAGATTATGTCTTTCGGTTTGACAAATGCACTGCATATTTCATGAACATGATGAACAAGGTTTTCATGGAATACCGGATAAGTTCGTTGTTGTGTTCATAGATGACATTCTAGTTTACTCCAAGACCGGGGAAGAGCATGCGAGCATCACGAAGCTAGTTCGGAGAGGTTAAGAGAGCGACAACTTTTCGCTAAGTTTAGCAAGTGTGATTTACGGAAGAACAAGGTGGAATTCCTTGGACATGTGGTGACCTTGAAGGAGTCATGATTGACCCAAGTAAGGTAGAAGCAATGTTGCATTGGGAGCCACCCAAGACGGTGACTCAAATTCGTAGTTTCCTTGGAATGGCCGGTTATTACCGCCGATTTATTGAAGGATTCTCAACGATTGCGAGACCTCTTACGCAATTGTTGAAAAAGGAGAAGAAGTTTACATGGACGCCGGAATGTGAACGGAGTTTTCAGGAGTTGAAGAAACGTTTGACAACGGCACCAGTGTTAGTTTTACCGGATTTAAGCCAGAGCTTTGATATATACTGTGATGCATCGTGTCAAGGACTAGGATGCGTGTTAATGCAGAACAGAAAGGTCGTTGCGTATGCATCAAGGCAGTTGAGGCCGCATGAAGAGAACTATCCGACGCATGATCTGGAATTAGCAGCCGTAGTGCATGCTTTGAAGTTATGGATGCACTATCTGATTGGAAACAGATGTGAGGTGTACCTCGACCATAAGAGTCTTAAATATATATTTACTCAAGCGGACTGAACATGAGGCGGAGGAGATGGTTGGAACTAATTAAGGATTACAACTGGGATTCATTATCACCGGAAAAGCCAATGTGGTGGCGGATGCTTTAAGTCGAAAAAGCCATTCGTGAACATGTTGGTGGAAGCAAGTCGTTGAGTTATGCAAGGAATTTTTTGTCAAGCCGAAGTTGTGCCTAAAGGATTTATAGCCGCTTTAGAAGTGAAGCCTACCCCGAAGATCAGATCCGGGAAGGACGTAAGACGATGTCAAGGTTCGAGAGGATTAAGTTGAAAATGGAGGAAGGCAAGGCAAAGGATTTCAATTTGGATGAGCAAGGTACATTATGGATCAAGAAGCGCATTTGCGCATCGCACAAGAAGGAACCAAACGGTGATTCTCGAGGAAGCTCATGACTCCAAGTACTCCATTCATCCAGAAGCGCTAAGATGTATCAAGACACAAGGAAAGATTTTGGTGGCCAAGCATGAAGCGTGAAGTTGCAGAGCATGTTGCGTTGCGACATATGCCAAAGAGTCAAAGCAATGCATCAAAGGCCGGCAGGTTGCTCTGACCGAAGATACCGAGTGGAAATGGGAGGAAATCGAATGGACTTCATTACGGTTTACCGAGGACCCGACAGGTATGACTCCATATGGGTTATAGTGGACCGATTGACAAAGGTCGCCCACTTCATACCGGTGAAGACTACCTACTCAGGGGACCGCTTAGCAGATTTGTATATGTCAAGAATTGTATGTCTACATGGAGTTCCGAAGAAAATTGTATCGGACAGAGGTACCCAGTTTACCTCAAGATTTTGGGATAAGTTGCATGAGGCTCTAGGGACTCGTCTGAACTTCAGTACTGCATATCACCCACAGACAGATGGGCAAACGGAAAGAGTTAACCAGATACTGGAAGACATGTTGAGGGCATGTGCATTGGCTTATACAACTTCGTGGGATAAGTGTCTGCCATATGCTGAGTTCAGCTACAACAATAGTTACCAGGCAAGTTTGCAGATGTCGCCATTTGAAGCACTATACGGAAGACCCTGCCGAACGCCGTTGAATTGGAATGAAACCGGAGAACGTCATATGTTTGGGCCGGATATTCTTCGGGAAGCTGAAGAGCAGATAGCCATGATCAGGGAAAGGCTGAAAATTGCACAATCAAGACAGAAGAGCTATGCCGATAATCGCCGCAGGGATTTGAGCTTTGAGCCTCAAGATTTTGTGTATCTCAGAGTTACCCCACTCAAAGGAGTTAAGAGGTTCCACACCAAAGGGAAGTTAGCGCCAAGATATGTTGGCCCGTTCAAGATCCTAAGTCGTAGAGGTGAGGTAGCATATCAGCTGGAGCTACCGCAGTCTTTAGCAGGTGTGCATGATGTGTTCCATGTGTCACAATTAAAGAAATGTCTCCGAGTGCCAGAAGAGCAGATGCCATTGGAGTCGGTCGAGCTGCAGGAGGATTTGACTTATAAGGAGTACCCAGTGAAAATCTTGGACACCAGAGATCGAGAAACGAGAAATAAATCGACCCGCTTCTGCAGAGTTCAGTGGAGTAATCATTCCGAGAGCGAAGCAACCTGGGAGCGTGAAGAAGATCTGAAGAAGGAATTCCCTGACCTATTCCTTAGTCAGCCCTGAATCTCGGGGTCGAGATTCCGTTAAGGGGGGGAGGTTTGTAACACCCCAATTTTTGCTTTTCTTGCATTTAAAAGGTATTTTGAATTTTTGAGAATTTCTGGAATTTATTTGGATTTATTTGGAATTATTTGAATTTATTTTGAATTAAACCATTTATCAAATCAATTAAATAATAGAAAAGTTAAAATAAAATTTTGTTGAAAATATTTTATTTGAGTCACAAATGTCCTAAAATATTTATGAGAATTTTTCCAGAATTTTTCTCGATATTTTAATGCCCCAAATAAATTATTTGATTTTCGAATTAATTTTATTTGAAAAAGAAATAAAATCCGGATGAACAGTATTAGGTCGAGTAATCGTATGCCCAGCTTCGGAAAAACCCTAACGCCGCCGCCGTGCGATCCGGATCCAACGGCTCACGTCTAGCCACGCCGCCATGTGCGTTGTAACCGCTGGATCGGGTCGAATCGGAGGCCACCATCGCCGCGTCGCCGCTCCAGATCGCCGCGGACTCCGCCGCCCGCTCGTGGGCCTCGGTTTCCATGATTCCCGGACGCCGAGGCTGCTATTTAATGCGCCGCCACCGTGGTGTGATCTTCTCTCGCGCCGACACGTCCGTACTCATCACGCCGCCGAGACGCCGCCGCCGCCTCGACGAGCTCGCCGAAGTCCCTCAAGCCTCCGCCGCACTTTGCGCCGTTTAAATGCCGCCGCCGGTGATTCTCCGCCGTCGCCGTGCCACCCTCGAACTCACCTCGTCACGCCGCGTCGGGAGCATTACTTCTTCACGCCGGAGGAACGTCGGAGCGCCGCGGGCATCGTCGTCTTCCCCAGCTCCGGTGAAGCAGCGCCGCCGCACCGTCTCCACCGAGCCCGACCTTCACCAACCGCACGATCCAGATCCAACGCTTCGGGTGAGTCCACGTCGCCGTAGGAACAGTAAACCTCATCTTCTAACCTCCGCCGTTAGATGCAAATCCGAGGGGCACCGTCGTGCCACGTCGCCGTTCACTGTGCACGTGACGCTGACAAGGCGGACCCACACGCCAGTCGCACCGCACCGCAACCAATCACGCCGCGACGCGTGGCACACCGAGCCGAGATGCGCGCAAGATGAGTCGCCGACAAAGACGGGCCCATCGGGTCACCCGCGCCGGCGTGCGCGTGACGCCACCGTGACGTCATGCGGCGACGCAGTGGGACCCACTTGTCGAGAAATAGCCGGTCGGGGCTGGCGTCGGCAAAGCCACGTGTCACTCTCTGGTGCTGACCGTGTCACGATGACGTAATAATTAGTTTCGAAAAAGAAAATATTTATTTAATTCGGTTTATTGATTTAAAATGTATTTTGAAACTTCAAATGCTTATAACTTTTATGCTTTTAACTCCGATTTGAGTGATTCCAATTTCTATAAATTTGTAAAATTGTGATCTTTCTGTTTATGAATTTTATTTGAATTTTTGAGCACTGTTTGTCTACTGTTTATTTATTTTATTGTTTTGTGCATACGTTACGCGTAGACGTTGAAGTCCCCGACGGTTTCGAGGGAGAAGTTCTGACCCAGAGCAAGCTCAGAGCCGAATCAAGTACTTTTTGAAGGCAAGTTGTGTTTGATCATGTTGAACCTATTAGAGAAAATTACTTTGATTTAAACTATTGCATGCTAATTTGATAGAAATGACTCTGAATAAATTTTGGGATTAGTTAAATGCCTAGTTGTTTGTATGCCACCTTGTCGTATATAATTGTAGGCCATGAATCCTTTGTCACCCTAGGTTATGGATTAATAGTTGGACATTAATAATTTGCCAACATGGGTTGAGTAGACCAAGTAGTATGCTTAGCCCCTTGCGTGGACATATCATGATTTTGGAATACCAAAGTAAATATTGACTTAATGAGATATGGAACATGATTTGTGAATGAGACATGTGTTATTGAGTTGATGATGGCACGTGGTGCAATGGTAAAGAACAGGGTGGGAAAATGATTTAGGCGGGGCAAATGGCAAGATTGTTTCGTGGGCCAAGAGTGGCAACTGGCGGTCGATTTGGTTTTTATTGGTTTTGGATAATTGAGATCACACTTGGTTAGTCTTGCCTCGGTCAACTAAGGACTTAACCTTGCGAGCATTTGAACTGAAGTCTCTCATACTGACCACAAGCTCCGTGAATGGGACGGACTTAGCTGAGTAAACCGGGAAATCTATTCTTTGGTCTTGTCGTGGGGGTGTGAGGCCCGGAGAAGCGGAATGAGAACTCACATGGCGCAAGAGGGGGGCCAGGTGTGGTAACCATCCCTCGGTGTTGAAACCTTAGCGGCAAGATCTTGGGTTTAGATGGAACTTTGGAAAGGCTTCGTTCACGGTTATTTGCCTTGGTGGTATTTGACTGTATCTTGTGGGTAAAGTGTATAACCTCTGCAGAGTGTACAACCTATTCAATAGCCGTGTTTCACGGTATTGAGCATCGCTTCGGTGATTACTGATCAAGGGTTAGATTTTTATGAAAATGAATTGTTTATGGAAAAATGCTTGGGTTGATGATGATGAACTGACTTAGGATGGAGAAATGATTTCTGATTGAAATGTTTGTGAAAGCTATTATTCCTACTCTTGTTTTATGCTTTGCAATCTATTCTTGTTTATCTTGAATGTTGTCTCGCTCATGAACCATAGCCTATCCTTTGTACTAAGCCATGCATGTAGAATATTAGAATTGCATTACATGCATGACTTGCCGAGTGCTCAAAGTACTCACCCCACAACAACACAACTTCGCTTGAAGAAGAAGCAACCCCGCTCAGAGGAGGAGTATCGGGAGGAGCCGATTTAACTAGGGAGCGAGCCCGATCGATGTTCGTGGCAAATTGGTTGGCGCCACGAGTTTATTTTATTTCGCCGCTTTTGAATATTTTAATAAGTTTTAGCCTGAGGCGATCATCAGAACTTCGACCATAAGGTCGATCAACCATTCTTTTATACATTTAAGAAAAGTACTCTACTATTTCGTTGGATATGTACGTGATATGTACCGATGTTGAGGCTGTGTGCACTAGCGTGATCCTCGACTAGTTTGAAACACGAGGGTCCGGATTTGCAAATTCGGGTCCCGACATCGGCGCTGGCGAGCACTTGTCCCACGAAGTTGTATAAGCCAATGCACATGCCCTCAACATGTCCTCCAGTATCTAATTAACTCTTTCCGTTTGCCCATCTGTCTGTGGGTGATATGCAGTACTGAAGTTCAGACGGGTCCCTAGGGCCTCATGCAACTTATCCCAAAATCTTGAGGTGAACTGAGTACCTCTGTCCGATACAATTTTCTTCGGAACTCCATGTAGACATACAATTCTTGACATATACAAATCTGCTAAGCGGTCCCCCGAATAGGTAGTCTTCACCGGTATGAAGTGGGCAACCTTTGTCAAACGGTCCACTATAACCCATATAGAATCATATCCGTCTCGGGTCCTTGGTAAACCGTAATGAAATCCATTCGATTTCTTCCCATTTCCACTCGGGTATCTTCGATGGTTTGTAGCAACCCTGCTGGCCTCTGATGCATTGCTTTGACTCTTTGGCATATGTCGCACAACGCAACATGCTCTGCAACTTCACGCCTCATGCTTGGCCACCAAAATCTTGCCTTCAGGTCTTGATACATCTTAGCGCTTCCTGGATGAATAGAGTACTTGGAATCATGAGCTTCCTCCAGAATCAGCTGTTTCAGTTCTTTCTTGTGCGGTACGCAAATGCGCTTCTTGATCCACAATGTGCCTTGCTCATCCAGCTTGAAATCCTTCGCCTTACCTTCCTCCATTTTAGACTTAATCCTCTGAATCTTGATATCATCCTTCTGTCCTTCCCGGATCTGATCTTCCAGGGTAGGCTTCACTTCTAAAGCGGCTATAAATCCTTTAGGCACAACTTCCAGCTTCAGCTTCTGAAATTCCTTGCATAACTCAACCTGACTTGCTTCCACCAACATGTTCACCGAATGGCTTTTTCGGCTTAAAGCATCGGCCACCACGCTGGCTTTCGAGGTGATAATGAATCCCAGATTGTAATCCTTAATTAGTTCCAACCATCTTCTCGCCTCATGTTCAGTCCGATTGTGTAAATATATATTTAAGACTCTTATGGTCGATGTACACCTCACATCTGCTTCCAATCGATAGTGCCGCCATAACTTTAAGGCGGTACCACTACCGCTAATTCCAGATCATCGTCGGATAGTTCTCTTCATGCGGCCTCAAGCGCTTTGATGCATATGCAACGACCTTTTCGCTCGCATTAACACGCATCCTAGTCCTTGGCGCGATGCATCACAAGATATATCAAAGCTCGCTTAAATCCGGTAGTACTAACACTGGCGCCGTTGTCAAACGTTTCTTCAACTCGAAACTCCGCCACATTCCGGCGCCCATGCGAACTTCTTTTCCTTTTTCAACAATTGCGTAAGAGGTCTCGCAATCGTTGAAAATCCTTCAATAAATCGGCGGTAATAACCGGCCATTCCAAGGAAACTACGAATTTGAGTCACCGTCTTGGGTGGCTCCCAATGCAACACTGCTTCCACCTTACTTGGATCAACTGCGACTCCTTCAGCGGTCACTACATGTCCAAGAAATTCTACCTTGTTCTTCCAGAAATCACACTTGCTAAACTTAGCAAAAATTGCTGCTCCCTTAACTTCTCCAGAACTAGCCTCAGATGTTCGGCATGCTCTTCTCTCGTCTTGGAGTAGACTAGGATGTCATTTATGAACACAACCACGAACTTGTCCAGGTATTCCATGAAAACCTTGTTCATCATATTCATGAAATATGCAGGTGCATTTGTCAAACCAAAAGACATAACTGTAAACTCGTAATGTCCATATCTTGACGAAAATGTCGTCTTCGCACATCCTCCGATCGAATCTTCACCGGTGATAACCTCGATCGTAGGTCAATCTTGGAGAAAACTCGGCTCCTCTCAAGCGGTCAAAGCAGATCATCGATCCCGGTAGCGGATACTTATTCTTTATAGTGACTTCATTCGATGTTTCATTAATCCACACACATCCAGTAACTCCGTCCTTCTTCTTGACAAATAGAACCGGTGCTCCCCATGGCGGCGCATTTAACTTGGTCTAATAAATCCCTTATCCATTAACTCCTCTATCCGCTTCTTCATTTCCACTAGCTCATCGGTTGACATCCGATAAGGTCTCTTAGCTATCGGAAATTTGTTCCCGTACTAACTCAATTCTGAACTCTATGTCCCTCGTCTCGGTGGCATCCTGTAAATCCTCCGAAATACATCCGAGTATTCTCGACAATGGTACATCTTCTATGCCGACGGCCTTCGCACTATTGACCATCAACTGTCCATCCCGAGCGGCAGTTGCCTGAAACTCTATTTTCCTCCCACAAGGACTCTCGACTGATATGACTCTTCGTCCACGCCTAATACAACCTTGTGTTTAGACAACCAATCCATTCCCAAAATAACATCTAGGGTTTGGGTATCTAACACCACTAAGTTTGCTAAGAACTTCAGCCCATCTATAAGCAATTTTACCCCGAACATCCTACATCGGATCGGAGTTTCGATCCCGGATTGTACTAGCAATACATGCCTAAGGTTCACCATTTTCAACCCATTGTTCACAGCAAAAATTCGGGATATAAACGAATGCGAAGCTCCAGAATCAAATAAAATCATTGCAGTGTATCGAGTTGACAAGTAACTTACCCAAGACGACGTCCGATGTATTCTCAGACCGCATCGGCGGTGACATGATTGACTCGCCTCTTACCACGATCGTGTGGCGCTCCAGTTAATGTAACTCCCCGCTTGCTCTGGCGCAGGTGTCTTCGTTGGAGTAGTTCCAAGATTGAAGCGAACTGGTGTCACTCCTCCTCCCTTCTTAGGACAATAGTTGGCAAAGTGCCCCGGCTCGTTGCAGACGTAATAACGCCTAGTCAGCCGATCGCGGCTCCCGGCATTGCATTCCCAACCGGTGTTGGTGTCTCAAAATTTTGTCCGCAGGTCTTGGTATCGTGGTGGCGTCGTCATCACATTCTGGCTGAAATCAAGAACTGATTTGGTGTAACCTCAACGCAGCTGCGCCTCGGCGTGCTCCTCGCTGTGCCATCCTCGCACTTCCGGTTGTCCTCCGGCTCCTTGCGCTTGTCCTCTAATATCGGCGCTTTGTTCACTAGCTCCTGAAAATCGGGAAAAGTGTGGGTTATGAGTCCCACCGCAGCCTCGAATTCATCCTTTCATGAATCGAGACCGCTGGCCTTATCCGTTGCTACATCCTCAAAAGCGAAGCGTGCACCGTGGTGAACTTATTCAGATACTCGGACACTGATTGATTGCCCTGCTTTAGTGCCCTAAACTCCTCCTTTTTCAGCTCCATTATGCCTTCGGGCACATGGTACTGCCGAAAAGCGATCGTGAACTCCTCCCAGCTGATGTCCTGCGGGTGCTCATGAGCAGCGCAGTAGTTTTCCCACCATTCAGTTGCGGTTCCTTCAAGCTGATGAGAGGCATAGAGTACCCTCTCATTTCCTTCACTTTGGGTAATGTGCAACTTTCTCTATCGCCCTCGGCCAATCATCGCCTCCAATGGATTGGCATTTTAAAATGTAGGCGGTCGTGTCCTCATGAATTCGACAACCTCAAGTGTGGCCTCTCTTTGGGTTGACTTGGTTAACTTGGGCGGCGGCGGCTTGGGCGATGACTCTGCTTTGCATCTGTTGCATCATGGCATGCATTAACTTGGGTCTCAGTGCAGCAATAAAGGCCCCAAAGTTACGTGATATCAACTGGTGGTCTTGGTTGAGGTCCTTGTCCTTCCCCATCGATGTTTCGGTGAAGCGAGAACCGCTCCCATTTCCTCCTTGGTTTCCTCGAGTGTTCACCATCTGCCGATTGCTCCATGGTTTAGAGACGAGAGGAAATAAGAATAGACAAGTAATAGAGTACTTATGCCAGGGACGAAGGTGTAACACAAAATCTAACTTTATTACTTTATTAATATCTGGGTATGGTTGCTCACAATGCCTAAAGGCCTTGCAACACATACCGATCACTCACAAGCATGAAAGAAGCAAACCGAGCTAACACTCGTGAGTCAAACGCCTCTAAGGGTGACTCTTATTCCAGACGCGACTCAACGCAGAGTCTCAGCTGCTAATCCTAACGCCACTCCTCGAGCCAGCCCCCACCGAACTCCTGGTGGATACACCGCGGTGTGTCTTGGTGTGGTACAAACCTATCCCAACGATCCTCCATTGGATGCGCCTCCTGCCAGCTCAACCTCCACTGCTCTCGCTGACCTCCACAGCTCGGGCTTCACTTCCACTTGCTCCGACTTCACTTCCACCGGCTCGCTCGCTCGCTGCGGCTCCGCTGTGGCTCCTCCGGGTCTGGTCGTGTAGCTCAAAGACTGCCCGGCTCGTCCGCATGTGCCTTGTCTCCAGTTCCCCAATCCTGGATAGAGTGGGCCAAGTACTCACAAGTCTGCAAAGATGAGCCCTAAGGCTGTGTGAATTGCCACGACCTCTGCGGCTCTGAACCGTCTCGTTGATAGCATCCTCTTGGCGATGACATATCGGCGCCGTGGGTGATCGTGGCATCCTCCTCCTCGATGGGCTCTCGGTAGCGAGTGTCTCTGCGTGGGTGGTGACGGAACACTTGTGCCATCCAACTCCCTGGGGTAGGTACGAGCAACCGCCTCATCGCCAGACGCGATGTCTCCCGGATCCCGTCAAATGACAACCTCTGGTGGATACGGATCTGACGGCTCGCCCTCGCCTCTATCCCGAAGCGTAAACCGTGATAGTGACATCCTGTGCAATATCGACCCCTCGATCTGAAGAGTCCTCGGTAGATCGGCTGTCATATCCTCAGCGGTGCATCATCGCCAAAGCTCATGGCGTACCCTCGAAGGCTCACCAAAAGAGTGGATCATCCTCATCGCCAAAGGACACTCACGTGAAACTCGGATATTTTAATCAAAGCGAATATGTGTTGAATTCAGCAAGGGGTATGAAAGAAGAGAAGGGTAAGTCGAGATTGCATTATCATCTTGGCACATTTTAGCTTTTAGAAAATAGTTTTATCCTCACTACGACCATTCTAACTAAGGGCCGATCCTACGGTCAAGTATGGCTCGATACCACCTCTGTCGGGACCCGAATTTGCAAATCCGGACCCTCGTGTTTCAGCACTAGTCGAGATCACGCTAGTGCACACAGATTTCAACATCGGTACATATCAGCGACATATCCAACGAAATAATAAGTACTTTAATTAAATACTCAAACTATTTGATTGACCTTATGGTCAAGTTACAAATATCGCCTCGCAGGCGTAAAAATTATTAAAATATTCAAATGCAATGAATAAAATAAACTCGTGGCGCCATCCAATTTGCCACAGTAACTGGATTGGGCTCGCTCCCTAGTTAAATCGGCTCCTCCGATTCTCCTCCTCCGAGCGGGGTTGCTTCTTCTTCAACTGAAGTTGTGTTGTTGTGGGGTGAGTACTTTGAGCACTCAGCAAGTCATGCACAGAATGCAATTCTAATATTCTACATGCATGGCTTAGTACAAAGGATAGGCTATGGTTCATGTGCAGTACAGCATTTCAAATAAACAGTAATAGATTGCAAAGCAGTAAAACAGTAGTAGGAATAGTAGCTTTCACAAACATTTCAATTGTAATTCATTTTTCCATCCTAAGTCAAATTCATCATCACCAACCCAAGCATTTTTCCAACAACAATTCATTTTCATAAAAATCTAACCCTTGACCGTAATCACCGAGCGATGCTCAATACCGTGAGCACGGCTATTCGAATAGGTTGTACACTCTGCAGAGGTTATACACTTTACCCACAAGATACAGTTAAATACCACCAAGGCAAATAACCGTAACGAAGCCTTTCCAAAGTTCCATCTAAACTCAAGATCTTGCTCGCTAAGGTTTCAACCTTTGGAGGGACTGGTTACCACACCTGTGGCCCCCTCTTGCGCCGGTGAGTTCTCATTCCGCTTCTCGGGCCTCACACCACCACGACAAGACTAAAGAATAGATTTCCCGGTTTACTCAGCTAAGCCCGTCCCATTACGGAGCTTGTGGTCATATGAGAGACTTCAGTTCAAATGCTCGCAAGGTTAAGTCCTTAGTTGACCGAGGCAAGACTAACCAAGTGTGATCTCAATTATCCAAAACCAATAAAAACCAAATACGACCGCCCAGTTGCCACTCTTGGCCCACCAGAAACAATCTTGCCATTTGCCCCAGTCTAAATCATTTTCCCACCCCAGTTCTTTACCATTGCACCACGTGCCATCATCAACTCAATAACACATGTCTCATTCACAAAGCATGTTCAATATCTCATTAAGTCAGTATTCACTTTGGTATTCCAAAATCAGGAAATGTCCACGTGGCAGGGCTAAGCATACTACTTCGGTCTACTCAACCCATGTTGGCAAATTATTAATGTCCAACTATTAATCCATAACCTAGGGTGACAAATGATTCATGGCATACAATTATATACGACAAGGTGGCATACAGCAACTAGGCATTTAGCTAATCCCAAAATTCATTCAAACTCATTTCTATCAAATTAGCATGCAATAGTTTAAATCAAAATAATTTGCTCTAATAGGTTCAACATGATCAAACACAACTTGCCTTCAAAAAGTGCTGGTTACGGTTCTGAACTTGCTCTCGGTCAGAACTTCTCCTCGAAACCTTCGGGCACTTCAACGTCACGCAGAACGCAAATAAATAGCAATAAATAAATAAAACAGAGAGCAACTCAAGCCTAAAATTCAAATAAAATTCATAAACAGAAAGAGCTTGATTTTACAAATTTATAGAAATTGGAATCACTCAAATCGGAGTTAAAACGCAAAAGTTATAAGCATTTGAAGTTTCAAAATACATTTAAAATCAATAAACCGAATTAAATAAATATTTTCTTTTTCGAAAAATTAATTATTGCGTCATCTGTGACACGTGTCGCCACCAGAGAGTGACACGTGGCTTTGCTGACGTCAGCCCTGACCGGCTCCCGTGATGACGTCAGCATGACGTCATCGTGACGTCAGCACGACTCGGTCCTCACGGCGAGTGGGACCCATCGTGACGTCGGCATAGCGTCGATGGTGACGTCCGCAGCGCCGCGATGCGTCGGCCGACGAGTGGGCCCGTCTTTGTCGGCGACTTCGGGTGAACCGTGCACGGCGGCCGACAGGTGGGTCCGCCTTGTCAGCGACTCATGCGCACTGATGAGCGTCGGTGAGATCGCGTGTGGGTCCATCTGGTCAGCGTCTCATGCACAGTGAGGGGCGACGTGGCACGACGGTGGCCCTCGGATATGCATCTAACGGTGAAGGTTAGAAGATGGGGTTCACTGTTCCTACGGCGACGTGGACTCACCCGAAGCGTTGGATCTGGATCGTGCGGCTGGTGAAGGTCGGGCTCGGTGGAGACGGTGCGGCGGCGCTGCTTCACCGGAGCTGGGGAAGACGACGATGCCCGCGGCGCTCCGACGTTCCTCCGGCGTGAAGAAGTAGTGCTCCCGACGCAGCGTGACGAGGTGAGTTCGAGGGTGGCACGGGCGACGGTGGAGGGTGACCGGCGGCGGTGGAACGGCGCAAAGAACTCGGCGGAAGGCTTCGGGGACTTCGGCGAGCTCGTGCGGCGAGGCGGCGGCGTCTCGGGAGGCGTGCGATGTACGGCTGGGTGCGGCGTGAGGTGAGGATCCCAGCACGGGTGGCGGCGCATTAAATAGTGCCCTCGGCTTCCGTGAAAATCGCGGAAACCGAGGCCCACACGGCGGCGGCGGCGGAATCCGACGAGGAATCGGGTTGGGGCGACGTGGCGCGATGAGAGCCGTCGGATCCGGATCGAACGGCGGCGGAGTTAGGGTTTTCCCGGAACGGGACGCACAGTGTTCGGCCCAACACTGTTCACGGGATTTTTAATCCTTTTTCGATTAAAAATAATTCCCGAAATTCAAATAATTCATTTGGGGCTTTAAAAATACTAGAAAAATTCTGGAAAAATTCCCAAAAATATTTTAAGACATTTGAGACTCAAATAAAATATTTTCAGCAAAACTTTATTTTAACTTTTCCATTATTTAATTAATTTGATAAATGGCTTAATTCAAAATAAATTCAAATAATTCCAAATAAATCCAAATAAATTCCAGAAATTCAAAATACCACTAGAATGCAAGAAAAGCAAAAATTGGGGTGTTACAGATTTTGCGAGTTAAGGAGTAGACTAAACATTTTAGATTCTCGGAACTTGGCTTGAAAGATTGCATACTTCGCAATATCCTTGTTGATTGTTTTAAATCAAAATGGATGTCGAAAGGCTTTTGTTATTTCTTTAAAATTGTTTGAATTTGATTCTTGGCTCGAGTCGAGCCACTTGTGATCATAGCTCCTGTTGTTTCTTTGTTCGCTGATCACAAGTAGGGAGATGGCAAAAGTGTTCACAAGTCATATCTGCTCATTCCCAATTTCATCTCTCCTTGTGCTGGATGTTTACAGATCGGACTGTCCAATTTTTCCATCGGACTATCCGATTTCTGTAATTCTGCACATATCAGACTACCCGATGTTCCAGACCGGACTGTCCGATATCTGAGTGATCGCACACATCGGACTGTCCGATGTCCTTATCGGACTATCCGATGTGGGGAGGTTTATATGAAACCAAAGGGTCTTTCTCTCTCCCTGCGGTTACTAGTCTCATATCCTCTTCGGGTCCTCTTCCCCTCTGGCGATTTTAGAGCTCCAAGTTCATCCATCTCCTCTCAAGGGTCTTCCTCCGTGGATTTGGTCCCTTTTGGTGGAGATTCATCTCCTCACTCAATCCTCTCCTCGGTTTTGATCTCAAGGTAACCATACTTCATTTAGATCTAGGGTTTCTCATCTCTCTAAATTATTTGTCAATCGTCTTCGGTAGATGAGTTCCCCTTGACCCTAGGTTCATGTCCCACGAATTTGTTGAGAAATGCGTGGTCCATCTTCAAGAAATTCACTTTTTGTTTTCTCTCATAAATGTCGGATTATCCGATAGTTGGCATCGGATCGTCAGACCTCATCATCGGACATTCCGACCTAAACTATCGGACTATCCGATGTTTCCAGGAGGTTACAAAAGTGTGAATGTCTTTCCATTTCGTTTGGTTGTCATCTCAATATCCTGTATCATCTCATCTAGATCATTTCTATGGCCGCTGGGGACGACAAGGGGGAGAAGTTGAAGAGGGCTCTTCACACTGATGCTCAAGGCCAATTCAAACGGAAGACTCCGACCGGCGAGCGGACCAAGGCAGCGACTAATCGAGGGAATCCTCCGGATGTGTCAGCTTCTTCGCCTGAGGTTGAGACCGCTCCTGCTCCAACTCCTGCTGGTGGGAAAGTAAACAAGAAGCGGGTTGTGACGCATCCCAAGCAGAAGGCTCTTACAATTTCTGAGCGTCGACAAGGTGATGCCCCTCCTGCCCGTCCTCCTCCTACTCCTTCTGGCAAGGGCAAAGGATCATCTACCGGTGCTCCAACCGCAGCTGAAAAGGGCAAGGGTCCTGCTGAAGAAGAAGACGAGTATCCTTGTTATCCAGTGATGTCCAAGCCTTCTCGCCGTCCAGATCTTCAGAGGTCGGTTGTGAATTACAAAGGCAAGTCAGGGCTGGTTGCTAAGGCTAGAGCTTCTGATCCCTATATCAGTAGAAAAACATTCTCCTATGACAAGCGCTTCTGGACCTTTTTCCAACAAGACTTCTATGAGACTGTCATCTTCCCTCGCAAGAATCCTGTTGTCAATATGCAGTGGGTTGATTGGGAATATATGGAGTCCTGTGATGATCCGGTCTTCAACGACGTCATCGAGGCCTGTGAGAGGCTCGGAATTAAAAGGATTATGGGCATGAAGCAAGACTAGAACACTGAAGTCATTGCCCAGTTCTACGCCACCCTGCATGTGGCCAATGATACTATGACATGGATGACAGAAGGAGAGCAATACAGAATGTCTGTGGGGCGCTTTGGCACTCTTCTAGGGTTTAGCGCAGAAGATTGCATGGATAAGGACGATCTTCATAACAAGCGTTCAATGATTGCTGAAAATCTGAACTCCCTCTATATTGAAGATTCCGCTTTTGAGCCTGGCAATACCAAATATTTGAAGCCTATGATTGCTGCCGCCAACAGACTTCTTCACAAGACCATTACTCCCAAAGAAGGTGACGCATCTCACATTCTGTCTTACACTCGCGATATTCTTTGCCGGATGCTACCTGATGGGAGACCATTCATGGTGTCGCTGTACCTTTGGAATGAGATTCATGCAAACTCCCTCGACCCAAATCGCAGTTGTGGATTCGCTCCATACATCATGAGGGTGATTTTGGGTATTTCCAAGCTGAAGTTTGAATGTGATGCCAAGCACCTAGGGCTACAGATCAGGCCAATCAAGACAGTTGCTCCTCAAGCTCCTCCTGCTTCTGCCCCTTCTGCCTCTACTCGTTCTGGCTCTGCTGCTCCTTCAGTCCCTTCGCAGTCTTCTTCCTCCACCGACAGAGTCCTGCAGTATCTTGTGAAGATGGCGAAGAAGAACGCGAAGAGGCTCAAGTCTATCCAAAAGCATCTCAATCTTCCTTGCTCCAGTGGCAGCGATGACTCTTTGGCGGATCCCTTCGACTCTCCGGCTGCAGATCCCTCCTCTGAAGATGAATACGCCGCCTCTGATAACGAGTCCGAAGATTGATTCTTTTTCCTATTCTTCTTTCCCTTTTTGGTGCCTTGATGCCAAAGGGGGAGAGAAAAGATATATGTCATGTGAACACTGGTGCTGTTTCGGTTGCTATTTCACCCGGTTGTTGTTTTTGGACTTGGTTATTGCATACTCTAGCTCTGATACATTATGCTCTACATTATGCTCTGATACATTATGTCATGATTAAACGTTTGCTTGGATATAGTATACCTCAGTTCTGATAATTCACGAATGATGTTCATCATATTATTGTTGTCACTTTCTAGAATGCCGAGATATAGGGGGAGCTCCTCTTTATACATCTCACCTCTGATGCACACTCTCAGGGGGAGCTCCACATATCTTGGTCATTCACAAATTCCTTATTCACTTATTTCTATCAAGTTTTAGTCGTGTTGTCATCAATCACCAAAAAGGGGGAGATTGAAAGTGCATCTAGGCCCCTAATTGTGTTTTGATGATTAATGACAAACGATTAAGGGACTAATGGCTTATGTGAGTATACAAGGTGTGTTAGTCCCAAAAGGAACGATCTACGGGCATTGACGACCCTCGAAGTGAAAAGAAGAACGGCGTCGACTTAGCGAGATTTTTATTTAATTGAGTCGATAGGATTGCCGTACTATCAAGAGGGATGGGATGTTGATGCCTTAGAAATGATCCTAGTGCTCAGATGAACATCTTTTATAAAACGAGTTTTGATAGTCCTCATGCACGACACTCACTTGGTTTTCATTTTGTGCTGATATTATCGGAATGTCCGATGTGTATATCGGATAGTCCGATAGTATCGGATTCTCCGGTGTGAGTGTAGTTGCTACGTTTGGATCTCTCGGGAAACATCGGACTGTCCGATGGTTTATATCGGAACATCCAATGTTGTCTGGAAATTTTTCTAAGTCCTTGAGCTGGAACTCTCAGGATTTATCGGATTGTCCGATGTCAAGTATCGGATAGTCCGATGTGGACTTAGAAAGTTTTTTTAAGGTTGTTCTCGATCTGAAACTCTCTGGAATCATCGGAACATCCGATGTGTGAAATCGGATAGTCCGATGTGTGCTTTTTTCTTTCAGTAGAATTTGAATTTTCGAGTGGAGTTGATCTGGGAGTTTCTACATATCGGATAGTCCGATGTCTGGCATCGGATAGTCTGATGTGGGGTCTGACACAGGGCAGAACGGCTATATTTTGTGTCTTGACTATAAATACCCTACTCTCTCCCTCATTTACTCCGACCTACCTGTGTGCTGAGCATTAACTCTATTCTTGCTATTTTTCTTGCTCTCTCTCTTGAGTTCATCTTTGAGAAATTAGTTGAGGGATTGGAGCAAGTGTTCTTAGTGCTTCGTTTGCAAACCGAGAAAATCCATTTGAGCACTAGGGTGATTTTCAAGAGCGGGTCTACACTCCGTTTATTACTCTTGGATATTGAGGTCTCCTAGACGGCTAGGAGTCACCGGTGAGCTCCAGATCTTCGTGTGGGAAGCCGCCGGAGTTTGTGAAGGCTCGATTCCACCTCAAGGGAAGGAATCAAGAAGTGAAACCATGAGTGCTTGGTGCAACACCGGAGGAAAGTGGTCAAGAGGGACCCGGGCTTTGTGCCTCCTCAACGGAGCGTAGGATCTCCTCAAAGATCCGAACTTGGGAAAAATCATTTGCATCCCTTTGGTTTGTGAGTGTTCTATTTGTTTTCCCCTTTTGCTTAGCCTAATCTTGTGGGGATTCAAGTTTTGGTAGCTTCTAGCAGTAGATATTGGTGTGATCTAATATTGTGGAAGTCGTCATAACTCTGATATTTTATTTGGTAGAAATCTAGCCCTCCAATTTACTCAGATCTACTTTTTAGGGTTTTCTTGCGCTCTGATCGGATAGTCCGACTTCTCATATCGGATAGTCCGATATATATCGGACAGTCCGATATCAAGGTCGGATATTCCGGTGTTTTCGCTGTAAACTTAGTTTTAATTTTATAAACATCTATTCACCCCCCTCTAGGCGACTTTATCGATCCTTCACATCCTCTCTCTCCGCCCCTTCGCTAGGTATAAATAACCCTCCCGAGCTCCATTTTCCCCACAAACCGAGCTAGTAAGTGCCCCATCTTCTTCCCCGCGACACCCTCTTTCTCCCCCCCGCCAATTATTTCTTCACGCAAAACGCTGCTTCACCGCTCCACAATCATCTTCTCCGGCTTCGGTGCTTTTTCGTCGCCCCGCCGCCTCCCTTTTCTCTCCCGGCCATTTTCACCCGCCATCGAATTCGCCGTGAGCCCCTCTTGCCTTGCCGCCACTCCATTTTTCCCCCGAGCCACCGATTCGCCGTTTCGCACTTCATCTTCCTCAGCTCCGGCGCCAAATCCTCTCCCGAGCGCCACCGCCGTTTCGATCACGACGCTGCGGTCCCCAGTCGGCGTTGTCTTTGTTCTGCCATCCTGCCTCGCCAACCTCCGTTCCCCTCGGGCCAGCGTGCGAGGCCACTGTCTCCTGCACAAAGTCGGGCCTAGCATGGCCGTGGGGCCGCCCCCGCTACCAGATGGCCGACGGCCTGTACATTGCTACTACACTGTGCAGCCCAAACCTAATTTCGGGATTTTTAATTCTTTTTTCAGTTGTAATTTCCGAAAATTAATTTAAAATTCCAGAAAAATACCAGAAAAATCCGAAAAATTCCCAAAAATCCACAAATGCCCGAAAATACATTTTCTTGTCTATTTCGAGCCATTGTGTCCAAAAATGATCTCCATTTTGCCAAACTATGTCCAGAAAAATTCCAAAAATACCCCTGAGCTCCGTTCCATCCATTTTCTCTCCGATTTTCCTTTCCGTTTCTTTTTCTTTCTTTTTGTTTATTCGTTTATTTGTTGGTTGCGTTTTCTCGCACTAGAACCGACGTCGGAGTAACCATCGGCATGAATCTCGAAATAGAAGCAGTACACGGAGCCGTCGCAGGAGCAGGAGCCGTTCGAAACCGGACACGACATCAACCCCTTCTCACTAGGCAAACCCTCAAATCTGCAAGACAAGCCACACTCCTTGAACATGTTGAACCCAGTTCCATTATAGTATATATATATATATTGTATTGCATTATTTTTGTTATTTTAGAAAACTAGCAAATGTGGTAGTTTCGAATAACATGATTAGATACAACCAAATGTTAAACCTGTTGTTATGCCCTAATTCCTTTTTAACCTTAGGCTATAAAATATTGAACCCTCGTAGATGTAGCAATTCATACAAGTATTACTTTTAGACAAATGCTTAATCTCCGAGAAATGGCTCGGTTAATTTTCAAAAATTGCTACGGTGTGGGGGATAGCTTGGGCGGACCACGGGAGGTGGATGCTGGCCCAACCCCCAACCGATGACATGGCCAAGGTTGTGATATGGTGGTGGTATAGAGGGTACCAATGGGTTGTGGTATGTCATTTGGCTGAGTCTTTGGCATTTAAGGACCAATGTCTTGGGCAACGTAAATAACTTCAGATCCCGCTCAACCACAGGTTGGGTCGGTCAGCTCTGTTGGCCTGATCCACGTATCTCGGTATATTGTCTTTTCCCTTGGAATGCCTACAGGTGGACTCCCACTCGCAATGGGGAATGAGAGGCATTCTGGTTTGGGGTAGAACGGAATGAAGAGGCCATTCAGTGGCTTCACAACAGTAGGTTTCCTCAGTCGGTCAGATCGCGTCTCCCGCTTTGGCCAGTAGGTCCTGGGGGCTGAGGATTTGCACCACCTACTGGATAGGAGCTAAAGAGGGAAAATTAAATAAAAGGTTATGTCAATCTCGGTCGGGCCGCATGCATAAAAGTTGCATGTTAATCCGGTGGCACTAATGACCGTAAATGTCTTGTGGGTAAAGCTGAGCACCTCTGCAGAGTGATATCAATGGTATTCGAATACGCCATGCTTCTAGTTAATGAAGCTGAGTTAATTTAGGGTGATTCCTGTAATGGCGCCCCTGTAGCTTTTATAATTAAAACTGTCGTGAATGTGAACTTTGCAGATAAACCAACCATGTTATATTGCTATTTATGGTTTGTGTTTCAAATGTAAAATGAAAAGTGATATTTACAACTTGCATCCACACTACTTAAAATCTGTGCCTACCTTTGTTTATTCCTGAATGTAATATTCAGAATTTCCGTGTGGTTTGTTGAGTATGGTTGTGTACTCACCCTTGCTCCCTACCCCCTCTTTAGATTTCAAATGAAGCTGGCGAGTTCCAGAAGACCGTAGATGACGATGTTATTTGGTTTTGAAGGCCTTGATCTATCTGCTCAAGCCTTTCCTGTGGGTGTTCTGTAATGTATTCAGTGCCAGCCGCACCTTTTGTAAAACCTTGGCCGTTAGGCCCCTATTTCATCTATAAAAGTATTCGCATTTGTTCTTATATCAAGCAATGTACACTTGGTTGCCTGCAGCTAAATTCCTGGGTAGCTGCGAGGGTATTTATACGCACCCCCTGAAAAGGGCGGTCCGTGACAAGTGGTATCAGAGCCTGACTTGACCAGTAGATCAAGACCTTAAGGAGGATTAGGAATTGTTTTTCAAAAAGGTTATTTAAACTTAAACAAAACTGATCTCGAAAATATATAAGCATATTAGCTTTCTTCCTCTTCTTCTCGCCCATTTTCTACCTTACCTAGATCTCTGTTCCCAAAAAGTGATTTGAGTTTTCTATTCTCAACTAACTTCAAAATTTCCGTAGTAGCGGATAACGCTCCGAGGTTCTCTCATCCCCAGTAGTTCTTAATAGTCGCTTTTAGGTGGTGGACTTGACCCAGCTCGACGACAGCAAGGAGATTTCGCCGCAGTAAATCGTTAGCCTCAGATTATACCATTTGTTGTAATAGGTCTTTTGGTAATGTAATATGGGTCGTACCAGACCTTAAGGCGGTACTGAATATGACTCCATAATATATGAAAAACTATGTTCTCTAATTTCTGATATTTTGTGTGGTTCTGAATATCTGTATAACCTCACCAAACTCAAAAAGCTCATTCCCTTCGTCTGAGCCTCTTACCTATTCATTCCACTCTTACCCCATACTCTACATCTTACTTACCTGCTGCTTACCCAAAAACCTGCTGCAGCACCGAATAAGAATCAGATTAAGCCAGATGGTGGGAATCGGATCACACCAGCATCTCAGTGAGGAAGCAGAATCAACAGGAAACCCGACCAACCTGGCCCAGGTGCTGACCATGATGGAAAGGAACAGGCATCAGGCAGAGATGCACCAGACGCGACTAATGGAAAAGATCTTAGAACAACTAGCAGCCAGACCCCGAGAATATCCCCAAGGACATTTGCATGGACGGGATGGAAACACCGGAAAATCAAGATGGTCAAATTTTCAGAAAACAAGACCGCCCATCTTTACAAGCTTTGCAGAACCGCTTGCAGCAGATGATTGGATCAGGGACATTCAATGGAGATTCGACACGATTCAGTGCTCGGACAGGGAGTGGGTGTTATACACCTCGCACCAGCTACAAGGACAAGCCGCCGCCTGGTGGATGAACTTTCAGGCACAAAAGTCCGGACAAGAAATCACATGGTCAGAATTTGAGGAAGCGTTCAGAAAAGCCCACATCCATGCTGGCCTAATGGCAGCTAAGAAAAGAGAATTTTTGGCTCTCCACCAAAATGGGAGGACCATTTTAGAATACTTCCATCAATTCAACCAACTAGCACGATATGCCCCTGAAGAAGTGGATACAGAAGCCAAGAAGATGGAGAGATTCTACGAAGGTCTGCAGAAAAATTTGAAATTCCATGTCGCAGCGCTTGACTTCGAGGACCTGACCACAATGGTAGACAAGTTAATAATCATCGAGGAGACCCGGAACGACTTAGAAAACACTCAGAAAAGGAAGGCAAAACAACTGAGGATGTAGAACCCAATGTCGCTAAGGATACAAATGCCAGATCTTACCTTCAATTTTCCGGTCAAAAGACAGGATGTAAAAGAACAGAAACCGATACCTGCTATGCCTCAACTCAAGACAGTGAAGTGCTTAAATTGCAAAGGGAGTCAATTTGCGACTAATTGCCCCCACAAGACCGTTGGCTGTTATCACTACAGACAGACAGGACATGTCCGCATCACTGCCCTAAGAGGCATTTACCCTCTGATGTGGCCAAGGCTCAGGTTTCCAACTCTATCCCGACAGACCGACAAAGTGCGCCATATCACCGCCAAGACAGCAGCGAGGATTGCTGCGAAGGAAGGTACCCATCAAGACTGAACCAAACCCCAATGACCCGAGAAGCTGGATAAATCATATGTCCACCAAAGAAACTGCAGAGGCCGCAAACGTCGTCATCGGTAAGATCCAAGCTCAGTCACAACCAGTGTGATTCTTTTAGCCCTGGTGCTACCCATTTCTTCATTTCGTTGGCTTTTGTTTGCAAAAATGGATTATCATATCCCCCTTGCCCACCTCTTCTGTGTTCCAAACACCTGGGAAGTTGGGTCACAGCTCAGTTCAAGTTAAGGACATGGGTGTTAACCATTCGGGAAATTAAGTTCGCAGCCAATTTGCTACAATAGAAATGGAAGGATAGGATGTCATTCTAAGCACAAATTGATCACCCCGACACGAGGTAATATTGGATCTTAGAAGAGAAAATCTACCACGCTTGCAAATGACCAAAGGTAGCCAGTGACAGTACAGACAAAACCAGAGTTAGCAAAAAGAAAGGCACCATCATTTTTGACCAAAAATAGCCAGGACACTAATCATTCAAGAATAGCCAGACAAATTGACGAGAAAGTGGCTTAACCCACCATGAGGAACCAGTCAGAAATAAAAAGGAAATCTTGACCTACAAAGTGATGACAGATTCATGCACTCAGTGAGAATCCCACCAAATCCAGTGGATCAAGTCAAAACAGCCCAGCAGGAAGATAAGGACATTCAGCAGTACAAGGAAAGAATGTCAGATACCAACCCCACAAGAGCTTCCGCCAAACAAACAAAGAATATTGTGGCTCTATAACTATGTATGTAGCAATAAAAATATAAGAGGATTGATTTTGACAAAGAAAGCAGTCGAGAATGTCCGATACAGAATATGTGTTGGAAGGTTAAGATTGACCCTCAGAAGACTCCTAGTCTACTGCAGCTCTCCTTCCCTAGATAGGAAATGGGATGAGATCGGAATGGACTTCCTCACAAGGATGTTCAAGGACTCGACAGGGATTCAATATTATTGGATGACAACTAACAGGTTGACCAAGATCGCTCACTTCATTCCAATTAAGCAAGTTTTCCGCCGAAACAAAGATTAGCAGGGACATATTTAACACAGATAATAAGGTCACGTGGATTTCCGAGGAAAATGGCTCAGAACAGGAAACCCAGATCCCACCCCACTTAGAAATCCACATGAAACAATAAGAACAGAGTTAGACAGAGAAACAGAAAAGGCAATTCTCTAGGCCCCAAGATGTGCATGAAACAGAAACCATGTGAAAGTCAGTAGAGAAGACCCAAAGGCTGCCCTAAAAACAACAAGAAAGTTATGCAGACAAGGAGCAGGAGAATGTCAGTCACCGGAGTGGAGATCTTGTCTACTTGAAGGTGATGCCCTCCAAGCCGTGCACAGATTTCAGAGTTGAGGAAGAATTACACCCAGATATATTGGACCCTATCAAGCCTCAAGAAAGTTAAAGACGTAACCTACAAGTCATAGATGAGCCCAAACTCAAAATCAGGTACCCAATGTACTTTAGATACCCCAGTTAAGAAATTTCCTTCGGCAACCGCCAGATCAACCACCGCAGAATGGAATTGACCTGCAGAATAACATACCTTATTACAAGTGGTACCTCCGGATCATTGGGACAACCGACAGACAACTCAGAGAGAAGAATATCAGAAGGTACAGAGTATTGCCGGAAGATCATTCGTGAGGAACCCATCATGAAAAAGGGAATCGGGACTGCAGTAGAATTTCCCAACCTATTCCCCTAGGATGAGTAAATCTCGGGGACGAGATTTATTTTAAGGGGGGTACGTTGAAACACCCCAAAATTTCAAAATTTTTGTTTTATTTATTTATTTGGATTTTATTTGAATTTTCTCGAATTTATTTGGTTTTTATTCGGCTTTCTTTTGTTTCCTTTCCCTTTTGGGAAAGTTTCCGTTTTTGGCCCTTCCCCTTTTGGCAAATTCCTTTATTTGGCTCGGCCCGTTTTCCCTCCATTCCTCCCCCGTTCGGCCCGAAGTTCTTCCGCTGCCCAGCCTCCCCTCCTGGCCTAGCCCTAGCCAGGCGCATGCCTCCCGTCCCCCCGGCTCATGGATCCCCTCGCCTCGTCAGGCGCCCACGCCTCACTCATCATTTCGCGCCTCGCACCACCCTAGCGCCTCCCCTACCCCCAATCGACCCTGTGTGCGCGCCAAGACGCGTCCGCCCTTCTTGCGCCCGGTGCCGCGCCACCCGTCATTTGCTGCATGACCCGTCCTCTCTCTCCGCCCCTTCGCCGGGTATAAATAACTCTCCCGAGCTCCATTTTCCCCACAAACCGAGCTAGTAAGTGCCCCATCTTCTTCCCCGCGACTCCCTCTTTCTCTCCCCTCCAATTCGTTCTTCGCGCAAAACGCTGCTTTGCCGCTCCACAATCATCTTCTCTGGCTCCGGTGCTTTTCCGTCGCCCCGCCGCCTCCCTTTTCTCTCCCGGCCATTTTCACCCGCCATCGAATTCGCCGTGAGCCCCTCTTGCCTCGCCGCCACTCCATTTTTCCCCCGAACCACCGATTCGCCGTTTCGCACTTCATCTTCCTCTGCTCCGGCGCCAAATCATCTCCCAAGCGCCACCGCCGTTCTCAGTCGCTGACACTGTGGTCCCATCGGTCAGCGTCACCTTTGTTCTGCTGCCATCCCGGGCCCGCTCGCCAGCCTCCGTTCCCCTCGGGCCCGCGCGCCAGTAACTCGTCTCCCCACGCCAGGCCGGCCTAGCATGGTCGTGGGACACCCACAATGTACTTCACGGTAGTAAATACGCGACGCTACTTTGTGCAGCCCAAACCTAATTTCGGGATTTTTAATTCTTTTTTCGGTTGTAATTTCCAAAAATTAATTTAAAATTCCAGAAAAATACCAGAAAAATCCGAAAAATTCCCAAAAATCCACAATTGCCCGAAAATACATTTTCTTGTCCGTTTCGAGCCACTGAGTCCAAAAATGATCTCCGTTTTGCCAAACCAAGTCCAGAAAAATTCTAAAAATACCCCTGAGCTCCGTTCCGTCTATTTTCTCTCCGATTTTCCTTTCTATTTCTTTTTCTTTCTTTTTGTTTATTCGTTTATTTATTGGTTGTGTTTTCTCGCGCTAGAACCGACGTCGGAGCAACCATCGACATGAATCTCGAAACAGGAGCAGTACACGGAGCCGTCGCAGGAGCCGTTCGAAACCGGACACGACATCAACCCCTTCTCACTAGGCGAACCCTCAAATTTGCAAGGCAAGCCACACTCCTTGAACATGTTTAACCCAGTTCCATTATAGTATATATATATATATATTTCTTGTATTGCATTATTTTTATTATTTTAGAAAACTAGCAAATGTGATAGTTTCGAATAACATGATTAGATACAACCAAATGTTAAACCTGTTGTTATGCCCTAATTCCTTTTTAACCTTAGGCTATAAAATATTGAACCCTCATAGATGTAGCAATTCATACAAGTATTACTTTTAGACAAATGCTTAATCTCCGAGAGATGGCTCGGTTGATTTTCAAAATTGCTACGGTGTGGGGAGGCGGCTTAGGCGGACCACGGGAGGTGGATCTTGGCCCAACCCCCAACCGATGACGTGCCAAGGTTGTGATATGGTGGTGGTACAAAGGGTACCAATGGGTTGTGGTATGTCATTTGGCTGAGTCTTTGGCATTTAAGGACCGATGTCTTGGGCAACGTAAATAACTTCAGATCCCGCTCAACCACAGGTTGGGTCGGTCAGCTCTGTTGGCCTAATCCACGTAGCCCGGTATATTGTCTTTTCCCTTGGAATGCCTACAGGTGGACTCCCACTCGCAATGGGGAATGAGAGGCATTCTGGTTTGGGGTGGAACGGAATGAAGAGGCCATTCGGCGGCTTCCACAACAGTAGGTTTCCTCAGTCGGTCAGATCGCGTCTCCCGCTTTGGCCAGTGGATCCTGGGGGCTGAGGATTTGCACCACCTACTGGGTAGGAGCTAAAGAGGGGAGATTCAATGAAAGGTTATGTCAATCTCAGTCGGGTCGCATGCATAAAAGTTGCATGTTGATCCGGTGGCACTAATGACCGTAGATGTCTTGTGGGTAAAGCTGAGCACCTCTGCAGAGTGATATCAATGGTATTCGAATACGCCGTGCTTCCGGTTAATGAAGCTGAGTTAATTTTGGGTGATTCCTGTAATTGCGCCCCTGTAGCTTTTATAATTAAAACTGTCGTGAATGTGAACTTTGCAGATAAACCCCCCATGTTATATTGCTATTTATGGTTTGTGTTTCAAATGTAAAATGAAAAGTGATATTTACAACTTGCATCCACACTACTTAAAACATGTGCTTACCTTTGTTTATTCCTGCATGTAGTATTCAGAATTTTCGTGTGGTTTGTTGAGTACGGTTGTGTACTCACCCTTGGTCCCAACCCCCTCTTTAGATTTCAAATGAAGCTGGCGAGATCCAGAAGACCGTAGATGATGATGTTATTTGGTTTTGAAGGCCTTGATCTATCTGCTGAAGCCTTTCCTGTGAGTGTTCTGTAATGTATTCGGTGCCAGCCGCACCTTTTGTAAAATCTTGGCCGTTAGGCTCCTATTTCATCTATAAAAGTATTCGCATTTGTTCTTATATCAAGTAATGTGCACTTGGTTACCTGCAGCTAAATTTCTAGATAGCTACAAGGGTATTTATATACACCCCTAGAAAGAACGGTCCGTGACAATAACAATCACGGTGACTGCGCCACCGGCCAATATTTAACCACCCAAATTCACACATACACAACAACCTGCCATCGCGTCGCAGCCCGATCCGAACGAATCGCATCCCAGAAAAAAAAAGAAACATCACGCATTGGAGAGTGGAGCGGAATAGCGGATCGCTTACCCTTGCTGGCGTGGTAAGGTAGTGGGCTGCGTGGTTTCACTTTTTTGTCATCGGAGCGAAGGAATTGCTTAGGAGGGATTATTTTTTCTGGTCTATGACAACTCTACTAGGCCGTGCCTTTCAAAAAAAAAGACAACTCTACTAGGCCGTGATAGTAGTCTATCGTGCTTCTACACTGCAGTAGTCACTTACCGCACTTCTACACCACGGCAGATACCTACCGCTACGATTCCGTACCGCAACAAATCATATGTGTCATCTCTTGATGCTTTTGCAGTCGCTAAGGGAGCTAGATTTGTAATTTCATTCGGATATGAGTCAAAGTTGCAACAAAAATTGGGGCTAAGGGGAAAAAAAAGACCAAAAACTCTTGCTTGGCGGCCAGGACCTTTTCTCTTCGCTGATCGATGGCGCCCTCGTCCCCTTCCGCAGACGACCACGTAGCGCAGGCCACTCCACCGCAGAGGCGGAGCTGTGGGGGGGGGCGTGATGGGGCCTGGCCCCCCCCCCCCCCGCCCCCCGTCGGCCCATGTGAATACCAGGAGCCGGTATATGCATAGCACTAGCAGAGGCCAAGTCGATCGCAGTAGCGCAAAGTCGGTCACTCGGTCTCCGTTCGCGAGCGAACTCTGCGCGAGAGAAAACGGCGATTCGCCTTCTTCCGTGCGGCCGTGCGCAAGACGCGACGAGACGGAGCGAGCAACTCTGCGTGAGAGAAAACGGTGATTCGCCTTCTTCCGTGCGGCCGTGCGCAAGACGCGACGCGACTCCGTCTCCGACTCCGTGACGTCTTCGTCCGATTGCGATTTGCGAGCGCAGCAACGGCGTGACTCCGCGCGAGCGCGTTAGTGCGTGACGATCGACGGCGCGAGACTCCGCGTGAGGCCGCGAGCGTGACGGTCGGACCGTCGGTCGTCGGAGAGTGGAGATCGCTGCCGGGTGCCGGCGCTGCGCCTACACCGCTAGTCCGCCACTGTTGTCTGTCGCTACCGTCGATAAGGTATTATTAATTAGTATTTGTTTTCTGTTGTACTAATCTATAATAGGTACTAGGTAATCTATTAATTATCAATGATCAGGGCATCAAGCTACATCGATTTAATGTCTATAATTTTAATTTTTAGATGAAGAGATATTTTACGTCTAAACCCGAGAGATTCGTTTTCTAACTTTGATCATGGTAGTCTTATTCGACTCTCAGAGATATATTATGATGATTTCTCGGCAACTGATCGTGTTGTTCTAGAAGAACAACTTCACTTGTTTCTTATTGATATGAGAAGAGACGAATTTTCAAGTTGTGATGATCTTACTACTCTTGCTGTGAAGCTGGTTGAAACAAGGAAGCATGTGGTTTATCCATTGGTTTATCGACTGATTGAATTAGCACTTATTTTACCCGTAGGTACAGCTACAGTTGAAAGGGCTTTCTCGGCAATGAAGATTATCAAGACAGATTTACGTAATAAGATAAGTGATGACTGGCTGAATGATCTCATGATTTGTTATATTGAACGAGATGTGTTCGTAAAGATAGACATGGAAGATATTTTACAGCATTTTCAGAACATGAAGACTCGTAAATATCAACTATCGCCTCTTGTAAAATAATAAGTGGTACGTTATCTAAATCCTTGCAAATTACAAGTGTTACATATTGTACTTACTATATATTAAATTTTCAATATCAATCATTAGTAAATGTTCACTTCATTCTTAGGCCCCCTCCTTTAGAAATTTCTGGCTCCGCCACTGCACCACCGGGCGATAAAACAGAGCGCTCTGTAGTCTGAACTCTGCTTTTCTAGTGCTACTACTAATTTATGATCCATTTCTATGGCAAAACTACAAGAAAGCAACAATAATCCCGTAGATTGTTTGAAGAGCGGTAAGCGGAGAACTTCCATTCGTCGTCGTTATAAAGTTATTTCAGGGAGGTAACACGTGGTATGCCACTGGGGAGCAACTGAACTATAATGGTAAGGGCAGTAAGGCCTGATAATACAGAGCACCCAATCGCAATACATGATGACGAGAATAACAGACTCTGGAGAGCAAGCCACAGACGACCGATCGGGCGAGATACGCAGTATGGACCATAATGGAAGAAGCTACAGGCCACCAAGCAGGTAGCTGCGAAGTGCAGTCGCGACAGCCGCGACGACGACCGAGAGCCTGGGGAACTGCCGGGCGACCACCGACAGCGTTGCGAGCGCGCTGCCGAGCAGCCAGAGGAGGAAGGCGATGAAGACTTGCTCGACGTTGCTGGATGCGGCTGCGCTTGTGGTCAGCTGGCACATGAGAACGAGGGCGCCGAGTAACACGAAGATGCGGCCAGAGTCCAGGAGCAGCTGCTGGACATGACCGCCCGCGAGGCCGCGGCGCCGGCCGTCCATCCCCGCCTGCCTCCTGAGGCGTTGGAGGCTGCGCGTCACCCACTCTGCCATTGCCTTTGTATTTACTACTATGTACGAAAGATACTTGCTGGTTTGGTGTAGATGAAAGCCCGCACAGCACCTCAGGCTTATATAGAGGAGTTTCGGAATATTGCTAGGCCGTCGCGAGTGGAGTTTCGTCATAGTGCTAAGCCGTCGCGATCATACATCATCTCTTGAAAAACTATTCACGTCATTTATTTCCCGTTCCCGACAATGATAGGCCTAGTCAAATTCGCAGGATAGGCGTTCTGAGAAGTTGAAGTGACCTGTCGGTTCTCGATCCTGGCCATCCGATGCTCGAGCCAACGATCACAAATCGCGTGATGCCAGAGGTAGAAGGAACCAACCTCCATACCGGTACCGGTCACGTGCTCACGTCGACTCCCCTTTCTCCGCGCAGCATATCGGCCAAAATACCTATCCCTTTCTCCGCGCAGCATACCGTCCAAAGGTACCTCCTGCGACTGCGAGCACATTGACGAAAGTACCTCTCCCAATCTCCCTCTCTCCTAATACGAAGATCATGTATGTACTACGCTAACAACTTTGTGCCCAAATCATCCATCAAGCAAGCAAATATAGATAAACATCTTCGCGCTGCAAATCCTAACCGGGCGTCTTTCCGCATGACATGAATTAAACATTAATATGCACCGATGTATTATGCAGCTATTAGCCTGTCATCAATTTTGGGCTATCTGGCTTGGATTCCGAATTTGAAACCTGGCAAGTGTACTATTTGGTAAATTGAATAGAGTTAAGAATAATATGCTGAAGTTTGCTTTTTCCCTCGGTACTAGTTCTGACGTAGTGCATATTGATGAATCTATTGTGTTTCGCGATGAAGACGATGCTCTTAATTGGAAGCTGAATTCTTTAGTTGTGTACAGAATGCAATCTTGATACAATGTTATCAGCTTCAGAGGAGTTGTCCCTGCTTTTTGGAAAGTAAGCATGCCTCCTAGAGTTCATATCTTTTCATGGTTGCAATAGCATAACTATTTTTTTGCTAAAGATATTTGAGTAGAAGTCAAAAGTTGGATGGGTTATTTTTATTATTCTATAAAAAGGTAAATGATTAAAGGTGGATGTCATCTTTTCAGGGTTGCAATCTCGTAACTTCATAGGAGTTGTCCCTTTTTCTTTTGTTGTCACATAGCTAAAATGGTTTGGCATGAAGTTTGAGAAATGATTACATTTTCAAAAAGCAAAGTGGACAGGGATGCAGGCAATTTTGCAAAGGAAGTCACGAATGTTGAAGAATTGGCGCTCTTGGCCGACGTGGCGGGAAGGAGGGAATTGCTGAGCCTGGGCGTTTTGGTTTGATTGTCGCCTGCGGCCGACCACACGGGAGCTCTACCGAGTAAAAAAATAGAGTACTCTGTAGTATGATCTCTGAAGTCCTATTACGGATTTATAATCCATGTCCAAGGCCAAAAACTATAAACAAGCAACAGTTTGGCAACAATAAGCACTCGGATTGTTTCAATAACGCTAACCAGAGAAGTTTAGTATTTTTCTTCGATTAAGGAGATAACACCACACATCACTGCTCTGTCTCCTGGCGGAGACCGAAAATCCAAGTTCTTCTCCTCCAGATTGTTACATACATATTAAATACAGAGTTCTAACCCATTGCACAGTACACAGCCTGGCCACAAGGTTTCCTTCAAGCAACTAGTAGGATCAATATTTAAAATATCAAGGGCACCATCTCTCGGTACGGCGTCACACCCAGCCTTGAGGGACAATATGATTATTATGGATACGAACCATCATGGATGCTAGAGACCGCCGAGTAAGTAGTTGCAGAGAGACCTCCCGACGGCGGCGGCGGCGATCACGAGCCTGGGGAACTACAGCACGACCACTGACAGCATCCCAAACGCTGCGCTGAGCAGCCAGAGGATGAAGGCGATGAAGACGAGCTCAGTGTTGCTGACCGCGGACACGCTTATGGTGGCCAACTTGTGCACGAGAATGAGGGTACCGGTAAGCATGAAGATGCCGCCAGAGTCGAGGAGCAGCCGCTGGAGGCCAGGGTGATCGATCGCCTCGCCCTGTCCGATGAGACGGAGGAAGCATCACATCACTACCGCTGCCATTGCCTACGTATTACCAACTTTGCTATCTGCTGTGGTGGTTCAAGGAGTCTTAAAGCGCGCGCGGAGGGGCGGGGTCGTGGAGATCGAACTTGTTCCGTTGCATCATCCGACGTGCTGACACTGCTGGAGTCCCTTTCACTTTCATTTAGATCGAGTATAACGAATCCAATTAACAAGTTGTGTCTGCCGCTTGCGTCACCCGACTGAACACGACTTGTTCCTTACACGTCATCTGTAAACTTCCGGATTCCGTTTCCTTTCCACCGAGTGCTATAACGAATCCAATCAAAGGAGCCCGATATACGACGCGTAGAAAAAATTATTTAGTTATTCTTATTTTATGAATTGTGTGTAAAAAATTCATGAGACAAGTCCCTTTTCAAACAAAGGATGGAGTTTTGGAGCCAAGCTGAGATAATCTTTTTTTTGTTACTGTCCCTCCACTTGCCCATACAATGTGGGGCTAAACCATGTTATGCTTCGGATTTTTTCAATTAATAAGCCACAACTCATGCGCCTTGATTCCAAACAGACTTTGATGCCTTTGTTCTTGGTTCCCTTCTTTCCTCCCTATTTGAAGTGAACCAAGCACTGCGGTGGTGGCAATGGATGCTTGCCGGAGAGCCGGTTAGTGCGTCATGGTTCAAGCGAAGGCGGTGGTTGATCCCATAGCCACGACGATGCGGCGTAGGTTTAAGTTGGGGCACCACTAATGAGGACGGGCATCGGTGGCGCTGGGCGGACATGGAAGCTCTTGGCCTCTCTTTTATCTCTTTGTCCAGCTCGATGGAGGAGGATGGTTTAAGAATTTTTTTAAAATAATATATTTTTAATAAAAAATTACAGATATAATATGCCAAAAATAAAAATTACATATATACCTACCTGTCATCGATTGAAATCGTGATAGAGAGTCTGTCGCCGTTTAAAATAGCAACAAACTCTCTATCGCGTTTCAACAAAAAAAACGACTAAGGTCTGTTGCTAGTTGGAATCGTGATAAAGATTGTCGCTAATCCAAACGGCAACAGAGAATCTATCATCAGTCTCTCTGTCGCTGTTTGGTTCAGCGACAGAGAACCCACCTCAAATCCATATATCTCGTTACAACCAATAAAAAATCATAACAATTTTGAAAATGTCTACTAAAATTTTTGTGTAAGGCACAAATATGTAGCATATAATTGAGTATAAAACAATTTTTTTTGTTGCAGAATTAGACCCGTGCGTGTTGTTGTTGCAACTGGTGCAGCCATTGCATATTTGAAGTTCGAAAACAACAGATTGAATGAAATATGGCAGTTCATATTCAAGGGGAATTACATGGTGCATATATATTTGGATGATACAAATGGCAGCACAAAACAACTATGAAAATAGACAAAAGTACGATACTAGTGCGCCTTTTATGAATGTAAAAGGGCAGTATGAATTACGGTTTGTGGGCAGAGGACATTAAGACTCGAATGGACAATCATACGTCACCCACAGGGAGTGTTGATTGTCAGAATGGCGTGGACGGGGCTGCTAGTCATCATAGTAGCAAGCACAACTACAACTGGCATTGCCGCTGCCGAGGTTGATGACCTTCTCATTGTTCCTCTCTCTGATTCTCTGACAACGTAGGTCATCATTCTAGATCTGGAGCTCTAAGTTCTGCCTATAGAGATGTTCGTTCTCCTTCTTGACCTTTGTGAGGTCCTCTTCCATTTCGTAGAGGCGGTCTAGCAATGTATGGATGTAGCATTGGGCATGTATGGGATACAGTTGGTCCACCCACTCAGTGAATTTGCAATCCGCGGTTTGCAAGCAAGGGTATGTGTCATATAGCGAGACATGAGCTGAATGGTAAGTAAGAGTTGTAGCGGTTACCATAAATAGAGGGCATCGATAGAAACGATGTTCTGGGTTGGGATCCGGCTTATCAATAACTTGCACAACAGTGTCGAGGTCGTGCTTGCATTTCGGCCAGTTCAAGGAATGGAGTGGTTGGCTTTCATGGATTGGATGCTGGAAGCTGTATGAGTCCTTATTCAAATGGAAAAATCTGGGGTGAGAGGATCGGGGTCTAGCAGACCGTAGATTGTAGTATCCTCAAGGTAAGGGTCGTGGCCTCGAAACCATGAAGGATTAGGGTCTCGATGTGATGTTCGATCCAATCTTCCCCGTCTACCTCTCCCACGGCTTGAGATGCCTCCTCTATCAATCATTGTAATGGAGTAGAGGTTGTGGTAGTAAAGAAGTGCTGGATGGATGGCGGGTGGTTTTATAGCTCACTTTGGTTTGAGAAAGGGGGTTGCAGCGTATTGTCATTTCGGTCTGAGAAAACGATAGGCAGTGTGTTGTCACTTCGCTTTGAGATAGGTAGTGTGTTGCCCATTGCTCTAAGATAGGCTGTGTTTTGTCACTTTGTGGTGCGTAGAGTGTTGTCAAATCGGGCTGAGAAAGCTGCTAGCAGCGTGTTATCAAATCGCACCGAGAAAGTTGTTATGTGTGTTGTCCAATCGGTTTGAGAAAGCTACTAGTAGCGTGTTGGGAAATCACACTAATAAAAGCTGATGTGTGTGTTGTCCAATTGGCCTGATAGCTGATGGCATTACATAAGCAAAAGATCATATCTTAATAGTACATAACTTAAGAAAACAAAATATCATATCTGAATGTTACATAAGCTAAGAAAGTAAAGCACCATATTATGTTTAGTACATCATGTATGAAAGATAAAAATTAGCTGACGCCCCTACGGTGCGACCCCTCATGTGGTCTCAGGCTTCCTACGATACTGCACATGCCCGAATGGATATGTGAGCTGATCAGGGGCCTGTCCATGAGTACTCCTAGCAAGTCATGCTGGTGCTGTCGGAGTAGCGAAGGTGTCCTGTGATGGCTGAGTCGGTCTGGGCGTATTGGCGAGCTGCAACAAACAAAGGACCACACATGTCGACTGCTGGTAAGGATCCACGATCCAGTCCAAGTCGGCGTCATTGAGTGTAGCAAAGTCATCGGAGTTGCTCGCGCTCTGGTCAGGTGCTGGATCGACCACTGTTGATAAACTTTTCATGTTAGTACATCACATAATATGAACAACATAATAGATGAAAGGAGACCACGCGGTATACCTATAGTCATGTGAACGTACGGCGTGGAATACTACTAATTGGATCCCCTAGCACATCCGAAGGGGGGCCGTCTGCGTGTGCGATGTCAAAGTTGCGACCTACGGCACGTGTTGACCCCATACAGCTAAGGCACGCTCGTGAACCTGTACGACGTCATCATTCCTAGGCCTCTTGTAGGACGTAAGCTGGACGATGCGAGTGGTCTTCTGGTGTACATGCTGCAATACCCCTATCAGGAAGTCCATCGTCAACCCCCTAGCGAACTCTGGCCATTAGTGCATCTATCTCCTCCACAGCCTCCCTGGCAAAGTCGCTCTACGCATGTATTGAAAGGCAGGTTAGTTGTTACAATTGTAGTAACAATACATTACATGGCATAAGAAAAAGGTATTAATCGAGTGATGGAACGCCGAGTTGGCTACGTCGGGTAGGTGTCCGTCGTCAAGGGAATGTGCCTCGAAGGAGAGTCGATGACACGCACAATGCGAACATGTGTGCGCGGGCTAAACCACTGGATGTACTCGTCGTACGTGTCGTGGTTGTAAGGGGCAACCTCATCGTGAACATCCGCCAAAGCCTGCACCCACTGCTGAGCATGAGGCAACATGTGTGCCATCTAGCTCGCAGCACTAATGAAGCCTTTCTGTGTAAGCCTGCATAAAAACAAGAGCACTCATACTATTAGTAAGAACATTACAAAAAGTAATGCAATTGGAATTGATATAAAAGAGCACTCACGTGTGCACGCTCTGGGACAACCTCACCAATGGGGATGGGAAAGATCTACCGGAGACCGAACTGCCTCATGACACGATGGACGGCGTAGGTCTCCATGTAGACATCAAACACCAGGTAGCGCCGTGTCAGCCAAAAGGTGGTGTCATAGGTGCATTGTAGGGAGAGGCCATGAGGTGCTCGTGCGCCTACCAACTGCAAGAGGTAAGAACATCAGATGATGTGATCATCCATTAGCTGGTCAAACATCGTTATGTACTCGGGGTACAAAGCGTGTGATGTGACAGGTGTGAAAGTCAGCCTAAAAAATAAGAATAGGTGAAAGTTAGACAAAAATGTCAAATTATTGCACAATTGAAGGTAAAGTTCATTTTACTAACCCGTCAGCGACACCACAATGTCTCCATGGTAGGACGATCGATGTCATATCCCTAAAGGCATCGTAGAAGCCTGCTCCGTAAGGTCCCAAATCCATCTGTGGCTGGCCGATCTAGAACCTCTCAAGAGACCACAACTGAAGGAGTAGGGGACACCTAGTGAGAATGGACGAGTCCGCCACGCGATGACAACCGTCGCAAAGAGCTCGGTAAGTGGAAGCCAGTACAGCCAGTCCTCATGCTAGTTGTGGGATCTCCTCCATATCAGTGTCTGCAATCGACCTCGTGTACTAGATCTCCATAGCAAGTACGCCTTGAAGTGGCGACTGATGACGTACACCCCTGCTCCATGTGCCATCCTCTCGGGCTACAGAAAGTAATGATCAGTTTGACAACTAAAAGAGAAAAGAATAAAATTTAGATAAAGTAAATCACACTTACGTAGAACTATACCAGCCACTTCTGCGTCAAGCTGTGCATAGAAGTGAAAGATGTGTAGCCACGCTCTGTGGGTAGCACGTCCGTGAACCAGGCTAGGAGCTCCGTTTGCCATTCCGGGTGGACGTCATCAGGCACCATCGCGTCAATAGTGCAAGGTAGGCTCAGTAGGTAGCTGACGTCCTCCAGTGTTGGTGCCATCTCACCTCACAGGAGATGAAACGTGTGTGACTCCGGTCACCAATGATCTACCCGAGTGGTAAGCAAGCTCATGTTGTATGAGAACCTCCTCAACGCACCACGTCTGTCCTGCGTGTTGGTGGCAGTCGCCTCCACCATCCATGCTACAGGCAGTAACCCTGTCGCTCTCAACCTGCACGAAAATACTTTAAGAACGATTGCTCCACACATACAAGATATAGTAAGATAAGTATAGAAAAAGTGCACTAACATGAGAATCCATCGCAAGTCGAACCACCATACTCTCATGGCGGTCGCAAGCGTAGGGCATTAAGCTCGAATGGACATACAACAAAATATCCATACATGCATTACACATACAAATTAGAAATAGAATTTGAGTAGAACAAAAGGATGTACAAAGTCGAATACACAAACGCTAACACTTTTCAAATCCATACATGCGTTACACATACAAATTTAAAACAAATAGAATTGCAATAATAACACATCCAATATCCATACATATATTACACATCCTATGTCCATACATGTATTACACATACGAATTCGACATATCACATTGACATGCGAGTAAAGTACATCAATTTCATATGCAAAGCCCATACAACAATGTCACGGCCTGTGAACTATTGGGCAATACTTGAAAGAGTGCCATGTCTCCTTATAAATTAAACATTTCTTCACACACGTCCACTTTGTGCAGCATTCACGTCGTTCCTTATAATCTTGTTTGTCGTCGCCTACACCCTTTAACCTACTAACATCAAGAACCCACCGTGTATTCTCCCATCTCTGATGCTCTATGAACAAACACACCACTCAAAACCCGTAAATTTCTTCGCTCTAAGTTGTTGTCACCGCTTCTTTATTAAAGAATTGTGACAAGAATATTCACGGATCCATACGGATTGTTGAGCAAGCAACTATTATGTGTGAGCATGGCTTGTGTAACAAATGAGGCTTGTTGTAGCTGCAGACATATGTTTGCCTATGTAGGATGCATTCGTGAGCAACTTTAAGCCGGTTCGTCCCATGGCCAGCTTTCTCTTTACACAGTACCTCGAAACGAAGCTCCCTCGTGCCCATCTTCAATGCTCTATACATCTCCCCCTTTTTACCTTTCTCCTCCATGTATGTACAAATCACCTCGATGTATTTCACATCAGAATTACTCATGTGGGCTAACGTCCTAGTATGGTGATCCACAAAGTACTTCGCAATATCATGAAGAACACTCTCCACTATAGTAACCAAGGGAAGGGGTCTCAGGCCTCATATAACCCAATTGTAAACCTCAACCAAGTTTATCGTCATGACCTCATACTAGACACTATCGGTGTCATAAAGCAATGCCCATTTCTCCCTAGACTCATGTTCTATCAAATTGGAGAAGTATTTCGTGGACCTTCCATTCCTCCTGAGAAGTGCAGAGGGTCCGTGGGTAACACTTCGAGCGCTACTAGGGCCTCCTCTATGCCAGGCATTGCTCTCTTCGCTGCCTCCACTGTATGCCTTGATGTCAGCTCATCTAACTTCTTCCATAGTGCATCAAACTTTTTATATTGGTTCTGATCACACAACCTCTTAAAAATCTTCGTAAGGTTCTTATTCTTGAACTGCTTGTAGAAGTTAGCGCCCATGAGCCGCTTGCACCACCTACTTCACAGATTAGGCCATGGATGTATTTCTTCTCCACCTTCCTGCAATTGCACGACCGCCTTCAACAGCCCGTGATGCCGATCGTGTATAACACATACTCCAGGCCGCTGATCCACGATGCCTAGCTTTCATGTTCCTTAGAAACCAGAGCCAGCTTTTTGTGTTCTTACCCTCCACGAATGCAAGCGCTACAAGAAGAACCTAGTTGCTGCTATCTACTCCTATGATAGCCAATATCTGGTCTTTATACTTCCCAGTCAAGAATGTCCGATCCATGCATAACAACGAACAGCAATGTCTGAACGCGTTGATACATGCACCAAAGTAAAGAATGCCCGCTTGAGTACCATCTTCCTAGGGAAGCACTGCGAGGGCTGCTCACAAATATTGATATAAGTTTCAGCATTCCTTTCCTTGATCACCTCAAGCATACCTGGTAGGTTCTGATAGGAATCTACGTATGTACCCAACCTAGTTTCCAATACCTTCTGCTTTGCTCTTCATGCTTTAGCATAGCTTATAGTGTACTGAAACCTCTACTCTATTGCAAGTATGATGGCACGTGGCTCTAAATTCAGGTTGCCCACAATCTCTCCATATATTGCATTCGCAATAAAGCCTGAAGATATGTTTTTATGCAATTGAGCCGACTCTGTCAGCACTTATGTGTGTGGGACGACTATAGAACACTTCTAAATGGTATCCCATTTAGGCTAGTACGTATGAACAAGCAATGGGCAACCCTCCATCTAGCATCTTATATCATACACCTACTAATATGACTTCGTAACCTTAAAGATTCTACGAAGCGACACTGCCCATACTGTCACTGCTTTCTAAACCTCAAACTTATTCTTGTAAATAGTACCTTGACTCATCTCATTCCGATCGAACTGCCATGTGAAGTGTTCACCCTTGTTGACCACCAACCTATCGAACTGACACTCATCCCACTCCGCAGGGAAATGTTCTTCATCATCTTCGTTGTTACTTAAAGTCTCATATTTCTAGTTCTCTGCCTCCATCGTTTGAACTAACAATTCAATATTTTTTCCTCGTCTAACACACCCAATGGTACATAAACATAAGGACACCCTCATAATTTGAGCTGACATCCTATCTCACTAAGCATTCTCTAATTTAGCTACTCTCCCCAACTTCCTCTAGTTCATCACCAACAATCTCCTCCCGTGTCGCATGGCCAGCATTGGTTTTCTCAAATGCTTGTGCCAACAACACTAATGGCCAACCTTTCTCAATCGACAATCTTATATACGAGCTCCAGAACTTTGGCCTCTTCAGTTCCGGTAACTCCCAGTACATGCAATCTTGTCTTCAATACCCTACTCTGTGTAACTTGAGAGCATGCAATTTATTGTCCAACGAGAACATGTGATACAACCATCTGTTAACCGTGCCCCATGAACACTCGTCGGCACGTGACAGGCCAGCCACGACACATGAAAAATGACTAAGTTCCACCCCTTGTGAACCCATTTGCGGAACCCCCTTGTGCACCCATCTGCAAAACTCCTTCTCCGTAGTGTATTTTAAATTGTACTTGTTCATTCATATTTGTCAAGCATTTTAGGAATTTTTTAATGTGCGCACAACATAACACTAATACCTTTTAAATTCTCAATCTACCCATACTGCTACACATATGTACCACAATGACGTACTCTACACTACTTCAAACAACTGTTGTAGTCATACAAAAATTAATTTTTTGTATGACATTATATCTCTTGTAATTCTTGTGGTTTATTATGTCCATAACTATTGCTACTCGAATTTTTTTAATAATATTATTTTAATCAAAATATATGGAAATAAAATGCCAAAAAGAAAAATGACAGGTTTGAGCACCTATCGCCGTTTTGATTGGCGACATAGAGCCTATCACCATAAGAAACGGCAAGATACTTTCTATCGCCATTTCAAATGACGACACAAATCTTTCGCCATTTCAAATGGTGATAGAGAGCCTGTCGCTCTCTTTGTCGCCGATTGAAATAGCGACAGAGTGACAATAAATAGGCCATCATGCGGCACTGCCCTGATTTGCGCGAAGGAGAGAGCAACCAGCCAGAAAAGAGAGAAAAGAAGAGAGGAAGAAAAGAGAAGAGAAAAAAAAGAGAGAGAGAAAAGAATAAAAGGAAGTAAAGGATCAATCCAAAATGCCGAGGCGTGCAAGTGGAAAGGGAAAGGGGAAAGCAAAGGAAGAGGGAGGCACTTCGGACTGGCCGCGCAACATCGCGTATCAGGACCTCTTCCTACCTCGCGGGGCTATCCCACCGATGTGTATATGTAGAAATCCATGCAGGCTTGTCCGTTCTTGGGAAATTCCAACTTGGAAGAGGAGGTATTGGAAGTGCCGCAACTACACCTTCGACCCGTCGGAGAAGAGCCTAAAGAATCGCTAGATGGTAATAATTATAAGTGTGTCGTAATATTTCTACATGAAACTTTGCTAATTTATATTTCATGCAGTCGCCTCCGCCACTGTGTGAATTGGAGCAGTGGTTTGACATGGAGATCAACCCCGAAGACCAAAAGCTCCTTGATCAAGCCAACCAGGACGAGGAGTTCAAGCGGCAGCTTCAAGAGCAGCATGACACCGCACGCGAGGAGGCACGTAGAAAGGAAGCGGAGGAGAAGGGAAGTGTTCGCCATCGTTGACCACCAGCCTGTCGAACTAACACTCGTCCCACTCGCAAGGAATGGCTCTTCATCGTCTTCGTCATTACTTAAAGCCGCGTAGTCCTGACTCTCTGTGTCCATCACTTGCACCACCGATTCAATGTTTTCTCCCTCGTCTGCCACACCCATTGCTTCTTGAACCTCTGCCATTGCAACATCGGCTACATCACCTTGCACTCCGTGCTGCCTCGAACCTTCATCATGTCTTACCAAGCCTCCTCTACTACTACTGTTCTCTCCAACTTCTTCCGATTCTTCACCAACAACCTCCTGCTACGTCGCATGGCCGATATTGGCCTTATCAAATGCTTGTGCCAACAACACTAATGGCCATCCTTTTTCAATTGCAATTCTTACATATGAACTCCAAGACTTCAGCCCCCTCAGTTCCAGCAACTCCCAATACGTGCAATCCATTCTCTGGCAACCTACTCCGTGCAACTTCAGGTCATACAATTCATGGTCCAAAGAGAACATATGGTACAACCATCTCATAACCGTGCCCCATGAACGCTCCCCTGCACGTGACAGGCTAGCCTCGACACTTGCAAAATGATTTAGATCTACCCTTCAACACCCATGTGCGGAACCCCTTCTCCGTAGTATATTTTAAATTTCACTTATTCATCCATACCTATCAAGTATTTCATAAAATTCTTAACACGTACACAATTTAACGCTACATTGCAAGACCAATTACTCCTTTTGCACGTTAATAGAAGTTGCATCTAACAGGAACTACTCATTTGCCACACTTTGTTACACATCAATTTAGAAAAGTTTGAGCAACTTAGGCGTCTATTTGGTTCATATCTACACCTGTAGCGAGATTCTTTCTTGCCATCTAGGTGTTGCGCGTTATTGACTACAAAAAAGTGTGGCAAAATTTATTTTACTAGGTCAAATGTGACTTCAATTTTGATAACCTAACTTTAGTCAAGTTTGACAAAAAACTACAGTAAAACATAACAATATTTGTATATGAACCAAATAGTCTCTACATCATTAATGGCCTGAACATAACTACTATTATTATTACTCTACACGTGTAACTAAATTGGTATCTAAGTTATCTAATGAAAAACTATTATTACTCTACACGCCTAATTAAATTTATTCCTAAGTCATCTAATCAAACAACTATTACTATTCTATTAGATCAACTATTACTATTCCTAAGTCACTACATCATGCATTACAATTTCTAAGTTATCTAATCAACTATTACTATTTCTAAGTCACTACATCATACATTTTAATTTAAATACAAGCATAAAAAAATCACCTAACAAATACAGATCCTCCTCTTCTTTCACCTACCTCCTCCCTCTCTTCTCCTCCTCTTTTTCCCCTGCCTTCTTCCTTTCTTCTCCTCCCCTCTTTTCTTTCTCTTCTTCTCCTGCCTTTTTCCTCTCTTCTCCTCCCTCTCTTTTCTCTTCTCTTCTCCTCCCTCTCTTTTCTCTTCGTCTGCTTGCGCTCTGGCTCGGTGTGGGAACCAAGTGGCACGAAAGATTATATAGGCGCTCTCTGTCGCCAATTGAAATGGTGACAGAGACAGTTGAAATGGCGACAGAGACAGTTGAAATTGCGACAGAGACAGCGATAGGCTCTCTATCACCATTTCAATTGGCGACGGAGAGGAACCGTCGCTTTGTCGCCATTTGAAATGGCGATAGAGAGTATCTCGCCATTTCAAATGGCGATAGGCTCTGTGTCACCAATCAAAACGGTGACAGGTGCGCAAACCTGTCATTTTTCTTTTCAGCATATTATTTTCGTAAATTTTGATTAAAATAATATTATTAAAAAATCATTGTTACTCTATACAACTAATTACTTACAAACCTAAATATTCCAATGGCTAACTCCTCAATGTAAAAAAAAAACTATTAGCCATCTATACAACTAATAACTTACAAAACTAATTAATCTGATCTCTAAGTCTTCTGCGTAATTAACAATTGATACACTACAGGACTAATTACTTACAACCCTAATAAATTTGGTTTCTATATCGTCTTTCTAAATAATTATTACTTCACAAGCCTAATTACTTACCAATCTATTTAATCTGATCACTAAATTGCATTTCTACATTTTAAATATTTGCCTCCCAAACAAGTCCCTAAGGTTGAGAATAGACAGCGATAAGATTCCCTCCTGTGGAGGCCCATTTGGGCTTGTGAGTTTTATTAAGGACCGACTGAGGGGTGGTGGGCTTGAAGAACATGTTGTATGAAGATGTTTAGCTTGTCCTGATGCGGATTTTGTCTCTACCAAATTGAAACCCACCTCGATTGGACATCAAACTCTTTTTTAATTAACCGATGGAAATCGGATTATGCTGACGATTTGCACGCGCTCCCCGTGGTTAGCTTTACGATGCTGTACGAAGATGATAGCTTTTAGCATGATTTTTATGTTTTGCCTCCCTGTGGATTTATTCTGTCGTTAGATGAAGTACTACTAGGCTACTGGCCTTTCTGTGTTACGTGTATATACATGCCAGAGTTTTTGGTGTGAACTGTACTCCTTTGTAGTTTCTATCATCATATACTCATTTTTTACTTGTGATTTCGGTGTTGCAGTTAGAATGTTGCGCGAAGAGTTGCAGTTACTTCAACAACCAGGCTCATATGTTGGTGAGGTTGTGAAGGTTATGGGCAAGTCAAAGGTTCCAGTGAAGGTACATTTCCTTTTGTGCACATCAGTCCTGCTTTGGCCATAGTAGAAGAGGAGCAGTTTTTTGTTGTTGAACCCTCGATTAATCAGATCATGGCTATATACTTTTTTTTATGGAACATTGCTTTTGTATATAACCGTAAATGAGCCGAGCTTGAGTTGGAGTCCAAGTCTAGACCTAGACTTAAGCTTAGCTCAGTTCAAGATCGAGTAGACTCAAGCTCCGCTCGATTAAGCTTGGTAACAATAAATAATTTGATATGCACTATTTTTAATAATAAAAAATACTCAAATTCGAGCTCGGTTCAAGTAAGCTCGTCTATTTGTGCTGCTGCTCTATGGAGCCTTTGGAATGTTAGAAATAACTTGATTTTTCATTGTCAGTGCTGGATAAATGTCAAAACAGTCTGGAGGAAAATGCTATATGCATTGAAAGATTAGAGGCCGCTATACAGAGACATTATGGTGGTCAAGATGGATCAATTTTGCAAGGATCTGGAGATCAAACTTCGTTCACCGCTTATGCTGACAATGGGGGAATAGCTCGTCTGGAGGCAAAAGGGGCGACAGGTGGGGCTCAGGAGGAATGCAATGTGTTGGAGTTGAAGGCCCGCGGTCTCTTCATCAGTAATCTAATCGGTTGATCTTTTCCTGGTGCTGTGTTTTTGTTGATGCCTGGACTCCTGATGCTTCCTGGAGAGAGTATGGCTGTTTTGGTTTTGTGGCAGTTGGCTGGTTCTGGAGGAATAGCGATTAATGTACATAGGCTCTTTTTTGTTTTCGGTTCTGGAAGTGTTTGTCTGTCACAGGTTATGGTGGAAAGTTCCCAGGCGATTTTGTCTTCTCGGCTGTCCAGTTGGTCAGGTTTGGCTCCTGCGTCTGGATCTCCAGGAAAAGAGTCTTGCGCTCTGGAAGTGCTGTCCTTATGTCTAATTCGGCTGTTTTTTTGTGTTTTGCTGGTCAGTTTAGAGGAAGTTAGCATATACTGGCCATGTTAGTTTTTGTCTGGTTAGTTGGTTTTGACGAAAGTTGAGTGATTGTGTGCTGTTAGTATTGTCTGTGGCTGCTGGCCTGTAAGAGGTTTTTGACGATTGTTGGGTTGTTAACTGTTTGTTTCTCAGTTTCTTAATGGAACTGAGATATCTCTTGATGTCCTTTTGATCTAAAAAATATAGTAATATTACCAGGCTCACGACCTATTCGAATTTGGCTAGGTGAAGCTCACGAGCTAGGGATCAAGCTCAAGTTCAATTCATTTGGAGCTCGAATTAAGCCTAGAACGAGCCGAGTTCGAGCATCTCACGAGCCTCGAGCTAGGGATCAAGCTCAAGTTCAATTCGTTTGGAGCTCGAATTAAGCCTAGAACGAGCCGAGTTCGAGCATCTCACGAGGCTCGAGCTTTTTTTTACAGCCCTACTTTTGTATGGGAAGAAAGAATGATCACTGCCTTTCTAGTCATCCTACTACTGTAATAACTGATTAATTGAAACCTTTCAGGTGCATCCAGAAGGCAAATATGTTGTAGATCTTGATAAAAGTATCGATATTACAAAGATCACGCCTTCAACAAGAGTTGCTCTTAAAAATGACAGCTATATGCTTCATCTTATCCTGCCCAGCAAAGTCGATCCTTTGGTTAATCCTACGAGGTTGAGAAGGTTCCTGATGTCGCGTTTGGTCTTCTGGGCCAGCCCACTAGGGCTGAGAAAAAGAGAAACAAGGAGGTGAGGACTCCCGTACGGTTGCTGCGGCGCCGGCGCGCTTCGGGGGCGCGTGACTCTTGGCGCCTCTTTCCGTTGGGTCGTGGGCGAGCCTGCGGCCGGGAGCAACTGCTTCCCCTCTTTTCCATGCGCCTCGTCTTCCTCTCCATGCAAGGTTACTGATTTCACCTGACCTGAGCATCATCTCTGTTTTCCTCTTTTCTTCTGGGGCTGTGGCCGGTCGGTGAGTCTTACCGGTGAGCTTCTTACACCACGAGGCTTGATCCAGAGCCTCTTGCACCGAGAGGCTTGGTTGTGAGCTTCAACAATTGTCTACAGCGGTAATACGAAGAAACAAGATGATATGATATGAATGTAAATAAATGAACAGATCAAGTAGTAATAAAAAGCAAAGTTACCATTCATCTCATATATGTCGCAACGTTCCATGTCATATGGTAATCTTGTAACTTTACCTAAATAAATGGTATGATAAAATGAGTCTGTTAAACGTTAACGACCGTTAAACTGAATAAACGATCCGATAAAACGGACAAACCTTAAAATGTCTCAAACGTAATTGGCAGCGTTTTAACAGTCATTTACAAGACAATAGTGGCCTTTTATGTAGAACACTGTTCCCAGTCCACAACAGTGAGTGCCGAAAGTGACACATCTTAAAAGAGAAGATTACAAAAAAAATCCTTAGAACGGATTCATTGGTGTCTCAGTTGCAAGGCAAACCAAATCAAAATGTTTACATTGTGAGTTGCGTAGGAAATACCGAAGCATCCTATCAAAAGAACACAAAGCTTCTAAATTGATTCTAACGGTATAGGCATTTTAACGAGCATGGCGAGAGCACAAACCTGAAACAACACAGAAGTCCAACTGACAGCTAAATAATCTCCCAACTGACAAATGCATCAATCGGTACTCGGTAGAACAACTGTTAACAGCTGATAAAACAACCAAATTAGCACAGCAACATCTGGGCAAAAAATCGCATGCCAAAAAAGCAAATTGCAGTTTGCAGTCAACGAACAACACCAATTTAGATAGCTTGCAAATTATGCATAGGGCAGAATCTATTGCATCATTTACCTCGAGTTGGATCGCCACCGCGAGCTAGGGCTTCGCTGCTCACCAAAACCAGTCGGCGTCGCCCTCTATTTGCAAGGGTTTCGTTGCGGTGAAGGTACCATAGAACCACCGATTTCAGGCAGGAGCTGGTGTGTAGCTGTTACAGGCATTCAGTCTGGCGCTGTCAAGAGTAGTGGTCTTGCACTAATGTGTCAACTCAATTTACCATAATCTAAAATTATGTTCCGGATAAGAAGAATTCAACACAAAAGGGAAAAGGAAATCCTTACATGAGGCATTATAATACCTCACAAAACAGATCGGTAGGGTGCTAATCTTGCTGCCAAGGTCCTCACACCTTAAGATCCTGTGATGATGGCGCCTAATGCAGCAGAAGCGTTGTCTTCAGAGTAGTGTTTTTCTGGGAAGCGTTGTGTTTTGGTTTTGAATCGTTGGGCTGGGTAACCTTTGGTGAAGGGCCCACATGTAAGGGTGTAAGGGTTTGGCTTTAAAGGGGAGACGTCTGTAATTGGAGAACTATCGAAAAGCTATGGAAAAGTTCTCGCTCTTTCTTGCCCATCTCTTTTCCTCTGTCTCTTTTCCCTGAACTAGCATGTCCTCATGTCTTGGCAATCGCCGTAGGCAAAGGGGTGTTACAATCTGGTATCAGAGTAGTGTTCGATTGCGGAACCGTCTAGTCTGGAGCTGTGAAATTCCGAAGGAGGATTGGAGAACTTAAGGAAAACTTCGGTTGCCTCAACAATCTCTGTGAAATTCCTAGAATCCGGTTGGCTTGACTTGACGAAGATCAAGCACGGCTCCACCAAAATCCTTGGCCCAGACCCAATTCATCTTGGAGGCGATGGGTGAAGTGACAACTCAAGTAGAGGAGAGATGGGAGTTGGTGAAGGAAAGCATGATCAGTTGTTCGTTAAAATTGGGAAGATGGAGATGTCGCAACAACAGATGGCAGCACATGTGGAGTTAACGACCAAAAGGGCGGAGGATCACGCATGAGAGCAACAAATGTTGGCAAAACAATTGGAAGCAATGGCCTAGGCGATTGCGAGGACCATTATGGGAAATACGATGGCGTCGCCAATGGGGCAAGGTTAGGAGACGGCTTCTTCGGCGGACAAGAAAAAAGGGATGAAGACTCCGACGCCAAGAGGGGGGCTTTAGGCAAACTCTTAGGCACCACTGATGCCAAACCTGAGAGAGGTGCACTTCAACTGCTCGACGAAAGGACACACTTGTTCGCCGTCAGGTTCATTCCACGCTCCAAATGAACAAGTGGGTTTTACTAGTAATCCACTAATCCCTTGCCAAAGTTGTCATTCCCTAAGTTTGACAGAGACGGTCCAAGAATTTGGAGAGATAAATGCCTCGACTACTTCAGCATGTTTAACATACCGGATACAATGTGGGTGACTGCTACCACCTTACACCTGGAAGATAATGCAACGAGATGGTTGCAAGCATACAAGCTAAAGCAAGAGTTGGGAAGCTGGGAGTAGTTCATCTTCGCAGTGGAGAGGAAATTCGGCGCCTATGACCATCGAAAAGCATTGGAAGAAATACATGATCTTAAACAGACAAAATCAGTGAAAGATTATTAGAAGCAATTTGAAAAGGCAATGTACCATATTTCCATGTTCAATTCTCATTATGATGAAGAGTTCTTTGTATGTCAGTTCGTAAAAGGGTTAAAGGAGGAGTTGATGGGACTGGTTCAAAGCCAAGTTAGAGATTCAGTGGAATGGGCAGCATTACTAGCACGGGTTCAGCAAGATATCCAATACCGAGTGAGAAACATCAAACTGAGAGGGATGGGGAGCCGTGACAATTCATGAGGAGTCAAGACAGAGTTGCCACGTAATGCTATTAAACTAGGACAGGGAGAACTATGGAAAGCCCAACAATTAAGGGGGTACTATAAGGCTAATGGCTTATGTTATCAATGTGGTGAGAAGTATGAAGTTGGTCATCATCTCAAACGTAAGAATCATGAGCAGGCACAATTACAGGCAATGAGAATAGAGGAACCAAATGAGTGGTTGGCTGATGAAGTTTTAGACATGCTTGAAATGGTAGAACTGGGAAATGATGAACTCTGTCAGTTGTCACTCAATGCTCTCGCTGGAAAAGAGGAGGTGGAGACCATACGTCTTAGGGCACTGGTAAAGAACCAAGTTATGATAATCCTAATTGACTCAGATAGCTCACACAGTTTTGTGAATGCAAAGTTCTTGCAGTGGGTAGCCTATGAGCCAGTCAAGACAAAGTCCATGCGGGTTAGAGTGGCAAATAGTGAACCGATACAATGTGACCACTGGATACCAGGAATGGAATGGTGGAGTCAAGGCCACACTTTAAAAATTAATTTGAGAGTCCTGGAGTTGGGGCCTACGACGACACCATACTTGGTATGGATTGGTTAAAGGAGCATAGTCCAATGAACTGTCATTAGGTGAACAAAACTTTGGAGTTTGTGTATGGAGGATGCACAATCAGGCTACAAGGAGTCTGGTCGTCTGAACATAGCGAATTACAGGAATTATCAGTTAAGCAATACCTCAAATGGCAAAGAGGGAACGAGGTGTGGGCGATAGCACTGATTAAAGAACAACAAGAAGAAAGGAATGTTGAGATATATCCTAAAATCGTAGAGGTACTTTAGCAATTTGATGAGGTGTTCGGAGGGCCCAAGTGTATACCTCCCCCTAGGGAATATGATCATTGCATACCCCTGGTACTGAACGCCACCCCTGTCAACGCGAGACTATATCGGTATTCGCCATTGCATAAGGATGAATTTGAGCGACAGGTTGAGGCAATGATAAAGGCGGGAATAATTAAGTGCAACATGAGCCCTTTTGCTTCCCTAGTTTTGCTAGTCCAAAAAAAGGATGGTTCGTGGCGATTTTGTGTGGATTATCGCCGGCTAAATGACTTAACCATCAAAAACAAATTTTCAATGCCAGTGATAGATCAATTGGGAGGCACTAAGTACTTTTCCAAGTTAGAACTTAGAGTTGGATATCATCAAATTCGCGTGAGAGAGGAGGATGAGGAAAAGATAGCCTCTAAAACACACCATGGCTATTATCAATTCAGGGTGAAGCCGTTTGGACTCATAAATGCACCCACAACATTTCAATGTGTTACGAATTCAGTTTTGAGCCCTTATTTGTGCAAGTTTGTATTGGTGTTTATAGATGACATATTGATATATAGTTCTAGTTTGATTCAGCATGAAAAACACCTCAAATTGGTACTGGAACAGTTAAGAAAACATCAGTTTCTAGTCAAACAATCAAAGTGTTCTTTTGCCCAAAAACAATTAGAGTATTTGGGACATATTATCTCAGAGCATGGTGTAGCTATGAATCCAATGAAAACACAGGTAATGGTGAATTGGCCAACTCCAACCACAGTGTCTGAACTTCGTGCATTTTTGGGACTCACGAGGTACTATCGGAAATTTGTTTGCAATTATGGGATAATTGCCATGCCATTGACTAACCTACTAAAGAAGAAGGCATTTGTTTAGGATCAACAAGTAGAGGAAGCCTTTGCAAGATTAAAACATGCTATGTCATCTACCCTGGTGTTAGCCTTGCCAGACTTTAATAAACCATTCATTGTCGAGACCGATGCCTATGATGGGGGTATAGGGGCTGTATTGATGCAAGAAGAGCACCCAATAGCATTTTTCAGCAAGACACTTGGAGCAGTACATCAACACCTCTCCATATATGAGAAAGAATTTCTAGCATTGATTATGGTTGTAGAACGTTGGAGGACATACCTGCAGCGGGGTGAGTTTGTCATTCGTACTGACCACCGCAGTCTTACCTATTTAGAGGAACAAAATTTACAATCAAAACTGCAGTGCAAGGCTACGACATGGCTTATGGGACTGCAGTTCAAGATTGTATATCGTAAAGGGAAGGAAAACGCTGCAACAGATGCTCTTACGCGCATTGGACACTTATTGGGGTTGCAAGCAAGTTCTAAAATCCGTTCAGTCTGGATCTAGGAAGTAATCAATTCGTATGCTACCGACAGCAATGCTTAGAGCAAGCTAGCGCAATTAGCAATCCACAGTCCTGATGTACATGTCAATGAGTTGATTCAAGGATTGATAAGGAACAGAGGTAGCATTTCGATTGGCGAAAGTTCTGCTTATTTCTTCCTTTTGAGGATGTTCTGGTATTAAGGCAGTTAGTGAGAGGAGCAGAGGAGAAGATTTTCAGCTTATAAGAACACTTTCCTTTCGGATCCAAGAGATGGGAGTCGGAGCCACCATGTGGGAGAAGACCTTCTTGTAGAACAAGTTTGGGATGAACTTATTAGACTTCCATATGTAAATCCATTCATCCTTGGGCAAAGAAGAGATATTAACACCATTAATTAGAGCATGAAGAATGTGAAGCTCATGAAAGGCACAGGCGGGACGGTGACAAATGAAAGTTGACCAAAAGCAATGAGGATTGGAAATGAAGGTTGAACATCCATTTGAGTGTTCACGACAAAGGAGAAAAGGTGGGGCAATTTAGAGGGCAAGTGCATGTTGTTCAGGACATCACCCCAAAAAGACGAGTATCCCTCTCCCAACTTGACATTGGGCAATTCCTCTAAAGCTGGTCCAAAAGAAATCACATCTTTCCACGGTAGGAACCAATGCCATTGGCCACTTGAGGAAGAAGCGGGTGATAGTGATTTGACCAAACAAGATGAACCCATGGAATGTCCAATTTGTTGAAAAACTTGTGCAAAAACTTCATCTGGAGAGCATTGTTATGAGACCTTAAGTTGATGACCCCAAGACCACCTTTATTCTTTAGCTTACAAACCTTGTCCCATTTGACAAGGGATTTATGAACCATTGATTTCGTTTTTCCCCATAAGCAGACCCTCCTGGCCTGATCAATTCTATTTATGACAGCCGCAGGGAGGTTAAGGCAACACATCGCGTAAGTGGCCATATGAGAGACCACCGAATTAACCAACCTGAGTCTACCATAGTAAGATAGAAGGGAGGAGAAGCGAGAAACCCTTTTGCGAATTCTATCAACGGTGGTCATAGTCTTTAATGCGAGGCCTAACAAGACCCATAGGAAGACCCAGATAGTTGAAGGGGAACTTGTCAACTTTGCAGCCAAAGATCCTAGCCAGAAGATCAACCTTAGATTCCCGCAGGTTGATAGGGATAAAAGAAGATTCTTGAAGTTGATTTTGAGACCGATGGCATGAATAGGATTGTAAGAGGCATTTCACGAGTGAAGATGTCATTCGGCGCCTTTGATGAAAATGATAGTGTCATCGGCATATTGGATGATCGGAAACTCCATCGATCCCCAAGCTAACGAGGGGGAGAAATGAGGCCCGTACTGCAAGCCGCATTGAGGATGTACTGTAGCAGATCAGCGGCAATAGCAAATAGTAAAGGTGAAATAGGATCACCTTGTCTGACACCTCTTTTGCAATGAAAAGGCACTCCCGGAACACCATTGAGAAAAACGGCGATGAGGCGAACTCGGGATCTCTCTCATCCATGTCAACCAAGTATCAGGGAAACCCAAAGCAGAAAGCATGCTGATAATAGCAGTGTGTTCAATGGTGTCAAATGCTTTAGCAAAGTCTAGTTTGAGAAGTACAATTTTCTCTCTAGAGCGCTAACAAAGGTGGATGTATTCATATGTCCAAGCGAGCGGTCTTGAATGGACCTCCCTTGATGAAACCATATTGATTATTGTGCACAAGTTTGGACATGATGGAATTGAGCCTAGTTGCGATAACCGTGATCGACTTGATAGAGGTTAAATAACGAGATAGGCCTAAAGTCATTGGGAGATTCGGGTTAGAAGACTTAGGAACCAAGACAATGTCGAATGGTTAATCGAAGCAAGGAAACAGCCCCATCATAAAAGTCTTGACGAGAGAGTGTAGAAGTCGGTGCTTGATGATATGCCAACAAGTTTTGAAAAATTTTCCGTTGAAGCCATCGGCCGGAGCACTATCGGCGGAATTGCGAGCGAGCATCATCAATCTCTGGGTGGAGAAGGGAGAAACAAGCCATTGGAGGTCATTTCTCCGAGAGACCAGAGAATCCAAGTCAAACAGCATGGGAGGATTATCAGAGCAGCCCATTCTGGCCGAGAAGAAATCGAGAAGCCGGTTGGCTTTAGCCTGGTGATCATACTGGATGCCCCCGTTATCATCAGTGAGGGAAGTGATAAGGTTGTGACGGTATCTTTCCGAAGCCTTGCAATGAAAGAATTTCGTATTCTCATCACCAAATTGAACCTTGAATCTTGCAACGATTCCTCCAATAGATATTCGAAGATTTAAAAGAGATCGACTTCTTCTTAAGAATATCCACGAAATTTCTTTCTGAATATGAAGAGGCTGTGTTGCTCAATAGTATCAAGGACCCCAATGAAATGGGAGCAGTTGGAAGAGTGATATCTGATAGTCGACAAACTCTTCTTCCAAGATTGAAGTCTGAGCTGGAGGCGATCCAGCTTGGATTTGATAGTGTTCACCGAAGAGGACGAATCATAATCCGGCAAATTCCAATTGAGCTGGATGGTCTGTAAAAAATCATGGCGGTGAATCCAGCAATTCTCAAATCTGAAAACAGCAGGTTTGGGAATGGAGGTTTTAACTTGCAGCAAACATGGGACGTGGTCAGACATGGTGCGAGACAACGGCAACCAAAGCGTCGCAGGGAAAGATAAGGACCAATGAGGAGAAGTGAAACACCAATCCAGCTGCTCCCAGAGAGGATTATGCTGCATGTTACTCCAGGTGAACCTAAGCCCTTTTAGAGGAATCTCAATGAGGCCAAGGGAGGTGATAATGTTATCAAACATTAAAGCATCACCAAGCCTACCCCCCAGCCTATTTCTGTCCAAGGCAGACCTATAGAGATTGAAGTCACCCAAAATAATTAGATCCTCCTCCTCTTGATAGGAAAGGTTGGAGAGCGGACCAAAAGCGAGATTTGCGGGGCGAGCAAGGACCATAGACGAAATAAGCGTCCGACTTTTGTTATTAAGCCGAAGTGAATTTAACCACGAGCAAAGGGAGGCAAAGAATAGGATCCCCGAGAGGAAGAAACCAACCAAAGCAACAAGAATACCCCGGAAGCCCGGTGAGGCAGGGAGAAGAAGAATTGATTGAATTTCTTAGGGCAAATGCAAACCAAGTTGATTAATGCATTTCATACTACTGCTGTGGGTGGACACTCGGGAATTCAAGCGACTTATCAGCACTTAAAGAAATTATTCTATTGGGAATGAATGAAGCAAACAATGGATAGCTTTGTTAAGCAGTGTGGAATTTGTTAGCAAGCAAAGGGAGAACACACCAACTCGGCGGGATTGCTATAGCCGCTACCCATTCTCGCTGGAGAATGGCAAAACATAACTATGAACTTCATAGAAGGTCTACCAAAATCAGAAGGGTACGATGTCATTATGGTAATTGTGGATCAATTTTCTAAGTATGCTCATTTCATCGCCCTTAGACACCCATTTACTGCTCACAAGGTGGCTCAAGTGTTTTTGGATCAAGTAGTCAAGTTACATGGGGTGCCAAGTTCTATTGTTTCAGACCGAGACAAAGTGTTTACTAGCATTTTCTGGAAAGAGTTATTCAAAATGATGGAAACACAGTTACAATTTAACACTGCTTATCATCCACAAATGGATAGACAAAGCGAAAGAGTACCAATGCCTGGAGATGTATCTTAGGTGTGCGGTGCATGACTTTCCAACAAAATGGAATAGTTGGCTACCGTTAGTGGAGTTCTGGTATAATACTAACTTTCATTCATCATTAGGTTGTTCTCCGTTCAAAATTCTATATGGGTGTGAGCTAAATTATGGAGCAACACCTAATATAGCACAGACAGAGCAACAATCAGTGGAGGACTTACTGAAAGAGAGACAAGCGCATACTGAAATGGTGAGGTAGCATTATTAATAGCTCAAAACCAAATGAAGTTACAAGCAGATAAACATCGCCAAGACAGGGTTTTTTAGGTTGGGGATCAAGTGTTGTTGAAGCTTCAACCATATGCTCAAGGCTTGGTGGCGAATCGCCCTTATCCCAAAGTTGCTTTCAAGTTCTTTGGCCCTTATTCTGTACTTGAGAAAGTCGGATCAGCTGCATATCGATTAGATCTCCCAGCAGACACCCACATACATGCAGTTTTCCATGTGTCTCATTTAAAATCTTCACTCCTAATTACACACCGGTGTTCAAGGAGCTACCGCGGATTGCTGAACTGGATGTGTCAGATCCAGAGCTAGAAGAAATTTTAGAGTGCAGATTGGTCAAGAAAGGTAATGTGGCAGTTCCTCAAGGTTTAATCAAGTCAAACATTCATGTTGAAGCAGCTACATGGGAAAATCTCAATGTGTTGCACAAGCGTTTTCTGAAGTCGGTCGCTTAGGGTCAAGCAAACCTTGCAGGGCGGGATATATGATGATGGCGCCTAATGCAGCAAAAGCAGGTTCTTCAGAGTAGTGTGTTTCTGGGAAGCATTGTGTATTGGTTTTGAATTGTTGGGCTGCGTGACCTTTGGTGAAGGGTCCACATGTAAGGGTGTAAGGGTTTGGCTTTAAAAGGAGATACGTCTGTAATTGGAGAACTATCGAAAAGCTATGGAAAAGTTCTCACTCTTTCTTGCCCATCTCTTTTCCTCTGTCTCTTTTCCTAAACTCGCATGTCTTCACGTCTCGGCAATCGCCGCAGGCAAAGGGGTGTTACATATCCTTGTAGGCTCCCCTAACTCAGCAAACAAATTGTAATGTAGCAAATAAAATTGAAAACTCTATGCTAATTGAAGGAAGGGGAAGCGGAGGTGGTGCAGGGACGATGATCCTTTTCTGTGAATACACTTACTATTATTTCAGGGACGCGTATGCGTATACACGCATGTGGTGTATTCCTTGTAATCGCAAAAGATAAAGGGACACGTTTGTCGGCAGCAGGATTTAACGAAGAGATGAACTTCCTTCAAATGGAGGGAGGGTATATACAAGTTGAGCGGGTGGCTTTGCACCCGTTCGGGATTATAGGGGGAGGGAGAGATGAGAGAACGCGTTGCTTCGTGAATTCATCGGTTGGTCGAGCGGTTCTTCGGTTTTGCTTTTGTGTCAGTTGCTTGTTCGGTTGTTTATGGATGAGATCATCAACTGCCGTTTGTTCGTAACACTCCCCCTTGATCGAATCCATCTCCTGAGATCAATATGGAATATATTGTCCATGAACTTGATATGCCTAATATCATCCTCTAAAAAATCCAGTGGGAAAAAAATAGATGATACGACATATAAACTGTATCAATATTGCCTCATTAAAAACTTTACATGAGAAACCTCAAAGAGGGAAAAACTCATACAAAGAAAAGAGTACAATATAATATTAAACAGGATATTTATCAGAAAGAGAAACTCCCCTGATTCCTGCAAATCTCTAAGTCGTCTCATACCAATTCCCTCAACACATTTAGAAAATGTAGAATAAGGTAGAGACTTTGTGAATAAATCAGCGAGATTGTCACATGACTTAGTTTGCAGAATGTTTATTTCCCCACTCTTTTGCAATTTATGGGGATAAAACAATTTTGGAGCAATATGCTTAGTGATGTTACTCTTAATATAACATGTCTCCATCTGAATCACACATGCAACATTATCTTCATAGATAATGGTTGGAGATTCAATGGAACCAAGACCACATGGTGAACTATGTGGTTTATCATTCTATGAAGCCAAACACATTCTCGGGAGGCCTCATATAATGCAATTATTTGAATGATTAGTGCGGTAGCCACCAAAGTTTGTTTGGAAGATTTCCAATAGATGGTTTGTTCTACCTTGTAAGTATACAAAGCGATCGTGATTTGGCATTGTGGGGATCAGATAAATAGCCAGCATCTGTATATCTAGTCAAAGTCGAATCTCGGTTTCTTCCATAGAAAAGACCAAGATCTCTTGTACCATTGAGATATCTAAAGACATTCTTCCTCCGGACCAATGGCGCTTGGTGGGAGCGTGTAACGTGTCTTGCAAGTAGATTCACTGCAAATGCAATGTCTGGCCGGCTACTATTTGCAAGATACATGAGCGCACCAATAGCACTTAGATAAGGGTACTCAGGACCCAATATCTCCTCTCCATCACCCCGAGGTTGAAAAGGGTCTTTCTCCATGTCTAGAAATCTGACCACCATAGGGGTTCTAGATGGATACGACTTATCCATATTGAATTTCTCCAATATTTTCTGAATATAAATAGCTTGGTATACAAAAATTCCTGAAGGTAAATGCTCAAGTTGTAAGCCTAAGCAAAATTTGATCTTACCCAAATCCTTCATCTCAAACTCCGTCTTTAAATGATGACGTGCTTTATTAATATCAACTTCATTGCCGATGATGTTGAGATCATCAACGTACACAGAAATGATACAAAATCCTATAGAGGATTTCTTAATGAAAACACATGGGCAGTCATCATTATTAGTGTACCCCTTTAAAGAAAGGAATTCACTTAATCGATTGTACCACATGCGCCCTGATTGCTTCAAGCCATAGAATGACTTTTGCAATTTTACACAATACATATTACGATTTGCTGTGGATCCGGCACATTGATTCCATCGAGGAACCTTCATGTAAATCTCGAATCCATTGACCCATACAAGTATCTTTGTCTCGTCCATCAACTGCAAAGATAGACAATTTTGAGCGCCAATGATATCAAATATCGGAAAGTTATGCCACTCATAACAGGAGAATAAGTCTTATTATAATCAATCACAGACGCTGCGTAAAGCCTTGAGCTACTAGCCTTGCTTTATATCTCACCACTTCATTATTTTCATTCCGTTTCAGACGAAAACCACTTGTATCCTACAGGGAAAGTGCCACGAGGTGTGGGCATCACTTGAGAATACTTCTCTTTATAAAGCGAGGCAATTTACATTTGATCGCTTCCTTCCATTGATTCGATCCGGCGTTTTCTACACTCTGCCATGGATTTAGGATCTAGATCATTGAGGATGTCGACAATCTACTCGAGAGAAATAAGTGTAAACAAGCTGTAGCTTTTCGGTCAAAAGACTCTCCAGTCTCAATGTAATTTGTAGCAATTTCGTTCACCCTAAGAGATTCATCATTATTTCCCGTAACGATGGATCTGCAGGGGTTATCCAGATGTCCCAAGTTGATGTCTTGCGACCAAAGAGGTTGAGGATCAAGTCCACTTTGATATCTATCAACCATAGGTTGATCTGCATTTACTACCTTTTTCTATTTAGAGGCCTTACTCCTCCCCCTCTTATTGCTAATCTGGGGTTGAGTGGTTTTATTTGGTACCTCCACTCTTTCAGGCACATTCCTTGCAGGAATAAAGGATTTCATGACACCTTTATAATCTGTAAATGCATCGGCATGTTGTTTGCAATATCTTGCAAACCTATTATTTCGAACTTGAAGTTCGGTTTCTTGAATCACGTGGATCCGAGGATGAAATACTTTGAGCATTCCAATCAATTCTCGGCATTCTTTACGGTACTTGAAATCTCCCCTAATCTTGGGAAATGTTCCTCATTGAATATCTGATCGACTATCTTAAGACGTAAATAGATCCCATGTAAGAGGTTCTAAATACTTAATGATCGTGAGATTGAAATCCCATAGATCCCCAATTTTCTATGAGGGCCCATAAGTCTGTTGGGGTGGTGAGATCGAAGCGTACACACATCGAACTTACATAAATGGGAAATACTTGGTGGATTCCGTACTAAGCTGCATGGGGAAGAATCATGATATCGGGTTGGTGAAGTTGGATTAAGTCGTGACATGTAAGACCGCATGACCCCAACACGGCGTAGGCAATGAGCAATTCATCGGTAATGGGGCGCAATGAGCTTGATTCTTTTAATCAGCGATTCAGCCAAACCATTACGAGTATGGACATATGGAGCAGAATGTTGTACTTGAATTCCTAAAGCCATGCAATAATCATTGAAAGCATGGGAGGAAAATTCAGCGACATTGTCCATTGGATTGATTGAATCCGATGTTAGGATAATGTGCCTTGACAATAATTTGAGACATTATTTTCGCGAAGGCATGGTTTCGTGTGGACAATAAGCACACATGTGACCATCTAGTAGATCGTCAATCAAAACCATAAAAGTACGAGCGGTCCGAAGTTGGCTCAATCGGACCACAAATGTCACCTTGAACTCTTTCAAGAAACTTAAGTGGTTCAGCCGGATTTTAAGATGTGAAGGTCTTAAAATCAATTTCGATAGCACATGCGATTACATACAAAATCTGAAGATTTGGGAAATTTTGTAGCTTTCAAATCATGACCGATAGAATTGGTGATAATTTTCTCATCATCCCGACACAGGAGAGATTTCAGAACTTACCACCTTTAAAATTCGTTTTTTGGTATTTGACACCTTGGCCTTGTCATAGACTCGGATGGACCCACATGTCATACCGAGGAGGTGAAAGGCACCACAATTGGGTGTCATTTTCTGAAATTTCGGACAAGGTGCCCAAGTCGATCATGCCAAGTTTGGAATGCATCGACATTTTGAAAAATACCTTGTATGCAATATGTTTTATGGGCTTAATGTATGTATAGTACAATCCAGTCGAGAGTTGGAATTTTTTAGCATATTTGCTTGCCATATCCGATAAATCTAGTTAAGAGAAGATACTCCTCTTTGTTTTCTTCATGTGTTTCCACATGAATACCATTCTTCTGAATATCTCTATAACTCAACAAGATGCGAGTTGAATCGAGGATACTATGAGCATCCTCGATTGTGTCTGTGTACCCATAGGGAGGGTGATTGTGGAGTCGACCAGAGCCAACTATCAACGCATCACGACCGGCGATCGTTAAAACATTTCCTTCTCTTTTCTTAAGAGTTTGGAAATATTTTATCTCTGTGATATAGAGTTTGTGGTACAATTGTCCACAAGGCATAATTCCTCCTCAGGGATTGACTTCAAGACATCTATATTAAGAATAAGAATTTAATTAAAATTCTTTATTCATCACATATAGAGATACATACACATTGTATTGAATATCTAACATAATGATAATGTAATATTACAATACATATGAGTTTGTACAAATAAATATACAACTCCAAATTACAAATAGTTTTAAAATTCTAATTATTACAACACACTATACTATTTTACAATAATTACGGAATGGCGGAGATTTTAAGATAAATCTCCATACATATCACCCGAGGTGTACTCGATGAGCATGTAAAGTCCGTTACGAGGCGTCCACCTTGAGTAAGGGCTTCATTGTTTGGCGATTCTTTGGGAGCCGAGGCGAACAACCAGCCTCCTTTGGGGTCTCGATAGTAAGATTGAAGTCGCTTCATATCTTGGTGCCTTACATTTGCCATCACGGAGGATTTCGATAAATATCAACCAAGTGTTTTGAAGTCACGACAAATCGCGGCAAAATCGTGTTACAACCACACTTATGACAAAGTCTTTTATTGTCATAGGTAGTTTGTGCATTACCACGTGCCTTCTTGTTAACACGGTGTCTGCGGTTCTTGTTGAATTTGCGTCTACGGGGTAATTCTTGGATTACGAGGCGGAGATCCATTGAATTTTCTTTTATTGAGCATTATTACGAACATTATGAACCTCGAGGCAAAGTCTTGACCTATTGGCGCAACTTATGATTCTTAATAAAAGTTCATCATTCTTTTCAGCGACATAATGTATGAATAATTTGGGAATAAACGATATTTTCTTTTCGGTATTGATTGCACAATACCTGTCATGGAAGCATAGTAGATAGAGTTTTCTCTATCTTTTACGCATCCGTTGGTTCTTTCTCGTAAAATTTCAACCTACTCAGATGTTGTGAAACGGCATGATTGTATTCACCCTGATTTAAAATCTTGTAGCGTAGATGTGTCGGCGAACTTGTATTTGGGGTACCCTCGCTTGCCGCCGCAACATGCAGCATGAGCCTCCGCGGCGGCAGTGGCGAACACGCCACTTCGCGCGGCCCGGCCGCGTGGCGGCTTTGGCGATCGGCGGCGACACAACCCGCCAACGAGTGCGAGTCACGTGGCGCCCGTAAGCAAGTAAGCGAAACCGCCACTGCGCGCGGCGCCAACCCGCGTGGCGGCCTAGCGTCGAAGCGGCGAAGCACGGCCGCCGGCGAGTCGCGAGTCACGTGGCGCCCGGCGGCGGTGGCGACCGCCTGCTCGCCCGTGCCCAGCCCGTGGCGGCCTAGCGATCGGCGAAGCGAAACACGGCCCGCTTGACAGTCGCAGTCCGTGGCGCCCGGCAAGCGAGTTGGCGAAACACGCCTGCTCGCCCGGCGCTAACCGCGTGGCGGCTTAGCGTCGAGCGAGGCGAGCGGCACGCCCGGCCAGTGCGAGTTCACGTGGCGCCCGATGGCGGTGGGCGAAACACGCCTGCTGCCCGGCGCCCGATCACGTGGCGCTGGCGGCGAGTGGCGAAATGCATACTGCTTCGCCGCAAAGAGCAAAAAGGTGGTGCGGTAGCTTCACCTCGAAGCCTCCCCCTGTTGTACTATGCGGTGGCGGTCTGCTGTGTTAGTCTTATCAAGCTGCATGGGTTTACGCAACAAGCCCGTTTCTCTAACACCTCTCACCTACTGTCAGGAGGGTCCGTCTCGGGCGGATCGGGCGAAGCCATCGTCGGTATTTAATGAAATTTGGAACAGCGGGGACCTGAGGCGTATTAAATGTATAAGGATCAGCATGATGACCCCCTTCTACCTACTCCCGTTAGCCTGGCCTATATAAGGGCATTCGGGCGCATGGGAGAAGGGGACGGACAGAGGACTTAGAGTTCAAGCAATAGAGTCTAAGGAAGAACTTGTAACCCCATTGCTCGTACTTGCTTCACACACTCTCTAAAACAATCTAGCGAGGAAGTAAAGGACATTACCTGTCCAGGGGCTGAACACAGGTAAAATTGTGTGTCTTCTCGGTTCCTAGGCACCAAAACTCCTTCTTGAGGAGTCTCTAGGGTTTCCCCTTGCTAGGGTTAGCGACCCTTGAAAGAGCCCTCCTATCAAACAAAAACCCGGTCTGTAGATCATGGGCCTTTCGGTGGAATCGCCCGGCAAGGCGCGCCGAGTGGGGAGAGCGAGTGGTTGGTTTTCCCAGCTAACTCCCCGGTGAGCTTTGGTATTCTTGGTTCAAGAAACAGACGCATCCGAAGATGGCGGGCTCTCAAGATCAAAAAGCGGTGGGGGCGAGTGGCGTCCGAAGCGAATCCCGGCAGTCACGCCGATCGAAGGATCGACTCACCCGCCCGGCGGGGTGGCGTCATCCCCTGAGGCAGCGGGCACCACATGCGGCGTCGGTGGCTTAGGGCGACCCTCACTGCCCAAAATCTGCAGCGGTTCGTCTCCTCTTGGACCACCCTCCGGTGGAACTCGCAGGAGACACCCCGGCCACTCCGTGGCTGCGGGACATCGCCAACCTCGTGGACGCGGCCCAGCTTCGGGTTGGGCCCTCCGTCCGGACCAGGTACCGTCGATCGCCCGCCGCTGAAGCGCTGTGGCTGGCGCCTCAAGTGTCCTAGCCGCCCGGTGAAAAAAGTCCGGCCGAGGCGGTGGAGCAAGAAGGAATGGTCTGGTGGCCTGGTCCCGATCCGCAAGGAACCACGGGGACCTCCGATCGCACCTAGACGAAACCGCGCCCGGCCAGTAGCGGTGATGACCTTCAGCGGTGCGTCTGCGCATCACTCGGCCCTAGGAGCACTGTGATGAAGCGGGTAGCTCAAGGCGGTGAAACCCTCCCGTGGCTCTCCTTTGTCGATCAAGAGGATGTCCTCCTCCAGGCTCTGTGAAAGTCGGACCCCTGATGGCTGGTGGGCTCCCTCTATGGCGTCGGTGTGGAGCCTTCTCTCGTGTGCTGCGCGCGTGACATGGCCGGACGAGTTACTGGCGTCCCTCGAGAAATATGGCGGCACCACCAACCGGGGAGGTTCCTCGGATATATACATGGTGGTGCGGCGGTGGCGGTCTGAAAAGATCATAGCCAACTACCTCCGGCGGCCTTGGCGGGCTCTGCCCGTTCTTGGTATTGAACCTCCGAGGATCGGTGCACTCATGGGGGGTTGTGCGACATCTTCGTCGCTAACTTCCAGGTTCATTCCTGACCCGAGCGTGGAGGGCGACCTCCACGCTCTGGAGCAAGAAAAGTCGTTCGCGACTTCATTGGCGGTTTTGCCCTTGCCCTTATCTGATCCCACATTTCCGAGCGATTCGGTCGTCATCGCCTTCGAAGCGTCTGTGACCATAAGATGAGGACAAGATGGCCACCCGCTCCATCAACACCACCTCGAGCTCTTCTCCCTCGCACACAAGTGTGTGCGGGCATGAGCGAGGGGCTGACACACGGGCCTAAGGGTGGCCAAGGCAAGGAAAAAGCGGGACCTCTAAGGGTTCGGCCATACTAAGAAAGCGGAGGCGTGGCCAGGAGACCAGGCGGGTCTTGGCGCCAAGTCTTGAGACGAGACCCAGCGCCACGCAGGCGCTTGCGCCATGGCCGTGCTTGATGACCCTTGTGGCGGTGTGGCGACCGTCGTGGCCGGCGTGATGGCCGCCACGATCGTGCGATGACCGCCTTGATCGTGGGGCAGCCTCGACGACGGAGGCGAGCCTTATTGCCCTATTCATCGGACCAATACCCATGACTGGACAATTGTGGGTCATGGGAAAATAGTGGAGAAGTGGCTCAAGGAGCGCCGCCCGGCAGCGATCGGGATGAAGATCTGCCTCGGGCTTTCGGTGAGGCGGATCCTGCTGTGCCTACATCTATGGTGGCTCGTCCACCTTTTCCTCAATACCGCTTATAAGCGGTGAAGAAGAGGTGTGCGCCGCATCAAGCTCGAGGGCAGGTCGAGATCTTTGAAGTGGTGGGCGAGCCGCTCACCTTGGTCGGTGACCACCACTGAGGCGCCACCGACTGGGGCATCTCCGGTCGTGGTGTCGCCCACCATTCAGAATGCTGCAGCTGGGCGCGTGCTGAGTGGGCGGAGGAGTTCCATCAACCTCCTGTCCTCATCGGCATTCTGGCACTCCAGTCATGGCGAGACTGCGCCGGCTCTGCCCATCTTGGGGTAGCCCAGGAGGCCGGCTTGATGCCCCAGGTGGTGTCCCTTCCGTCACCTTCGGGGAGGAGGACCTTCTGCTGCGAGATGGTGAATTTGAGTCGCCGATTTAGACCTCCCCTATAATGCCACTGCTTGCGCCCGGCGTTGACCAAGTTCATGGCGGCGACCCACTATGCTTACATGGTGGTGAAGATCTGGGGCCCTCATGGCCCCATCACAATTCGAATTGGATAAAGCCGAGGCCTTATTTGCACTACAAATATCTTGTTGGACATGGCCGCGCCACACATGTCCGGTATGTGAGCGCCCGTCCTCGAGAGCCCCTCGAGCCGGACCAGCGCCTCACAGCTCCGCCGGTGAGTCAAGGTAATGCATACAGTGAGGCGAACCCCAAGACCGTCAACATTGGCGCCCACCTCGGCGCCAAATAGGAAAACAGCGCTCGTCACCTTCCTCGATCCAACTCCGGCGTGTTCACCTAGCAACCGTCCGAGCATGGTAGGGTCCCTAAGGAGGTGTCGAGCACCGGTGCTGCTTGGCTCCCGTAGCGTCGATCCGTGAAGGTCGGGCGGCGCCAAAAAGCCATCGGGAGGAGGTAGAAAGGCTGTTGGCTGAGGATGCGTCAAGGAAGTCTCTCATCCTAAGTGGCTTGCCAACCCGTGCTCGTCAAAGTCCAACGGGAAATGGGCGCGTAATGTAATGACTTCACCGACCTCAACAAGGCCAGCCGAAGGATCCATACCCCTGCGTGAGTCGACCTCATTGTTGACTCCACGGTAGGGTCTTTCTTGTGCTTCTTGGATCGTACTCGGGTACCACCGATCGGCATGGCGCTTGAAGATGAAGAAGACGCTTTTGTAACCCCTACGGGTGTATCTTGTTATGTAAGAATGGCTTTTGGTTTAAAGAATCTTTGGTTCAACTTACCAGCGTGCCATGCATATCACTTTCGCCCAGCTAGGCGAAATCTTGAAGTTCGTTGATGATTTAGTTGTGAAGACCAAAGGGGTGAAGAACCGATCCAAGACACAGGAGGAAACCTTTGCTAACCTCGGGAGGTGCAAGCTTAATCTGAGAAATCGTGTTGGTGTGCCCTCGGCAAGCTATTTGGGTTTCTGGTGTCGGTAGGGCATTGAGGCCAACCACGACAAGATAGTGGCCATCGAGCACATGAAGCCACAGCCACGACTCAAGCAAGTTGAGTGTTTGGCCGTCGCTTTGGCCTCCCTAGGCGGTTTATCGCCCGATTGGAAGAAGAAAAAGCACGCCTCTGTTCAAAATTTGTTGAAAGACTAACCACTTTGAGTGGGACAGATGAAGTAGCGAAGGCATTTGAAGACTTGAGCGGTACCTCTCCTCTCCCCGGTCTTTGGTCTCCCTACTTGGGTGAGCCATGCTCTGTACATTCTTGCCACTCTGAGGTGGTGGCCCTGTGCTAGTTCTTGAGAAGGGAAGGTGTCGAGCTTGATCTACTACATCGACAGGTATTACATGAAGCGAGCTTCGGTACCCTCAAGCCCGAAGATGTTGTATGCGGTTACGGTGGCATCCGGGAAAGCTGCGGCATTATTTTCAAGGCGGGAAATTACCGTGGTCACGGCCTACCCTCTGCTGAGATCCTCCTGGCAAGTGAGCGGAGGCGTGCCAAATGGTCGGTGGGCTGGAATTCAACCTCAAGTTGTACCCGCACCACCATCAGAGTCAGAAATGGCGGAGTTAAATGCAGTGGACTCTGCCACTCTGAGCCAGCCAGCGCCCGCGCCCTCTCCTGGACTTTGTTCTTTGATGGCTCTTTTTAAATTTGGAGGCGAAGTGGGGTAGTCTGGTCTCCCGACCCGGTGACACCCTTCGATGTGTGGTCGCCCTCGACTTCAAGGCCACAAACAACATAGGCTGAGTATGAAGGCTGCTTTGGCGAGGTTCTAGCATCGCTTGACGTTGGGCATTTAAGCGTCTCAAGTCAAGGGTGACTCCCTGCTAGTCATCAATCAAGCGCGAAAGGAGTTCCAGTGTTCCGACCCCACCATGGCGGCGTACTTGGCGGAGGTGGGAGAATGGGCGTCATTTTGAAGGGTTGGGGTATATACATATCCCCGTGGCGACAACCATATTGCTGGGCCAGACTTTTAGCTTGCGTCCTCAAAAGCTACATTCGGTCGGGTTTTGAAGAAAGACTATCGCGACCGTCCATCGCAGACTCTAACCGGGTGGGGATGATGGTGTCATTGTCATGACCCGATTCGAGCAAGGCAGCCGGTAAGGCCGTCATGACCTCCGGCTTTCAGTGGGAGGCGGTGCCACTGCCATGGCCTCTGTTCGGGGAGGAAGGCGGCGTGCTCACCCGGCCCCAGTCGGGAGGAAGCGGTCTTGCCGATCACGACACCGAGCTTCGGCCGAGTACCAGGCGGAGTCTGGGGTGGTCGCCCAGCAGCGAGGAAGATCGATGGATGGATCCTATCCTAGCCTTCCTCGTGACCAAGTGATCCCGGCGATGATGCCTCGGTGAGAAGATTGCACGTGGGCCAAGTGCTATACTACGGTAGATGGGGACCTATCGCCGGGCGAAGCGGAGTTCTACGAAGTGCATCACTCGGGAAGAGGGGCGGTTGCTCTCGATATCCATGGGCGTGTCGGGAGCCATATGTCGGTCGAACACTAGTCGGTAGAGTGTTTCACTAAGGATTTTATTGGACTCTGCCCTCGGGATGCTTGCGGTGGTGAGGACATCACGAAGCTTGTCGGGTTCCTTGAGCGATCCTTGACCGGCCAAGCTACGCAAACCATCCCGCTCTCGCATTTTGCGGTGCAGGGGCTGGATATCTGGTCGTTCAGCAGGCCCGAGAACTACACCCACCTCTTCGTCGCCATCGACAAGTTTCTGAAGTGGGTTGAAGCCGGTGCGCGCCATCACGGCGCTGCCTTGATCAAATTATCGCGGGATCTTCACCCATTTGGAGTTGCCAACGCATCATCACCGACCATGAACTCGGTTCACCGGCCACGGCATTCTTGGAGTTCTGCGAAGAAATGGGCACCAAGGTATGCTTCGCCCGGTGGCCCATCCATGAGTAGCAGACAGCGGGCGTGCCAATCTTATTTAATCTTGAAGGGCCTCAAGACAAGAGCGTTTGATCGACTCCATAAGCGGGTAGCGATGGGTTGAAGAACTCTCGGTATTTGTCTTTGTGGTAAGCCGTACCACACCTAGCCAAGACCACCAGTGAGGCGCCTTTCTTCACGGTGTCTGGTGAAATTGTTCTCCCCTCCAGTGTCGCTTAGCTCTCCGTGTCTCGGTGTTCAACGACGAAGATCAAGAAGACCTCCGTGAGAGGATGTCAACCTTCGGAGGTGCATGATCAGGCCGCCAGCGCCCGCCCGGTACCATGAGCCTCGGGTGGTACCACGCCACCGGGTCTCGAGAACACTAGCGATGGGCGACTGGTCTTATCTTGAGATTCAGCATCATCAGGGTTGCATAAGCTGTCATCTCCCGGTGGGAGGCCCCTTCAAAGTTGGTCTTAGTATCTCGACCGGGCGGTCGGTTGTAGCGAGGATGGCGAAGAAGCTGAATTCCTACAACATAGAGTTGTTAGCGGAAGTTCTATCCACGAAAAATTGTAAGTACCAGTAGTACGTCGTGGCTAGCCTTGAGGTAAGTCTTTCTCGGACGATCGTGACTCTTGGCGCTTCAATCAAGGATTCTTTGTTTAGAAGGCTTTTGCTTTACTGTTTGTTGTCCCTTTTGAGCCTTGAATGGCAACCTTCCGCATGAATGTCGCGGTCCGTATGTGTTTGCTAATTCCTTGGTGATCCAGCGGTAGGCGTTAAGCGTCAGTATCTCCAGCAAAACGGCGACGAGGAGAGGATAGGTGTGATGCTCAGCGCTCGCGCCTCGGGTTAGCTCCTGAAGCACGGCCCAATCGTCCTGAGCATCGTTAGCCCAATACCCCTCCACGAGCCATTTGCTTTGTCATCTGGTTGTAGTTCGATCTCCGAAAAGATCGCAAGGACTTAGAAATCGAAAGAGGCGGACCGGGGCTCATTTCATGCAGGGACTCGCATCATTTAACCCTATTTCATGGCAAAATCGAAGCATCCCCAGTGGTCGCCCATCCGCTTGGGGGCTGGTCACCCGGAAGCATGAAGAGTGGTCACCCATCCGCTTGGGGGCTGGTCGCCCGGAAGCATGAAGAGTGGTCGCCCATCGCTTGGCAGAAATCGCCGCGAGGCGTGAAGGGTAGTCGCCGTTCGCTTATTAAATGGGCTGGTCGCGGCGGTCGTAAAGCGAGATAAGTGCTTCGTGCCACGTTTATCGTTCGTTTCCTTGTGCGTATACATCAAGACGAACCAAATTATGTGCGATTGTCATGGATCTTAGAAATAGCGGCTCCTTAATGATAAAAAAAAAATGCTAAGTCGGCGTCTGGCGAAGCGGTGACGAGTGCAAGTTAGGCCACGATACTCGAACCACGACCCGTACACCTCGGGTTGGCTCACTGAAGCACCTTGGTTGTCACCGTTGAGTCTTCTTTGGTCTAAAACATTCCGGTAGCTTGTTGCCTCCTGCTGCGTTCTTATTTGTGGCGTGCTTCCAGGAGATCATTGGGATCCAAGCTCCGAAGGAATCTAAACCATCAGCAATCTCACGTAAAAACTCTCGGCCGAGGGCTATCACAGGTAAATCGCTGACTAAAATCATTTTACTTTGAGTTACGATTAACTTGCATGGTTTGTACTTGTGTTTGTACCTAGTTGCATGTGACCTAAAAAGGGATTCGGGAATTGCCCTAAAATGGAAAGGTTGTTTGGTATTACGGCCAACTCCAAACACAGTCGCTGGCGCTCCGCCTGCGAGATCAATCAAGCCAGCGAAGCGAGCGCCGCAGTAAAATAAGTAAAACATCCAGTTATGCTAAAGCGTTGTCGGATGTTCGCGTCTGGCGAAAGCGATTCGCGTAAAGGAGATAAAACAAAAAGAACAACAAAATGCGACCCTTCACTCATTATGCAGAAGTCAAGCTACGCCGCCGTCGTCGCCTTCCTTTGCCGGTAGTGGAGACAACCATAATAGGTGGTCTACTTGCGGCCGGCCCGCCGTGTTGATGTTGCAGCGCTTTTCAGCCTCACTTTGAGCGGCGTCTCCTCAATGTCGGTCGTCACCACCGCCATGGGATCAAAAAGCGTCGCGGTGGCCTTGTGACGAGCGATGTGTGGAAATCGCGGTCATAATCGCGACCTCCGTCCTTCTCTGGCGGAAGCGGCGGCTAAACCGGGCAGCCGGAGTGCCTCCGCGGCTGATTGGTCGCGTGGGCAAGCTGCGGCGGAATCCTCCGGTGGCGTGTTGGCGCCACCCCAAAACTCGAGCACCTCTTCGTGCGGCTGAGGCGCTTTCTTAAACATAGCCAGACCGGTGCGCGCTGGCAGAAGGACTCGAGCTCCGAGGTCTTCGGCGCCGTCTCGGCCCTCTCCGCCCATTCTTCAGCCCTCTCTGCCCGCGCCTGCATGGCGGTCGCGTCGGTTCTCTCCCGCGCCAATGCCGCCTCTCCGGTATCGCCCTCGCCCGCGCTCGCAACTTGACTCGCCCTCACAAGCGTCAATTCTGGTGTCTCGGCCCGTGCAGGTGGGCTGCGACAAAGGCATTGCCAGTCGTCTGAATGTCGCCGGTGGTGAAGAAGTTCGACATGGCGTGGCGAAGCGATGGCGGGAAGCTTGAAGTCCGGAGGTGCTGGCCGGGCGGCCTCTCGGTTCTCTCGGCGGCGGCCGGGCAGGGCGGCTTCCGCCGCCTCGGTGGGTCTTTGGCGCTGCGCCCTTGAGTGCGTCTTGAGGCGCGCCCTTGGCGGCACCCTCAAGCGAGCGTTGAAGCCACCATGGTGGGTGGTGGCACAGGGTCCGTGGCGAAGGTGTTGGCCGTGATGATGCGTTGAGGCGCGTAGGGGAAAGCGTCGGTGAAGGTGTCGGTGCTAGTGCAGTGAGGCGGCAGCACGGAAGATGAAGTCGCCATGGTGGAAATCTGCGTTGCCGCCCCTTGAAAAACGCCGCCCTGCGGCATTTGGCGATGGGAGAATTTGATCTATGGCCCGGACCCTTTTAGGGTCCAAGCCCGTGGCGTCCGGGGCAATTGGGCGCTTGCCCGTGGCCCGATCGCTGGCAGGGGCCGTGTCCCTGATCACCAGCGGGCCGCGGGGTGGCGTCGCAGCAAGCCCTGTGGAGTCCATCGGCGGGAATCGCCTGACGTGTTGCAGACACTCTGCGTGCTCCAGATCGGCGAGTGCCCGCGCCAGCGCCGGAAAAGTTGAGCCGCCCGGAGATAGCTGCATTAGCACGGCGAGCCATCTACTGATAACTAGCTCATCCAGGTTTCCCGCGCCTGGCGAAAGGCAAAGAGTGGCTGTCGGTTGGTAGGAAGCCACAGAAAAAAGCATGTGCGCAGGAAAAGGTTAAGGGAGAATGAAGACTTACGTCCAGGCCACGTGTGTGCTCCGTCGTCGTCACCCGTGTATTGCCATCTTTGGGCCGAAGGCGGCGGCGTAGAAAGCGATCCTCCGGGACATGAAGTCGGGCTACCACTCCTTGATTAATCCGGCGCCCATGATCTGTTATATGCGAGGCGCCATTGCGAAGTTCGCCGTCTCCTCGGCCGTAATTCAGTTCTCGGAGGCCTCCGCGCTCCGGTAGACACTCCCAAAGGCGTCGACCCAGCGTAAATGCGTTGGCGTCTGACCGATCATTGCGCCATGCCTTCAATGGATCTGGGATGGAAGGCGATATAGTGGGAAGGCCATCCGTCTCGAGGAGGCGAAATAGCAACCCCACTACCTCATTGTCATTGGGGTAGCGATGAGGAAGAAATAGCGGAAGAGGGAAGATTGGCATTACCCCCATGAACATTTCACAGAGGTATGCGAAGATGGAGAGAAAGACGATGGAGTTGGGGGTAAGGTGAAGATGGTGGATCCCATAGAAGTGGAGAATATAAGGGAAAAAATCGGAAAAGGGCGGGACCAGGCCCGCCATTAGTGCCCAGGTGTGGATGACAATCTCGTCGGAGAGCACCACGGTGTGGCGGTCCCCGCCCGGAAGCGGAAGGTGCCCTCCGGCGCTAGGATGGCCATCCTATTCACTTGTGGCGTCGGCCAGTGGAAGCGGGGATGGGATCGCCATGGAGCAAAAAAGGCAAAAAGCTTTGGCGAGGAAGATGAAGAAGTGAAAGTGGAAGGCGCAAAAGCGAAGGCGTGAACCGCTTGAATGCGGATGTATCTATATATCACGGCGCGCTGCACCGATGGTTGCGAAGGACAAGATCGTCGCCGTTTGGTCCCAAAAGCGTCTGATCTGAAGCGAGAATCGGCGATCGTATCCTCATGAGTGGTGGCCCTGAAACGCTGACATTTAATGAAGGCCTTAATAGGTCAAGCATGCGCTCGGGCGGGCCGGGGAGCTCTTGTTAGCGTGCTTGGGGTACCCTCCGCTGCCGCCTGCAGCATGCCAGCGCGCGGCGGCGGGGCGAAACGCCACCTTCGCCCGCGCCAACAGCGTGGCGGCTTTGGCGATCGGGCGGCGAAACGGCCCTTGCCACCAGTCACGAGTCACGTGGCGCCCGAAGCGGTGGGCGAGCATGCCTGCTTTCGCCCGCGCCCGGCTGCGTGGCGGTGTGGCGATCGGCCGGCGGCTGCAGCCCGCCCGGCTAAGTCGCAGAGTCCACGTGGCGCCCGTGACGGTGGCGAAACCGTCTGCTTCGCCGGCGCCCGCCCGCGTGGCGGCTTTGGCGTCGGGCGGCGGACGCCCGCCAGCAGTGCGAGTCACGTGGCGCTGGCGGCAGTGGTAACGGCACGCCTGCCGCCCGGCGCCTAGCCCATGTGGCGGCTTTAGCGTCGGGCGGCGAAGCACGACCCCTTGACCAGTCGCAATCACGTGGCGCCCGTGGCGAGTGGGAAACACGCCTACTTTCGCCCGGCGCCCGGCCCGCGTGGCGGCTTTGGCGTCGGGCGGCACACGCCGCCCGGCCAGTGCGAGTTCACGTGGCGCCCGACGGCGGTGGTGAAACGCGCCCTTGCGGCGCCCGATCACGTGGTGCTGGCGGCGGTGGTAATGCGCCTGCTACGCCCGCCGCAAAAAAAAGGTGGTCGCGGTAGCTTCTCCTCGAAGCCTCTGCCCTTGTCGTCTGCAGAGTGCCAGCGGTAGGTCTGCTGTGTCGATCTTATCAAGCGCAGGGTTTACGCAACAAGCAGTTCCTCGACACCTCTCACCTACATCAGGAGGGTCCCATCGAGGGGCCAAGGCGAAGCCATCGTCGGTATTTAATGAAAGTGAACAGCGGGACAACCACAGAGCGTATTAAATGTATAAGGATCGGCATGATGACCCCTTCTACCTACTCGGTGCTTTGGCCTATATAAGGGCATTGGTAGCATGGGAGAAGGGGACGGACAGAGGACTTAGAGTTCAAGCAATAGAGTCTAAGGAAGAACTTGTAACCCCATTGCTCTGTACTTGCTTCACACACTCTCTAAAACAATCTAGCAGGAAGTAAGGCTGTTACCCTGTCCAAGGGGGCCTGAACCTGGGTAAAATCTGTGTGTCTTCTCAGTTCCTAGGCACCAAAACTCACCGCGCGGGAGTCTCTAGGGTTTCCCCTTGCTAGGGTTAGCCCAGCCGTGAAAGGCGCCCTCCCTGTCGAACAAAAACCGGTCTGTAGATCCGCGACTGTCGGGCGGAATCTGGCAAACAAGATGATTCAATCATGTTGTGCATCGGGATATATAATTTCCTACTGCTTTATTCATGCTTGATCTTTAAGAGCAACCCCACAGAACGAGGATTTTCTTCCAAAATATACTCTTTCTTGAGATCTTTATGGATAGAAGTGCGTAACAAATGTAAGGCAGTGTACTTCATTGTACCAAGGACCAGAGGGACCCCTTCAACTGGTTCATTTATCACAGCTGAAATCCCTCGGGATGCAAAACTAATTTTAATATCCGATGCCCATGAAGGATAATTGCTCCCATCAAGGGCGAGTTCTTCAAACTCTTTTTGCATTTCCTACATAGCATAACCATCGATTTTATTAATTCACCAAATATTGGTAAATTTTAAAAACCTTAATGGTGGTGTTGTAATATTTAAGTGCAAATTTTAGATCATATCTTAAGTTTTGGATGGTTGGAGTAGACCATATAATTATGGTAATCTCCATAAATTAAGGTAATCTCCATAAATGGAGTAGACCATATATTTAAGGTAATCTCCATAAAATGGAGTAGACCTTATATCCAAAATCGTTATTTTGAGATAACACTTTATAGGTAATCATCAAGTTGGAACATGATGTAGACCTCATAGTGATGGGCAATTTTCATTGCTGCTCAAAAAGGCATGGTCTCTAGGCAGAAATATTCAGAAAACTGAATAGGGCGCAGCCAAAACCCTAGACTCCATCACCTTGTGTTTTATTCTCAAAAGAATGTAAGACATGATTTTAAATTTGCTTAAAATCCTGGACAATTAAGTGGTACTTAATTGTGAGAATTTTAAAGTTATTAAATTGCAATTTATTCAGTTGCAAATTTAATAACATACAACATACACATATATGCATAAGTATATATACAAACACACATATATATATTTACAAATTACAGATAATATCAGGGTCTTAAAACAAAAGACATACACTGATATATAACATTATGCAAATACTGTAAAATACAGGGCTAGAATGCATAAATACTGGAAATAAGTAATTAAATTGTCCATGGGCCGAATTATTTCCTGCCACTGTTGTGGCCCATCGGGGTGTTGGAGGAATGTGGGCTGGCGAATAGGCAGCTGGCGCTTTATGCGATCTTGGCGCGTCGGCGTGCGTGAGTGCGAAGAAATGACCGGTAAATGCGTGGGCGAGCCGCAGCAAACCCATATCGCAGCACCGCGGCGTTGAATAAAGGCAGCGAGGAGAGGCAGCCGGTTAGGGTTAGGTTTACCCTAACCGCTGCTCATTCATTTGCTGCCGCCGCCATTTCATCCGATCCGCAGCTATCGCCTTGACCACAAGCGCCGCCGACTCCATGGCTAGATCCACCAGCATCGCCAGCCGTAGAAGACCACCGCTAGAGCCATGAAGATCACCAGCGCGTGGATCCGGACATGGCAGCGCATCCCCCTCCCTCTCTTCCTTCGGTGCTCAATGATGGGGACCCTCCCCCTCATCTGAGGAGGAGAAGAGCCCATGCCGCCTCCGAAGCCGTGGGGAAGGGAGGAAAGCGCCAGCCACAGTATCCTGCCGGTGGAGGGAAGACCAGCGTCGATTCATGATGAGAGGTCAAATCAAAGGAGGGACTGGCAGCGTGCGTGGGCGGTAGTCATGCTTCTGGAGAAGAACGGTGGCGCTCCGGATCTGGCCACCATGGTGGGGCTCAAGCCAAAACCGGGCGGAGCCGGGGTTGGAGGCCTCCAACTTGGCGGTGCTTCGTCAACCGGAGTTGGCGAGGGCAGCCGAGACGCTGCCATGGTGTCAAGGATTTCCATGGGAAGGTATGTGCCTCCACCGTTCGCTGGGTAGTACATAGGCGGGTATGCCATGGATGTTAGTTGTAATGTTTGCTCTGGTGAATGATGGATGGTGGGGCCTGGCCGAACGCGTCGACGATGAGGAACACCTTTGCGTCGGGGAGCCCAAGCGCCGGGAGGACGGGGACTGACCAATGCGCGGTGGATCACCAGGCGGAGACGGTGGCGGTTCAAGAACCCTCAACGTGCGGCACGGCGGAACTCACGAACCATCTCCTCTAGAAGAATGGAGACGGCGTAGTTGATGGTAAGAATCGGCATGCTTTCTGTTATTACCGTAGTGAATGTCGCCGTGTTTGTTCTTCTGTTCTTGTTCTTTTGTTTCGTTCAGTACTTCCAGAACTCAGTGTGAGCAAAGTGCATGATAACGTGTTGTAAGTAAAATGTGAAAGACAATTGATGTGTATGAACTTGTGTTTTGTTTCATTCATGAATTGATCAATATATACAAGTTGAACGAGTGGCTTTGCACCCGTTCGGGATTACAGGGGGAGGGAGAGATGAGAGAACGCGTTGCTTCGTGAATTCATCAGTTGGTCGAGCGGTTCTTCGGTTTTGCTTTTATGTCAGTTGCTTGTTCGGTTGTTTATGGATGAGATCATCAACTGCCGTTTATTCGCAACAAGGGTCACTCATACTTACTACTAGCTGAATTAGCCGCGTGGATGGTCTGAATGCATCAACTAGACTTGTTTTCAGTTTTCAGGGATGGATAAATGAGATCGATAAACAGATGCATTTGGGCTTTCCTCTCATCCGTACTATACCCATCTGGACATAGTATATATAGATTTTACAATCTGTGAATGACAGCAAAATCTATGCATATGGATAGTAAAATCTGATTCATGCGGTGTTTATTTGAGGCATATATCATTCTATTCTTCTTGTCGTCAGTAAGCTATTGACGAAAATCATCAGTGAATCAGAACTGTCAATAAAATGTTACAAAGAAACGTATTTAATACTCTCTCCGTTGATAAATATAAGGTGTATTTTGACTTTGTACAAGAATTAAAGTTGCGGTGAAATTGAGAAAGGCATGAGATGAAATGACTTACATACCCTTCTTAATTATCTTGGAAGGTGAAAGATAATACTTTGTGTAGGTGATAATGAATAAATGCATATGGTTGAGAGAGAATAAATAAGGGTATAAGTGAAAAGGCTCATTAAATCTACATACACACCTTATATTTTTAAATAAGACTATTCAAACTATAGGACTTATATTTATCAACGGATGAAGTAGTTGGTTGGCCACGTTTCTGATTGGTTTAAACAACACACGAAACGGGCGTATGTGGATAGTTTGGATGTGCTTCTCCAGGGTTAAGGTCAGCGTGTCGAATAACTAATTAGCGCTTCCGTGTATATGTATGTGTGTGTGTATATATAGATCCATAGTCATATGAGTACATACTTTCACTCTAAGTATATCGTTTAAATGATGTTGTTATACTTCTTTATTCTTTTTAGCATACTCTACTATTGATTATAAGATACTCTAAAGTAAGTTATACAGAAAATTTTGTCGTGATCCTTTCTTTATAGCATAATTTGTGTTTATATGAGACGCGTTCTAAGACGGCAAAGAAACGCGAGTGGTTCCAAAATCTAAATAAGCTGCACTGGGTCGCATGTTGGGCCGATGCGATGGCCAATGAGGCCAGGTCGTGTTACCCATTCGAGCTCAGGCTGCCAGTCGAGGCCGTCCGCGCCTGCCTATTCCCAATTCCCGAGTTGCAGTGTCCGAAACTCCACTCAACCGCGCGACTAGACCTGGGCACATGGGCTGTGTCTTGGTGGGCCAGCCCGAGACACGGTAGGCACGGTATGGTCTAAGCCTGGCCCGGCACGTTAGAGGGCCATGCCGTGCCGGCTCGGAACTATAGCTTAGGCCGTGTCGGGCTCGAAAACGGGGCACGACGGGCAGCATAGCCCGGCCTGGCCGTTTGGGTCGTTCTGGTGCTGGCCCGGCACAGCGACGGCACGTCGACCTATCGGCTTGCGACATAGCCCGCTGGGTCTTCTTCTCTGCCCATTGTCGGCGCTGCGCCCTCGCGGAGAGGGAGGAAGGGCCTTTTCGCCTTTAGCCGGAGGAGGAGGGCCCAGCCAGACGAGAGGGAGGAGGGGCCTTGGTCAGTGGGAGGCTAGAGGGAGGGGACGCTAGGAGCCGGGAGGCCGGAGCTCAGGCGCGTGGTGCCGAGGATGGGATGCAGGGAGCCGGGGAGGCTGTACCGTTGGAGCTCGGGTGTGTGGAGCCGGGGCCCGGGGAGGGGACGCGGGGAGCTGGGGAGGGCCGGGAGGCGGAGAGATTGAGAGAGGGAGGGGTGCGGACGAGAGAACGGAGTGTCGGTGGGAGAGAGAGAAAAGGGAGAGAGAGAGAGAGGGGCACAGGACTAGGGTGGGGAGAGAGAGAGGGACGCAGGAGTCGGTCTGTACCTAGAGAGAGATAGGAGTTTTTATTTACATGTACTGGAATACTAGATGACGGGAAAGAGTCAAAAGACAGAAAACGATGCTGAAAAAGAAAAGCAACCACGTGATTTTGAATAGACGCTCACACTTGAGGGAATCATAGGAAGAAAATCATGCTCACAGACTTTACAGTCATGTGATTGATCAATTCCATCCCGCTCTCGTCCACGCGATTCTGAACTCGAGAGAATCACGGGAAAAAGAGGACGTGACAGAAAGATATAAAGCTGCTGCTCTTCAAATTTCGTCCCATGCAGGCGACCGCATAAATTTTAATTTGCAACGGACATTTCGATCTTTACGCTATAAAATCAACCCGAAGGCTATGATTTGTTCAGCCCGAAGACATCTCTGTCGCACTCTCTCTTCTTGCCCATTTTTGCTCAACATTCTGCACATATCTCTAATTGCTTTATTTTTTTACTCTACCATCGTGGAGTAAAATGTTTCGCAAGAGCAAGAGCAGGAAAGCACGCCCCCGCTCTCCAAGTCCCCCTCGTTAGGATCAAGAGATTGATCCACGCCAACTCTCCCGCAACATGGGAGATTACGGTATGGATGACCGTCATCTAGATGGCACGCATACGGCATCGAGGATGCCTCGTACACTCCAGTTGCACCGAGCTCGGATGCCACTACCTTGGTGCATCCGGGACGGACGTCGGTATCCACACCGAACACGCAGCTCGACATATCGATGCAGTCAGCATAGACATCCATATCTGGTACTCAACGCCCGTGGTGCTGGCAATGAAGTGTGCAAGACATCGTCAAGACCTCAACCACGAACGAACAGCGCACGACAGTGCGGCATGCACATCGGACGGGCAGTGATACTAATATATAGAACCTGGCATTTCATAATTCAAAGTCGAAACTAGAAAAATTTTAATGGTCATATACACTTTACATATATAATTATATAGTCTTGTACAACGATTTCAAAACATCATGAATTCAACATATAAGTTTAAAATTTGCCAAAAGTACAATACAAATAGTTCACAAAAAGTTTTGCACTCCCACCTATCATAAATGGTTATTGTTTTATACATCAACACAGTGTTTAAAACATGGTTTTGACTACTGATTTCTATTATAACATACTTATAAAACTCAATATAATTATAATGTTATGAAAGTGTTTTTCAAGACAAATCTACACGTATGATTTTTATGTAATCCAATTTAAATATTTAAAAACATATTGATACTCAAAGCTTCAAAAGTTTAACTGTATCTATGTTCAAAACGATAGCTATTTGTGATGATAGAGTAGAGAGTACATAAATAATTTAGATAGTTCAAATCTATCGACTAAAGAATTTTTCAGGGGACCGGTGCATGAACGGAACCCTGCTAGCTCTGCCTATGATTCTAATCTAGCATGGGCTGATCGAGGTGGTGATCACCTTGCTTCGCGCGCGGCCGGACCGGCGAGACGGACGGACAAGCTAGTCGAGGTAGGAATCGAAGCCGTGCGTAGGAAGCGGCGAATGATGGGCTCGCTAGCTTAGGTTTCTTGGTACGTGCATGCACGCCGCCGATTGCATGCTCGCGCGCGGCATGTTCGTGTGTTGCATGCGCGGGGATCGAGAGACAGGGGAGCCCATGGGGATGGCGGATGTCGTCGGGGTAGTCGGCCGGGGACGGTACGTGGCCGCTTGTGCTCGCGTTCCATGTGGGTCAAGACGAGTAGCTAGCAGCGAACGTTGGGTGCGTGCGCGCGCGCGTCTTCGTTCCTGGGCTCCATCTGCCCGGTAGTTGTCGCTCTACAGGCCCACGTGCAGCGACCTCTGCTCTCACCCGGCCGGCGCCAAAAGCTAGCACTAGCAAGTAATAAGGCCCGCCCATGTTTTCAACCTAGCTATAGCTAGGAGTGGAATTTAATTTGAACCTCATCCGGGAATTAGTTGATGTTTCGATTCTTTCCATCGTGTATCGGCAAATGTTTCCTTGATTTCCTATGGTATATCCGGGAATTTAATATATCTACGTTTCAGCAGTTCTTCTATTCATGATATATCCTAATTTAGTAGTTTACCTATGTATGTATTCAGAGTGCATATAGCAGGTTACATGTATAGATCAATAAAGAAACGTGCAAACTGTTCGACATGCACCTTGAGTCACGAGTCTCACATTCATAATTAGTATGCGACACAAAAGAAAATTACAGATGGCTAAAAACATTCAGCACCAGTGAAAATGAGTCAGCGACAGTCGGTAGTCACCGTAAATCACTACTACAGAACTGGGCATCACAACCGGCCTATTTGAAGCGGTTTGGTGCGAACCCGTTGTGATGTTACGCACGAAGCGGTTAAGTAGGCAACGGTTGGAGAGAACTTCGAAGCGGTTTGAGACACGAACCGCTTGCCAGTATGTTACTTTCTAAAGCGGTTCGTGTCTCAAACCGCTTCATCCCGAAGCGGTTCGTGTGGCGGTTAGTGTCTCAAACGCTTCTGTCGAAGCGGTTTGAGACACGAACCGCTTCTAAAGCAACATCTGAAGCGGTTCGTGTCTCAAACGCCTCGAGCCCTCCCGCCCAGCCCATTTAAACCCTTCTTCCTCACGAGCACAGCAGAGGTACATCGAGCAGAGAAGAGGCGGGCCAAGCCTTTTTTGGGGGAGGTGCTGTCAAATTTTTAATTGGGGTGATTAGCTCCAAATTAAATGTTTCAAGGTTAGTGACATCATGCCAACATCCTTCTCACCTAGATATTGCAATTTTTTCAATGGATGTGGAGAAATTTTGAACTTTTAAGCAAGAATATGCATGATAAAATTCTGGAGTTCTTCCCAAAATTTATTTTGTATGCTTGTTTTTGTTGTTGTATGGAGATGTAGGGTGTAGATCTAGGTGCTTGTTACCTTTAGAATCTTAAATATCACAATAAGTTGGGGAGATCTAGGTACATTGCAAGGAAGGTAATCATTGGTGTATGAAATAAAATAGAAAAAAATGTAGAACTATAAAAGAATAATTACAAAGGTAGAAAGGGATAAAAAATTAGAAAGGTATGTTTATAATTGTATGGACGGTGTAGGTGGAGCTTTTTTGTTGGAGAAGAACAATTAATATGGTCATTAATTGTAGACTCAAGAAGAAAAAAATAATTACCAAGGTAGATTTAAGAGCTTGTGAGCTATAGATTTTTAAATGTACCTATAAGTTAGGTTATAATTTTGTAACTAAATTTGTTATAATTTTTAATGAAATTATAACTTGGTGTAGATGAATCGGCAATGGATGTACAATGCGGACCGTCGCTCGAGAGAGTTCATTGATGGCGTCTGAGAGCTTTTCTCGATGTGGCCGTTGCATTCTTGCCTCGAGCGACTTCATATGTTGTCCGTGTGTAGATTGCAAGAACGAGAAGGAGCACTCCCAGCGATGGCAAGTTATGAACCACTTGATCATGAGAGGTTTCATGCCAAACTATACTGTTGGACCAACCATGGCGAAGTTGAGGCGATTAGCCGGGAAGCGATGAAGAAGGCGAGGAAGAGGAAGATGGATTGAGCAGTATCCGGACGGCATAATCTTGTTCCGTGGAAAAAGCAGTTGGTGACTTTGGTGATGATGAGCTAGACCAGATCTTTGCGTGTGGAGGGAGACTACGGATGAAAGACAATTTGAGAAGTTTTGGCGCATGTTAGAGGACCCTGAGAACTCCTTTGTACCCAAAGCGTAGGCGGGACACGAAACTGCGTACCACTGCTGGAACTCATGCAATGGAAGGCTACAAATGGTGTGTCGGATAAGGGATTCGATGAGTTGTTATCACTCGTAAAGAAGTTGCTTCGAAGATAACACTCTACGAATCTACATATGAAACCAAGCAAGTCGTCGTCCTTTGGGATTGGAAGTCTGAAGATACACGCATGTCCTAATGATTGTATCTGTATCGTAATGAGTATGCCGATTTGGATGTTTGTCCGGTGTGCAAAGAATCACGGTATAAGGTGAAGCGTGGCGATCCAGTGAAATAGATGGGGAGTGTAAGAAGAAGAGACCTCCGGCTAAAGTGTTGTGGTATTTCCTTGATCCCCGATTGAAGCGTATGTTTGCTAACAAAGCGCATGCCCAGATGATGCGTTGGCACAAAGAAAGCGTAGGACGGCGGGATGCTTAGACACCTGCAGATGGCTCACAGTGGAGGAAAAGTCGACCGGACATGCGGACTTCGCGAGATGAGGTGAGAAATATAAGGTTTGGGTTGAGCACCGATGGGATGAATCCTTTGGAGAATTGAGCGGACCATAGCACGGCTTTGTTACACTATGTATCTATAACATTCCTCCATGGCTATGCATGAAGCGAAAGTACATCATGATGCCGTTGTTGATCCAAGGCCCCAAGCAACCTGGAAATGACATCGATGTCTACCTGAAACCATTGGTTGAAGATCTTGTGACGTTGTGGGAGGATGGTGCAAGGGTATGGGATGAGTACAAAAGGAGTATTTCACCCTCGTGCTTTGTTATTTGTAACAATCAACGATCGGCTTTGCTCTCGGTAACTGTCGGCCTAACTATCAAAGGATATAGAGCACGCATCCGATTGCTTAGATGAAACGGACGGCATGTACCTGAAAAACTCTCGGAAGGTTGTGTACATGGGTCACCGTAGGTTTCTTCGTACGAGTCACCCGTTGCGGAAGAAAGGCAGGAAATTTAACGGTCAACCAGACCTTCGTGCAAGGCCTCAACATCGTAGTGGGCCACGTGTGTTTGCTATGGTAAAGGATTTGAGCGTAGTATTTGGAAAGGGTCACGGAAGCAAACATGTGCGAGAATGAGGATGGTCGAGCACCCATGTGGAAGAAGAAGTCAATATTTTGGGACTTGCCATATTGGGAAGTCATGGAGGTTAAATCACTCGGTTGACTTCATGCACATCACGAAGAATGTCCGCTTGAATCTGCTAGGCTACCTAGATATGTATGGAAAATCGAAAGATACACTACAAGCTCGGAAGGACCTTAAACTCTTGGGCGAGGAGCGACTTACATCCGGAAAAAAGAGGAAAGGACAACATTACCTACATCCTGCGAGCTACACTCTAAGCAAAGAAGAAAAAAAAGCATGATAGAGTTCTGAGCGATTGTGAAGGTCCTTCCGGATACTCCTCCAATGTAAAGAGACTCATAAACACGAAGAGAATAAAATCGTACACATGAAATCCCATAGTATCTTGTGTTAATGACTGATTGCTCGATGGTTTGTGAGAGGCATCTTGCCGAGTGGAGTGCGTGGAACAATCACAAAAGTGTGTTCTTTTTCAAGCGGTTTCACGAAGGTCATCGACCCGGATAAACTAAGTAAGCTGCAGGATGGCGTGGTACAAAGTGTGGTTAGTCTTGAGATGATCTTTCCTCCTGCATTCTTTGATATTATGGTCCATCTCACTTTGTTCACCTTGTCAAAGAGATAGGTATTCTCGGACCGTGTATCTGCACAACATGTTCCCTTCGAGAGGTATATGAGTGTGCTAAAGAAGTATGTCGTAACCGTTCTCGTCCGGAAGGATGCATTGCCGAGGGTTATGGGACGGAGGAGGTGATTGAGTTTTGTGTGGATTACATTAATGATCTAAACCCGATCGGCGTCCTATATCACGCCATGAGGGAGGCTACTGGGAAAAGGGACACTAGGAAGGAAAGCAATTGCATGCAATGATCTTCTTACATTTAAGCAAGCACATTTCACGGTTTTGATACAATCAAGCTGTAGTGGCCCGTATGTCCTTGAGCACAAGAGTATTCTACGCGCGATTTCCGGGGAGGTCGAGGATTGGATAACCACGAAGCACATGGATTCTTTCGGTACAGTTACAAAACTACATCCTTTTGAAAGGTCGGACAATGAGCAGTTGTAACGCAGCAGCTGGGGACCATCTAGTGAAATCGTGACATTCAAAGTGCGAGATAAATGGTTACACATTCTACACGAGCCGGGATAACAAGAGCACCAACCGAATAGCGGTGTCAGTATAGATGCGAAGACAACAAAGGCAAGGTGGATACATATTATGGTTTCATAGAAGAGATATGGGAGCTCGACTATGGACCTTTGAAGGTCCCTCTATTTAAGTGCCAATGGGTCAAACCGACTTCAAGCGGCGTGAAGGTCGACAAATACGGTATGACAATCGTGGACCTCATGCAAAGTCGACTCTGATGTGAACCGTTAGATCTCGCGAATGATGTGAGACAAGTCTTCTCGTAATGGACATGTCAAGCAAACCTAAGAAGCGAAGGACAAGAAAGATTGTAGTAGTAAGCCAAAGCGACACGTGGTTCTCCAAGGCAAGCGAAGGATTGTTGGAGTTGAGGGCGTCCTGAGCGAGGAAGAGTATAGTCGATTCGGCGAGCTCCCTCCTTCATTGTGGATGTCGACATAAGCCTCCTCAATGACCACAGACGTGGATGCTCCTTTCATACGTCGCGATCATAATGAAGGAACACTTGTAAAGACAAAGTATGTGACTACTTGAGATGTACAAATTTAAGTGTTGGGGGTGAGGTGTGTGCTGCGACCTTGCAATGTAACTAGGAAAGTGTTGGGGTGAGGTGTGTGCCTGCGACCTTGCAATGTAACTAGGAAAGTGGCAATGATGTTCACTTTCTTTTGTACTAGTAAATCGTGCGATACTAGGAAAGTTTTATTATGAATTTTGCAGATTTTTGTTATGAATTCTACAAATCCTCAAGTTTTTATTATGAATTTTTCAGATTTTTGTTATGAATTCTACAAATTCTACAAATCCTCAAGTTTTATTATGATTTTTCAGATTTTTGTTATGAATCCTACAAATCCTCAAGTTTTTATTATGAATTTTTTGATTTTTGTTATGAATTCTACAAGCGGTTGGTATAAAAACCGCTTGTAGTAGTCTCGAGCTAATATTCAAAACAATATGGTGCCCTTCTGGAGTTGACAAGATCTCCTCTCCCCAGCTGGCGTGGTGCTTGAGTCTTGAGCGAGCCCTGAGGTTCGAGACCCACTCGCGCCCCTAGCCATTCTTTTTGTTAGGCACATGTACAAGCGGTTGGTATTACCAACCGCTTGAGAATCTATGCCTGGCGATTGGTATTACCAACGCTTGTAGAATCCTATGTACAAGCGGTTGGTATTATTAACGCTTGTAGAATCGATATAAGTACTCCACACACCAATTTTTCTAAGTCCCGCTCTCGGACCACAAAATTTCTAAGTCCTTGCGCTCTCTCCTGTCTCACCGCCGCCCCCTCCGTGAGACCCCGCGCGCCGTCGCCCTCGTCGCCACACCACCATCCCGGCCGCGCCACTCCACCAGGTGCCCTCCACCATCCGGCGCCACTCGACCTCCTGTGAGCGCGTGACCTCGTCGCCGCCTCTCCTCACCCACCTCGCCCAGCGCCACCTCGCCGTAGCCTCCTCGCCACCTCGCCAGGCGTCTCCTCTGCGCCGCTCGGCCGCGCCCACCATTCCACCCGGAGGACGAGGTATAGCATGCGCCCGTCCTCCTCTCTAGTCCCACTTCGCCCTTAAGGTGTTAATGAAATGCGAGAGTCATCTCGGCGAAATGCGAGGAGTCGTGCAGGGAAGAAATTAAGTGGCGAGGAGGGGGAAGAATGACCATATTACCAGCTTGGTGGATGCATGGCTAAGTGTTTTGGTGAATTGTTAATTGTGCATGGTTAATTGTTTTAACTATATGTCGATCGATCGATCTGCATGAGTGAGGTGAGTGCATATTGTTGCAAAATCACATGTATACACTTAGGATGTTTATACACTTAGGATGTTTATATATGTAGCTTATGCGTGCATGTTTATATATGTAGCTGTCGATCCGCCTTACGATGAATGATCAGATGAGAATTAGCTAGCTAGATAGCTAGCCATATATATAGTTCGTTCGAGAGTGATCGACTAATTAATGTTTGAATTTGTGTGCAAATCGATGCGTATATCTGTGAGATATAAATAAATTAGAGTGCGTATATATCAATTGTATATGTATCAGTTTTTGGAAGCAGCTGTTTGGTGTTGATGTTCTGTCTCCAGGCGTTATGTCAATTGTATATGTATCATGTGAAATATGTAAGTATGTGTTGTAATCTGTGATATGGTTATTTATGTCAACATTTTTCCGAATTATGATAGATGGAGCAACCGGGACGTGGTGACCCTACTTTCGATCTTGGGAGAAGCAGTTCTTGATGGACTTCATCGTATTTGGTAGCTGGCTTGCCGATGAAGCTAATGTTGGTTCGGTGAGGTCGTGGCGGTTCTGCGGCCTGAAGCTAATGTTGGTTTCGGTGAGGCGTGGCGGCCAAACCGATGAAGCTAATGTTGGTTCGGTGAGGCCGTTCGAGCTGCAAACCGATAAACCATTGGCTGGAGCCCTTTGGTTCGGCGAGGATGAGGTATAGCGAACAATATAATCCTGTGGACATGTTAATCAATCGCAATTCATTAATATAATACACTCGACACGTTTATACATATGTTTGTGTATTTCAAGCCCGTACATCGAGCAACCAACCGACCATCGGGGACCTAACAGAAGCCATCCACAAAGCACGTGTTTACGGACGTTAACAACGAAGGATGCGGTTGCCCTCTTTCAAGATTGGGCCGTACAACAACGCTTGCGGTTATCACGTGAGGATCACGTCCCAATTAGCATCGAGAAAATGGCCCATGATTCCTCAAGCTACCAAGGACATGCTCTGGAAAGATATTAAGGAAAATTTCACATTTCCTAAAGGGAAGGAAGATAAGGCCAAGAAATTCACTTTGAAGAAAATGGCCACCATGTTTCAGGCGTGGAAGACGTCTCTCACCCGCAAGTATGTGCAGAAGGGAGAAATACCCGACTTCAACCAATTTCCTAAGTGGCGGATCAACAGGAAGCATTCAGAGTACAAATTTGTCAAGCGAAGGCCGGATCAGCGAGTCAAAAGAACAAGGCCAATTCACAGAAGAAGAAATACCATCACCATCTTGGCACTGGTGGTTACCTCAAGGCTGTACCGAAATGGGAGAAGCGGGAAGAAGAATTATTGGCGAAGGACATCACACCGGCTACCACTTCGTGGGATCCGCGCTGCGCAATTGGTTTATGGGTCACGAGAGCCTTTCAGATGATGGCAGCTTGGTGATGGAACCAGGAGTGCAAGAGGCTGGTCAAAGGATTGTACAAACTGTCGGCGATCTCGGCGAATGCGTTCGTGCGAGATAGGGAGAATGACGAGCTAACACATGCCCTTCAAAACCACGAGCACCGGGGACGGACCACGAGGTATGGGCAAGCATCTGGCAGTGGAAATGCGGTTTCGCCAAAGATGTGGGTGCGTCTGAGGGCGGCAGAGAAGCAAAACAAGAGAATCACATAAAGTGTACCAATTGGAACAAGAGCTCGAGCAACCCAGGCTAGCATTGGCGAGCAAATTGCGCAACAAGTACAACTTGCCCTCAGCAAGCTCGAGGACTAGGTCCGAGCAATCAGCCGGACGCCGGGATCAGCCCCTCCGTGCGGTGGAGTAGCTGTGCGTCCACCGGGGCCTGAGCGGAGAACTTGCTGGCCCGTTACCCGTGGATGACATAAGGGTTCGCCGCCGGTGTGAGCTACACGTCGATGCGTAACATCTGTCCATCAAGGTGGCTTACGGCATGGCATATCCGGTGGAGCGGGCGGACGTTCCCTGCAACGAAATACCCGGATTACTCGAAGGTCGCGGTGGAGGAGGTCTTGGCGGATTTGAAGAACTTCACCGATATTACGAGGCGGCGACATGAACAAGCTTGGACAGGCCCTCCACAATATCATCCTCTGGCGCAAAGCGGTACATCATATTTCCGAGATGATGTGGAGGTGTCATCTCCACCACGGCAACCCGCCTCAACGTCACCTCCACGCAATGCCTCGCGGAAAAACAGAGCACGCCTCCTCCACCACCCGCTCCACGAAGAAGCCCTACTCCGCCACCACCATCTCAAACAAAAGCGAACCCCCCGAGGAAAACCACACCTCCACCATCTCCTCCAAGGAAGAAGCTTGATAGCAGAAAGGGTCCTCCACCCGCTCCCAAGAAGGCCTCCTCCAGCCGATCAACAAAGACAAAGGAACCTACAAAGAGGGCATATGATATGACGCGGAGGAGGCCGACGATAACGAAATCAATTGCTTGCACACTTTGCAAAAAAAGCGAGCCAAATAAGGAACCAATTGATCCAAAAGCGGCGGAACACTTCGCGACATGCCGTGCAAAAGCTAACTGCTGTGCCTTCCAACTATGAGCGGACAATACTAAAGGCTACACGGAAGAATAAGCGTGGTCGGGGTGGCGGGGAAAGAACAAGAGACCAAGATCGGGAGAACCTCGAGAAATTTATGAAGGATGCAGGACTCAGTTCCGTAGCTGCAGCTCTTGGATTAACAGAAGATCTCCCAAAGGCAAAGGTCAAATGGCAATATAAGTTGGGTCGGGAGTTGATTGACCCTAATGAGATAAAGGATCTGCCAACCAAGATTAGGTATCACTGGATCCTTCTTGTCATCAAGCTTGATAGCAGCCAGATCGTTGTTCAAGACTCAAAAAGGACTCCGGTGGACCAATACCAATATATCATTGACACCCTAAACAGGTATATAGCAATATACGATAGTTTTAAATCCTTATTATATATGTTGAAATACCTTGCTAATTCGAACTCGATAATTACTACTCATAATAACATCATCACAGGGGCATTACGCAAGGTTCCGAAAGAAGCAACAAGGAGATTTCGAGAACGAATTTGATGTACAAATAAGCACTCGAGTACGTATTAAAGAATATTATTATGTCGTAACAGTTTTTCATCCCAATAATAATTGTTTTCTTCTCAAATTTCATCGCAGGTTCTACGACAGACTGCAGGAAACAACTTATGTGGCTATTATGTGTGCCACTATATGCAAACTATTACCCACGGCGATGTGCCGACAACCAACGCCGAGGTAGTGTGAATATGTCAATTTCTTAGTACTTAATTACACTTTAATTACATGTCCAGAGATTTATTTACTTCCCACTTTGTCAACCCAACATCGATGAGCCGGGCATGATCCTTTGCACCGAGTTAAAGCAATCCAAGAACAACTCATCGGCTTTATTGTCGACAGATTGTATCCCCAAAGGCGAGTTCCACGCAAATGGTTGGAGACCTTGTCCTCAAATAACGACAATTGAACCAGCGACATCAACGTCGACCAAGGGCACAAAAAGCGACGCATGCAAGAAATGAGCTCAAGATCGATTCACACTTTTATTCTTTGAAACTTGTAAAAGTGACTTATTATTTCATGTGTTCATCCTAGTTCATTTTTAGTCTAGCTATTAAGTTCAGTATCATGTAAAAGAACATGTAATTATCTTAATGACTACGCATGAATAATATATATTTAATTATTGTGTCAAAAAACTCTTGTAGTTCTATATATTTTAATTGTCAAAATCTATATCAAAAATAAAACCCTCTGAAAACATATTCTATATTGAATATAATCAGGGACAGTGAACTGATCGTGCATCAACGTCGACCAAGGATATAAAGAGCGGCGCATGCAAGAATTGAGCTCAAGATTCACCTTTTATTCTTTGAAACTTGTAAAAGTGGGTAGCTTATTATTTCATGTGTTCATCAACTTGACCATTTTTAGTCTATTAAGTTCAGTATTTTTCGTAAATGAACACGTAATTATCTGAATGAGTACACATGAATAATATTTATTTAATTGTGTCAAAAAACCCTTGTAGTTCTATTTATTTTAATTATCAAAATCTATATAAAAACCCTTTCAAAACATATTCTATATTGAATATAATGAAAATCTTTGTCTTTGTCGGTCTCTTCTGGCGGTCGGTAATTCCAGCAGCTTGTGGAAAGCCCTCCCTGGCGGTTGGTGTTACCAACGCTTGTGAAGGTTTTCTCCAAGCGGTTGGACTGTTCGCCAGCAAGTGTCAATTCCTAGCGGTTGGGAACAGCTTGTGATACCCGACAGGTATCACTCATGATTGCTTACAAGCGGTTCTAAAACCGCTTCTGAAAGCGGTTTCGAACCGCTTGTGCATGCCCGATCCGCAGTAGTGAATGGATGTGATAGTTACACACCATGAACGATTATCTATAAAAAAATAGTATATGATAGTTACACATCACGGACAGCTAGCATATAAAAAACCGTATGTGATAATAATAAATAACAAATGGTTCTAGTTACAAACTGATCTACGATAAGTATAAATAATAGATATTTCATAGTTATGAACTGTTTGTTGGTATACATTTTTTATGTACAATTTCAATTTTATGGATAGCCTCATGAATCATGCTAGCTATACTTTCTGTACAGATACACTTCATATATTGAAACAAATATAAGATACATAATTCACAGTGGAGATTAATACATACAATACACATTCAACTAGACATATGACATATATATAATTCACAGTTAAGATATATACACATAACACACATTCAAACATAATAAATGGCTTAAAATTCACAATTCAAATACATTTACACACACTTTACATGATTCATAGTTCACTAATACACATAATCTGTTATAAAACTTACAAACTGTTCGATGCACTGAAATCACCGACAAGTCAAATTACATCAGCTAGGAAGAAATCGATGAGCTCTCCTTGAATCTTCATAAGATTCTCAAGGTGAAAAGAAAAAGGTAGATAATTTCTTTACTTGGTCGATATTAAATGCTTGTAAGATGCTCGGGCCACCAGACTACTTCTAGACCTTGGTCTCATAACCACCAAATTTCTACTGCTAGTATTGTTCTTATATCATATTTTCACTCTTAATTGAAGCAATAAAGTTTTAGGCTAATGACATCACCTAAGGGGAGGAGAGTGATAGTGCGGTGCGGAGAGGATAGGGACAATGATGGCATGGTGCAACAGTGTAGAGAGGAAGGAGACGCCAACAATGCGGTGACGAGAGCAAATGAGTGGTGCAAAAGGAACAGGATGGCAACGGCGCAATGTAAAGGACGACAACGAAGGTGATAAGGGCAACATCAATGTAGAGAGGACGATGACGGTGCAGACATCAGAAAACCCTAGATTTGGATGGAGAGACGTTGAATGTGAGTATCTGAATCGACAACGCGGGAAGTTAAATAGATATAGTACTCTGCTTAACATTACAGACGATTAGAAGACATCAACCTCCTATGATATTTGATAATCACATGGTTGTTCTGTTCAAACCATCCATCATGTGCATTTATAAGTTATGGAGCTTAGAGAAAGAGTACCGAGCTTACATGGTGCTATTTGCTCTTGTCTAAAGCAGGCTAAAACATCGCAAGTTGTCATCATAAGCATAATATGAAATGAAAACATTGCAGTCATTCAAATTTAAAAGCGTCCATAGATCGCCCCAAGTGCCCAAATAATTACTACATCACTATTGTTGTCAGGCCACATCATACGGACAATAACAAAAGTCTTTTAAAAAGTAAGAGCTATGGTATTTATAAAGCAGCCTTAGAGGATGTCTAAAAGCCTATGAAATCTGAAATTTTGACCGTGCAATCATAAAAAATTACAAAGGCTCTGCTGACTATTTCGTCGTCGATTTCTGGATCGTAGCGGTCCTCCAGAAGATCTTCCAACTATGAGCTTAGTTTTATAGCCTCATCATCGGCCTTTGTCGTCTCTCTGATACACATATCACCAAACCAGATATCCCTCCATCTTTCTCCTTCATTCCTTTTGATGAACTTTTTGGCTCGACGAAGCTGCCTCTTCTTGTGAGCAATCCTACACTACAACAAAAAACTCACATGGAGGCACTTTCCTATAGATATCTTTTTAATTATCTCTATAAATTACCATAATATACTATAAATACACTTTTTACAGTATTTTACAAGGTGTTTTAAATGTAGAGATGCTATTTTGAATATTTTAGATAAAGAACATGGAATATGGACCGTAGATATATTTTTGAGGTATTTTTAAATTGTCAAAATAAAAATCATAGAGAAACATTTTTTTGAGACACATCATAAATTGACCTTATGTTATGGAGGTGTTATTTGAGATATTTTTTTATTCTCGAGAGACATTATTTTAGATATTTAAGACATGTTGTGCGCTACTTAGAAAAATTACAATATGAGTATAAGAAAGGTGTGATGTGAGATTGATGTGGTTATTCAAGCTACTTATTTATCCATAAGGTCTTGAGTTCAAGAATGCTAGAGAGTATATAAAGACACAATATAATGTATTTACAAAATATCTTATATAGAATGCAAAGACATTTCAGTAAATGCCTCTTCAGTCATATCGACACTACAAGTAGAGGCACTATTGTAGCATTTTAAAAGATATCTTTAAAATAATATAGAGACATAAAAGTACGCCTCTACAGGATGTTTCTCATGTAGTGCTAGTTAGGCTGACGAACTTTCAGAGTTAGGATGTGCTTAGCTTGCCGTGAGTTAGACTCTTAGGGTGGCCACCTTTGCCTTGCTATGGTGCATGGTGTATCGTCAATTCGGTTTCCACTTGGAATGTAGCAAAGGACCGGATTTCCATATTGGCTTTTCTTGCCGCTTCTCTAGCTCAGGGAAGGTGGTCTTGCAAGGCCAAATGAAAAACATGATCTTTGTATCGAAAGAAGGCAAACATATACTTGTCACTGTTGTCCAGGATGTGCCTAAGCAGTTTTAATGTTCGCCATTATAGCTTTAAGAGTCCTTCTTGTGACAATTCAAGCAGAGATTGTCTACTGAGGGGCCTTGGCCCAATCATTGCATGATGACCTGGCCATAGTTCTTGCCATCGATTTCCATATGAAGCTGGGACAACTGGTGCCGAGCCAGCTGCTTTGATGTTAGGATAGGGAAAGATCCCTGCAATTAGTTTTTATTAATTAGGTGCAACAAAAGGACATTCAGAAATCGAACAGGACATTCCCTAAGATTCCATTACCAGTAAAGGAATGCGGAGAACAGTAGCAAAGAAGAAGACATGTTATAGGACTAATGATGGGTGAAAAAGGCAGGAGAAGCTGTAGCTTAATTATATTAACCATTGTGGTAGAAGTTGAATGTTACATATTGCAATGAAGACAATTTCCAAATACAACTATCGGTGATAAGTTTATTTACAAAGACATTTATGAGAACAAACCGCTAGTGTCATATCACAGACGGTTTCGAAAACACAACCGTTCATGATAGGTTGACTCATCACAGATGGCTACGTAAAAAAAACCGTCTGTGTTTCATCACAGATGGTTGAAATATTTGAATTGCCTGTGAAAATGATCTCGGCTCGATTATCACAGACAATTGCTTAGAACTAATAGTCTTTGAGTATACTTTCCCATGTAGCTTCATGGACGGATTTTCACATAAACGTCAAAAATGTCATAGATGAGACGTCGTAGATGATCTTTGTGTGGTAGGAAGACTGGTTTCGCTGTGTTCGGATGATTGACATTCTCATCCACGGGACGAGATAAGACACTGAACAAAGTAGTTCAGGAAAGACGAGCGGTTCAGCAAAAAACAGCTTTACCCACCCACGGGGTAAAAATGCAGTGATACCTTTATATCGTCTGACTGAGCTTGTTTCCAGGTACGATGGTATGTTGTATTGTATGGATCGCTCGCCAAAAACAGGCTTCATAATCGGCATCAAGTACGGGGACTTACTAGCAGATCATATGACATACACGTACGGAGCGTGAAAGACAATGAGAAAACTAAAGGGCAGCAGACAGGCCACGTTCCAGACTTTAACTACTTGCTCAGTTTGTCCCTACAAAGCACAAACCTGGCCAACACGGACAAAGATCCAGTGCAGCTGCAACTTTAAGCAGTCTCCGTAGGTGCGGAAATCGAATGGTTTGATTTAAAAAGAAAAAGAAATGAACAGTGCTGGCTACAGTACTATAAAACAGTGTTTTCATGCAATAAAAGTTATGACTAATATTTTTTTTGACATATCCAGTGCAATCATGATTTTAGTGCAATCACCGTGCAATTCAACTAAGAAAAGTTTCAAAAAATTCTAAAAAAAACCATGGATGTACATCTCATCTTACCCCATCTACATATACAATTTCATGATCAAATTCGTCCTATGCTAGAAGTTACAAAAAAGACAAATTTGGGGTGCATTTGAACTATTCAAGTTTGTCAGAAATTTGTCTTTTTTATTACTCTTAGCATAGGACGAATTTGATCATGAAATTTTATATGTAGATGGGGTAAGATGATATGTACATCCATGATTTTTTTCAGAATTTTTTGAAATTTTTCTTAGTTGGATTGCACGGTGATTGTACCAAAATCGTGATTGCACTGGATATGTCCCCTTTTTTTTGTTGATCTGAATCATCCAAATTCAATCGGATGGTTTTTTAAAGACCGCTTAAGTTGCAGTTCTCAAAGGATTGCACGATCTTTATTCACTGGCATTTTCTTTTTACAAGACACGGCTATATCTAGCTCAATTCAAGCATTATAAAACTCCTTATAGCGCAAAGAATTGGAGCAAGGCCAGGCTATCCACATGTCAACGCCGCATTTCGCGAAAAAGCTCCTCCGTTTCTTCAAAATTACAGATAGGTCCTTCGCGATTTTTTGTGAGACAAAGATTATTTTTTTCTTCGCGTTCGGGTCCCTGGCACGGTAATTTACGGAAAAGCCTCACATTAAATTCAAATCGCGAACAAGCCCTTTTCTAATTTTTCAGGATAGCGAACAGGTCCAAAAAAATAACAAACAGGTCCCTGCTTCTTACGTTCAGGTCCTTTCTCCGTTTTTCCCGAAAAAAAAGTTTTCGTCACCGAAAAAACCCGGGAAAAAGGTTTTCGCCACCCAAAATACCCGGAAAAAATGTTTTCGTCGCCGAAAAAACCCGAAAAAAAAGTTTTCGCCACCCAAAAAACCCGGAAAAAATGTTTTTGCCACCAAAAAACACAGATTCATCGAATGTTTATAGCAACTTGCGGTCGTAACCGTGGGTTTTCGTCGAAGGTTTATAGCGGTTCATGGATTCGCCCGCGGATCCGAGCAGCTTTTTAAAAAAGGAAATACATAAAAAAATCTGTTTTCCTCGGAAATTTTTTTCCCAGTACCAGAGAAATGTGTGCAGCTCTATGTCTAGACTTTTTCCCCAACTCGATTTTCCAACCCGGAAAAAATGTTTTCGTCGTCGAAAAAACCCGGAAAAAAAGTTTTCGCCACCCAAAAAATTCGGAAAAAATGTTTGCGCCGCAAAAAAAAACACAGATTCGTCGAAAGTTTATAGCAACTTATGGATTTACCGACGGAATGTAAACATGAGTTTTAAATCGAACGTTTATAGCGGTCCATGGATTAGCCATGGTCCAAGACCTTTTAAAAAGGAAATACATAAAAAACCGTTTTTCAGGAAATTTTTCCCCGACACCGAGAGAAATGTATGCGACTCTATATCTGGACTTTTTCCCTACTCGATTTTCCATCTCGATCTTTGATATTTTTTAAAGCGTGTGTTATTACTCGGTGAAGCAGCGTATAGTGTTAGGCTCGGTGTTCAAGAGTTAAGCTTGGCGGATTCGTGGCGGTTAGGCACCGCTTAAGCGCCAAGGCCGTATTCTTGGCGCAATTGCGGTCTCGGCATTTTGGCCCTCGTAGAAATTAATATAATTCATACATGTTATTGATTTTATTATGAATAAAATTTTTAGTTTTCTTTTCTAGTTATTTGCAAATTGCAAGACATCAAATATTAAAGTAGAATATTAAACTAAAATACTTGAACACATACTATTCAATTAATCAAGTAATAAACTAAGTAGTAAGTACTATGTTAGTGACTTAGTGTACTCTATTTTGAGGGTGACGACGTGAATCTTTCAATCATGGTCATCTGGTCATGTAAACAATAGATTAAAATGGCCTCTCTCATAGTTTTGTGCCAGCCGCCACACCCACCAAGACCCGCCAAGGATCGCCAAGAACCGCCAAGGCCCGCCAAGAACCGCCAAGGACCGCAATTTCGGTTCAGCCGCCAAACAGGCCGCCAAGGGCTGAATTCGTTGCGTTTATAGCCGCCAACCGCAATATCATCCGCAATATCGCCGCCAAGTACCGAATTTTCGAACACTGGTTAGGCTCGACAAAAGAAGGTTATCGTCTCTAATAATTTTTCGCCCTTTTTCCTCTAGACTATTTTTTACCGGTGGGTGGTTTTGCGAAAATAAAAAAATGCATCCCGTCCCTTCGATCGGTGGTTTTGTAAAAAGGACCCTATCGTTTCGTATATTCGCATACGGGTCATTCGCCTTTATTTTTCGTTTCCCAAAAAATACCGTAGTTTTTGTATTCGCGGTTGGGTTCTCCGTTTTTCCCGGAATTTTTTTTTCATCACTAGAGATATGCGTGCAGCTCTATCTCTAGACTTTTTCCCCAACTCGATTTTCCATTTCGATCTCTGATATTTTTTTAAACGTGTGTTATTACTCGGTAAACGCATAGAGTGTTAGACTCGACAAAAGAAGGTTGTCGTCTCTAATAATTTTTCGCCCTTTTTCCTCTAGCCTATTTTTCACCGGTGGGTGGTTATATGAACATGTATTATTACTCGGTGAATGCGTAGAGTATTAGACTCAACAAAAGAAGGTTGTCATCTCTAATAATTTTTCGCTCTTTTTCCTCTAGACTATTTTTGACCGGTGGGTGGTTTTGCGAAAATAAAAAAATACATCAGGTCCCTTCAATCAGTGGTTTTGCAAAAAGATTTAAAATATTTTGAAATCGTAAATAGGTCGTTCCGCCGGTTATTTTGAAAAAAAGGACCTGCAGTTTCGCAAATTCAATTTACAAAAAACTCATATCGGATTTTTCTCTTGCAGCGCGGCATCGCGCGCGATCCTACCTAGTATGTAACTAAGTAGCAAAAACTTTGTGATACATGAGGAGCGCACATCTTGTATGCATGGCCACCAGTTAAACACACAGCATTTTGCCATGTCTTGTTACAATCCTTGGCATTTTGCTGCTGTCGAGCAGCGAAGTCCAAAAGGCTTCCACTGTATCGTGTTTTGCTGTCCCGGCTGCTCGCAAAGCCTGGATCCAACAGGCTAAAAGTTACTTCCATACGTACCAACTCCTGCACTATTTGTTGGCCGAATTGAGGCCTACACGACAGATAACGCGTATGTATGTCGTTTTTTTCGTTTTTTTTTAGACGGACGACCGGCGTGAATCGTGATGAGGATTTGGTATCACCTAGTAAAGTACCGTAGTTCTCACTTTGGTTATAAAGAGTTATAGTTTTGGACATAATTATGGTTAAAATTTGAGAACTTTGTTTGTCAACATCTTTTTAAATATTTAAATTTGATACATGCAAATTATATGTGTAGATTTGTTTCGAAAAGTGCATTCCAATATTATAATTTTATTGGGTTTTATAAATATACTTTAATAGAATTAGTGGTCAAAGTTATGTTTTGAAGATCATACCGATGTTCAAAATGATAACTATTTGTGATTGGAGGAAGTATTAACTATCATTATTCGTTTCTTTACGGTGCACGGGGATTGGAACCTCCACTCTTATCATATTTCCTCTCTCCTTACTACATATATTTACATGTAAAATTTACAGTATGGATAACTAGTATTATGGTAGGAGGTCATACTAAACAATTTACTATACATAGTATAATTAACTAGGACATCATGGTGTCTGGGCACCATTATCTAAAATGAGTATTTTTCCTATGTATCGTGTGCGAAAGATTTTGAATTTTTTATGTCGAGTTTAACTAGTTTATTAATTAATTCAAACAAGTTTAAACTAAGATTTAAACTAGAGTTTTCTTTTTTATGGTAGTTTGATTGTAGGTATGTACTGATTATATATAAACAGCAAAGTATGTGATATAAATTCATTCAAAATCTTTGAGTTCGATTATATATTTTTTAAAACATATACATTTTATTTAAATGGTTATAGATAGGTATATAGCATAAAACTAAAATTTTCGAAAAATATACTTGAATTTGGCTTAAATTTACACATTTGAAATCACAGTGCTTTGACAACCAAGTTCTAAAGTAGGTGTTAAGAACTATAATTAAATCCAGTTGCTTAATTATGTGCTTGGGATCGATTTGTGGTTGTCTAGTTATGCTTTTTGAAAGGTTTTAATAGCTTAATTAATTGGATGGATGGTCCGTGGTTGTTAATGACAGGCGGTCATGCTAATACGACTTCTGAAATCAGCAGCTCACCTAATCGATCTGAACTTGTCTTTTGTAACCTGCCAAGGCAGGGCATTTCATAATCTTTTTCCCTGCATGTACGCAGGGAATTTATCGAAGGGCTTAAGGCCTAATAGAGCGCATGGAGCATCCTTTTTGTTACTTAATATACACGCGTACATGTATTTCTAAATTCGGAGGACACATACGTCGAGTCTGTGACTAGAACGCTAGTGGGCTAGGTACATACACATCTGCAGGCTTAGCCATCTAACCACATATATGGCAGCTTCCAAGGTATTTCATAATATTATTTGTGTGTAGGGAAAGAAAGCATTTAATTGTCTAAATTCGATCATATCGTGCTATATATACACACACACATTTTTGTTTTCTGATCACTAGATACAATTAGTATCTAAATCTTATAAAAACTTCAGCAGCATCACTGTTGCACTTCTCATCTCAAACAGAAGTTTGCATTGTATGTCTACCTGTCTAGCTACCGAGCTGTATCTGCACGTTGGTTTCTTCAGCGTGTGGCCTTCTGGTTTCTTTTGGCTGCCGGCCGGTTTGCGCCGTGGTTATTACCTTTACGTCGTAGAGTCTAAAGACGTCGCATTTTGACCAAGTAATATGTCAAGCTTGCATCATGGGAGGAAATAACCAAGCAATCAAACTACTCTTCCTTTTGCTTTTACACATATGTATCTGCCGGCCGGCCGGCCCAGAAAGGCAGAAAGCAAAAGCGAAATTGCGTCAAAAACACACTGCAGGATCTGGCAGTAGCACGGTGTGGCCGTGCTATACTGGCAGTAGCACGGCACGCCACGGTCCAAAGCTTGTTGGGCCCATATCGTGCCGGCGCGATATGGACCAACTCCCACCTCTACTGCTAGGTCTTGCAGTGTGTTTTTTATGCGATTTTGCTTTTGCTTACTGCCTTTCTGGCCGGCCGTGCTGTGTCGGCCTGACCGCCTTCAGTGAGGTCCAGGCACAGACCAGGGCATGCCGTGTCACCGTCATGCTATGAGAGCTCAAACCTTGTCTTGTTGGATATGTGGAATCATGGATGCCACCGTCGTTGGTCCGTCACCGTGGACAGCACCAATGATGAGGAGCGAGTGTCAACCACTGGCGATGATTTGGTACACATAATTATTTCGAAAAAAAGAACTAAATTTATTTTATTCATTGGGGAAAAGACCGTTGGATCTGACGCTGAGGTGATGAGGATTGTTGAGATCCGGCGTCGTCGCCGTCTACTTCCTCTTCGGTCACCGTTGTCTTTTTCCTTGGGACAGTCAGTGAAGCTGGTGGTGCGGTGCCGCAAGACCGTACCTGACAACGGTGTGACCGTTGGCTGCTAGATTTGGCACAAGACGGTAGGGGATGGTGAGGAGGGGGATGGAGTGGGATAGCGGGGAAAGTGGCAACGTGGAGACGAAGTAAGCGTGGAGGAGGGCGAGAGGAGACGACAGAGATACATGGAGTCGTGACTGCGCCCTCGAACGGGAGAGGTAGTATTTGATGATGGGCTGGACCGCTAGGGTAATATAGTTGATGATAGGTTATACTGTAGATAGGATTTTTTTTTGCAAAAAGGCCGCTTTCGAATTCATGTCGTGTCAGCCCAAAGTTTTCAAGTCCAGCACAATTCATCATTTGTGAGATAACTGTGCCGTGCCATGCTTTTAGACTGTGCATGACGGCTGTGCCTACAGCTAGCCAAAAGGCACAGCCAATTGCCCAGGTCTACACAACACGCCAAATGCCGTCGGAAGCCAGCAAAATTAAGCGCGCCAATGAGAGGTGTACCTACTAGTTAGGATCTTGAATAACTAATCCTCAACAGGATGCACGATAAAGTTAATTATCAAGCACTTTTCTGAGTTCTCACAGGAATAAATGATAGATATATGACCGAAAGTGTATGGCCTTTCTGAAAGTTATCGCTCGAGAATTATCTGCAGAACAGCACTCTCTCTGATCACTGCGCTCTGCACCCTACACTAACATGCATATGTCTAGCATGTTAGATTAAACTAAGCACTAAATCATCAATCTAGCCTAGATCATGATCACACATATGCGGAAATAAGTAGTAAGAACTAACCCGGTGAAGACAAATTCGCCATTAGGTCAGTTGTTGGTGACGTAGAAGAATATGCACCGGTACGGCTGTGAAGATGATGCGGGTGATGACGACGACCTTCAGGGCGCCACCTGCACTGTCCTTGGACAGCCCTTCGATGTTCCTCCAGCGCCGGTTAGGATCAGTAATTGTTTAGGGTTTTCAGAGGAGATGAACCGTGCGTAAGATCGTCACCTTCGCACGGGCTCACTTCATCTTGTATATATAGCGCTGAGGAGCTCGGGGGCGTGTCCCATGGTTTGGAAAGCGCCTCCGATCATGACGCATAATTAAGGAAGAGCTAATCATGGGATTAGCTTTTAGCTAGGAAAGTCTTGATTATGAAGGAACTACGTGTATGGTAATGAGGGTGGCAATATCCACGCAACCTTACCTGAGATCAACCAACATAGCAACGTATATCGTGGGATACAAGACGGCTGTCCCCACGTTTGTTGTATTTCTGTACGTAGCGAAGTAGCGATGCGCGATCAAGTGTATCGATAACTCTTCTTTCTACGGTGAATTTGGTAGATATATACATATGGCAAAGTACTGCCTTTGTTTAATTAAGATTGAATATGCATACCTGCGCCTTTTATTCCACGTCGATCTCGACCATCTCTGATCGGTATTTGGAATTTTGGATGGTCAAGACCAATGAAGGTCAGAAATGATGTTCTTCAGTCATCTTGTAGAAAGGGCTAAATTTCAAATAGCTGGATAGTAAGGTACTGTTCTTTTTATGATTCATTTGAAACACGGTAATTTTTTTAGATTCCCAGATTTTTTGCAGCAATCAGACTGACTCTTGTTAGCTTTGCAAACATGCCCTTTAGTTTTGTTTCATAGAAAGTTGCATATGAATCCACTGTCCTCTCTCTCTAGATCTCTGTTGCGAGGGTTCGATCTCTTTGTCCAGTGAAACTGCTGGATGAAATTTTAACCATATTGGAGCCTTGTAAGCATACAGAACAATATTGCAAGATAATCCACGTTCTTTTCATCCCAACCGACCATAAGATATGGGAACGCAAGACTAATTGTTTGGAACGCAGAGGAGATTCGCTTTTGCTACGTACCCACTCGATCCTAAGCATATATGATCTACCAAAAATTGTTTCCTTGGTATTTGTTCTGGTACATGATCATTGATCTGATACAAGATAACTGATCCATTTCTTTGTTCTTGCCGTATGTGCTTCAGCACCTCATGTTGCTACCTCCCCTGCTGGTACACTGGAGGTCTACCATCGTCGTCTGATTACACTAGAGGTGGGCATCGGATCAGTTTTTTTTTTTACAGTAACGTGGCATTGTTGGTATGACCTGACCTGCGTTGAATTGGTTGTACCGGGCCTGTCAACCGGGCACGGTGAGTAGTATAGCACGGCATGGGAAGATGGACCATGCTTGGGCGGCAGTAGAGGTGCACGTCGTGCCGGGCCGGGCCAACCCGACATGGGCTCATCGTGCTTCGTGCTTGAACCGTGCCGGACCTCAACTGCCCATCGTGCCCGCCGTGCCAACCCAGCTCGCTTTCAACGAGCCCAGGCACGGCCTATTTGCGCTTCATACCATGCTAGTCCAGGCCTGGCCCATTTGCACTATTGCGACAAGAGAAAAGGAGTCAGAGACACATAGATTTGAGGCAGTGGACACAAATATTATAGGAAAGAGAACTAAAATTTATTTATTTTTGAATAGTTACGGGGAGCGAAGGGGATGTGTTGAACACAAACGAGAGAGGGGGCAATGAGCGAGAAAGAGAATGAGGGAGACAGGCGAGAGAGATGGACGAGAGAGTGAGAGATTGAGAGAGACGGGTGAGAGAGAGAGAGATATTGAGAGAGACGACAGAGGGAGAGAGAGAGCAGCTTTTTGCACCGTCTCTCAATCTCTCTTAGCTCTCTCCCCTTTTGGCTGTCTCTCTCAGGTGTCACCAAGGAGAGTAGCGTCCATGCTGCTGGGTACATCCATAGCGCTCATGCTTTGTGGATCCGTGACCTTCACACTAGGCTTCTTTCTCATGTCCTAGGTCATCGGGCCTAATACGTCCTCTGTTATAGTGTTGTGTCATGCCGTGCCACCCATTATGCCCCGTTCTCGGGCATGGCACGACCCACTTCATGCTAGGCCTAGCTTTGAATCGGGTCGTGCCCATTGTGCCTCGGACCAGCCAAAAAAGCCTAACCCAAGTGCCCACCTCTAGCTAGCACAGCATGCTACAGGAGGTGCTAGGCATGGCACATGGGCGTCATGGTGGCCCGCGACAGGGCATGGAGGTGGGGTGGGGAGATGAGGATTATCTGGTAGCCATGCTCGCCCGCAGCCATGCTTGCCCATGCCACACGGGCCCAAGCCCAAGCCACACACACCACGTGAGCCCGAGCCACCCATGAGCCAGCCAACATGCTTGCCAACCGATTCACACTCACCGCTTGCAAGCCTACGGCCATTGACGCCACCAATGCCACCATGAGAGGGGAAGGAGGTGGAGGGGAAGCCAGAGATAGAGAAGGAGGGGTTGAGCCGGTGGGGAAGCAAAGGGGCCGAGGCAGAGGGGAAGCTCGAGGGGGAGGTAGAGGTGCCGAGGCGAAGGGAGAGGTGGGAGGGCGAACACATGAGGCGGAGGGGGAGCCTGAGGGGGAGGGGGGGGGGGAGGTGAGGGAGAGCTGAAGGGGCGAGGATGGGAAGCGGAGGGGGAGCCGAAGGGGGAGGCTAAGGTGACGGGGAGTCGGAGGGGGAGGGGGAAACGAAGGGGACGCTAGAGGGGAGAGGAGGGCAGATGGGGTAGGCTAAGGCAGAGGGGCGAGGGTAGGGGGAGGCTGGTTCGGTTGGGAAGAAGGGGAGGGAAGAGGGCAAGCTAGGGCCACTTGGTTGAAGAAAAAGGGAAAAGAAAGAGAAAGAATGAAAGAAAAGAAGGGCAAAAGAAAAAAGGGAGGAAAAGAAAGAAGGGAAAGAAAAAAGAAAGAAAAGGAAAGAAATGAAGAAAAGAAAAGAGAAAAATTGGCAAAGCCGAATTTTTGGTGACAAACCTGATTTCTGTTCGCATGTGGTCAAGGAGTTGATCACAATGGATTTATGCGTTCTCGGCACTCATGGTTAAGAAAATGAGAGAGAGATTGAGACGTGAGAGAGATATTAAAAGAGACGGAGAAGAGAGAGTTGAGAGAGACGGACGAGAGAGAAATTAAGAGACGGATAAGAGAGAGATTGGGATAGACGAGCGAGAGAGAGATGAGAGAGATTGAGAGAGACGGACAATAGAAATTGGGAGAGACAAATGAGAGAGATAGGGAGGGCAGAACGAGCAAATAGCAATAGAGACAGTGAGAGAGAGGTTAACGGGCAAGTTACAAGCAAGTGAACATTATTGGCCATTTTCCTAACCCCATTGCACGTTGTGGAGTATGTGGACCCCGGGTATCTGCATAGCGGGCTGTAAGGACCACCCAAGAGGGGATGGGCCAAGCCGACTACATGAAGATGGGTATTGCTCAGGAGGCAGGCCGCCATGCGCAGCAAGGAAACCCCGAAGATGGAAACCAACCCTGCTTAAGGAAGATACAATTGTAATCCTAACCGATATCATGTATAACGGATAAGGAAAGAGATATATATATAAGGCATGGTCTCCACCTCGTATCCGAGTGGGACTCCTTCTTGTAACCGCCCTCCTCTGCTATATAAAGGGAGGGGCGGGGAGACATCAACAGACGACATCATCAGCTATAAGCTAGCCACATATAATTTCAGAGCACATGACTAGGGTATTATCTCCACCGCGAGAGCCCGAACCTGTATACATCGTGCGTCTTGTGCTACCATTGAGCTTCCAATCCAGCGCTTAGCCCCCTTTTCATTATTGTCGGTAACAAACCTCGACACACGTTTAAACACACCTCACCTTGCACTTAATCTGTAGTTACCAAAGTAGCATTATTAGTTTCTCATAAATGTTTCTTTTTAAATCTGGTGGTATAATTTGTGTTTACTGTCTCAATTCTATACGTCTCCGTCTCCTTTTCTCTCATCGCATTAGTGCAAATGGGTCAGACTTGAGCCGGCATGAATCACAAATAAGCCGTGCCTAGACTCATCGAAGACGATGGGCTAGCTAGGCCGTGACGGCATAGCTCAGTTTAGGCACGTAGGCCCGGTATAGCATGGTGCCCATAAATAGATTACACGTCATCCATTTTTTTTCACCCGTGGACGTCCGCCAATTAGCGCTAGCTTACCAAAGGCAAACGTGCATTACAATGTAAGTACTGTGAGACTCCAACTAGTAATTGAGTACGTATTTATATGTGAACCCATTTCGTTTCGTCCTATCCCCGACCTAGTACGACAAAATTAACCAGAAATTAACACGAATCCCTCCATGCATAGGCACGAGTAGCTAGCTAAGTGTAGAGCTAGGATCGAGAAATCCATCACAGACGTGCACGCACATGAATGTTTCCGGCCTCTCTCTCAACAGTGCACGCAAGCGAGTGCGCGCGCGGCAGCGGCGGACGCAAGCGACCGTCGTCGCTGGGTTCGCGCGACGAGAGGCCGACCGCCGACCGGGCCGGAACCCGAGCATCGTGCTCCGGCCGCGCCCGGCACCGTCCCGTGGCGCCCGCGGACGGACGCGCGCAGCTGTCCCGTGGGTTTTTCTATCCGCGTCTGGATCCTTTCACGGTAGTACTATTGTTTTCAACGTCGGCATAATTTGTAAAAGAGCAGTTTGATCACTAATTTATATTATATTTATAAAGCTCAATAAAATCATAATGTTATGAAGTATTTTTTGAGAAAAATCTATACATATAATTTTTATATACTCAATATAAATATTTAAAAAATATCAATAACCACAATTTAACATCTTAAAAGGACATGCATTTGTTATTGGAGGGAGGAAATACTAAGGGTGCGTTTGGTAAAGCTCCTCAGCTTCAGCTTCTCAAGCTGAAGTAGAGAAGCTGAAGCTGAGGAACTCTACCAAATAAGAAAAAATCAACCAGCTTCATATAGAAATCCGAGGAAGTGATTCATGTTTTTTGACTTGCAGCCTGAGAGCTAAAAAAACATGTTCCCCACCTGATTCATAACCTTCCAGTTATGAATCTTTCCACCAAGTTCATAACTATTTCTTAGACAAGAATCACTTCCACCAAAAAATTGATTCTATAGAAAATTAGGAGCTAGAGTTTTGCCAAACAGTCCCTAAGTACTCCAATATAGTGTATAACTTAGGCTCTATTTAGCAGAGCTCCAAATCCCAGCTCTACCTCAAAAGTAGAAATACTCTGCTCTATTAATTCTACGGATTTTAGTGAAGTTAAAGCTGTGCCAAATTACACCCTTCGAAATCAACTGTCTTTCGTGCATGCAGGACAACGAAGTTGCCACGTCAGCAACATACCATGGCAAGAATCAATGCCACCAGGTCGTTGACTATTTTGTAGCCAGAACCTATCTAAGGCAGGCTTGAAGCCGAACGAAACGACGCATCGATCAGTCGTAATCTTTTGTACTTCCAAAACAAGACAGTTATTATTAAGGGCATTTATAGGTGTATAGACGATGATTGATTATAATACAACTACATATCATCTACAGATAGCATTAAAAGAAAAGTATTCTATAGATTGTCTATATAGTTATGTGTAACGATCTCTTATATAATTAATAGATCATCTATATGATAGTACATATAATATAAAGTTGTCTATAAGACTGTGTGGTAAATAGCAGACAACATCTTTCTTTCTCCTCCATATCATCAAAAATCTTATATAATACATGCTTTACAGACAGCTGATATGGATCACTGTACAGGGTACTGTACTTGATCACTTGAGGCTGTTGGGGCTTGTATATGCTGGTAACTGCTAAGATAGTTGGCTAGCACACTGCATTTGGTCGCTGAAAGATGCGCACATAGAACATGCATGCCGTACCCTCCAACGGTTGCTTTGCCAACTCGAGCTCCATGTGGCGCGGCCTCGATCACCATCTTCTGCAACCACCATTACCTGTCCAAACCGAAAGACCAATCATTCTTTGTACTGAACTCTTCTTTTTGTTCTTTCAGAATCTGTGGTACTCTCTCTCTCTCTCAATCTTAATCTTACGTAATAAGAAGTACTTCTAAATGATATCCTTTACTGGTAGATGTATAATTCTAACTATAGGTGCATGCTCGAAATACAAGAAATTTATTGCTGGTGAAATGATTCTGATACTCCAGAATTCCCATGGAAATCCTACATTTTAGATGGGGCCTTAGTTCCTGGGTTTTCACAAAAACTTCAGGTAAGACTTTAAGACTTAGGAGATGCAGTTAACTTTTATCACTTCTATCTTCGTGATAAATTGTAACCCCCTATGGTCGTAGCTAACAGATAAATTTCACGAGAATTTTATAGAAAATAGTTCATCTCATAATCCTTACCAGACACTTGCAAAATCCTACGATTCGGTCAGCAGTTTGTTTATGCTTACCTTTCTTTTCGGTTTCGAGCGTAAGAAAGTAACGTCGCCAATCTTCGATCGTAACGTGCCTCGGACGATATCGTGAAGTGGAAAATGTGAACTCTCGTCAGCATTACTTGTCGATACTTCTGATCTTTTCATAAAGATCGATCTGTTTGTCTTTTACAAGAAAAGCTGGGTTCTTTCTTTCCCCAGAAAATAAAAGAAAAGCCGGGTTCTTTGTTCAGCTTCTTGCCTTTTGAAGATCTCCACACTGTCCGCTGGCAGAAACCTAGAATTCTTCAAGCAGTGCAAGCCAAAAGAGAAGGAAAAGAAAAGAGGCTCGAAATTAAAGCTGCACAAGTATCTGAAGAACAGGACTTCAGACATCAGTTGTCTGCAAATCTCTACTTGCGACATGAAAATTCTAGGTATGATAATGCCATAATGGAGCGGCATAGCCTTGGCTCAGTTAACGCTTGGCCAACCCGCCCGCGGTCGAGTGCTGTTTTATGTGGGCGCGTGTGGGTGAGTGTGTGTGTGAGTACGCGCTTGTAGCTTGGTTGTTGTTACTTTTTTTTTTAGTGAATGTTAGAGCTTCTAGCCAATTTTTAAAAAAATGCCATAATGGCAAACAATTCTTATTGCCCTGTTTATTTTCCGCGTATTTCACGTGGAAACTATGTGATAACTCAGAGGTTAAAACAACTATATGAGATCAATTTTATACGTTAGATGTCCACAAAACTGGGGACATGGTTCAGATGTTAAAGCTTTGAGATGCTTAATTAGTTACATATGAGTGCTCTAGTACAACTGTCCTCTTAATATAAAGAAATAAACGGTCTGGTTCGGGTGTTTCCAATCAGCATATAATTTCAACGGGTTATTTATCGTTAACAGGTAAAGACAATCATTTAGGCCTCCTGAGAAATCACATCAAGATATAGAGTAGGAGGAAGACCTCCCTAATTATGAAACTTGAGTCCTAATAATAAAAATATAGTAGTAAGCAGTAACTTGTTCATAGCATGTTATGACCTGCGTACACAACAACACAGACATAGACAAGTTAGGCCATACTACAGTTTTCTGGTCTGCTCTGAGCTGCCCTACCATATTAATTTGCCTAAGCAGTTTCTTATAAGTAGTGTAAGTCTCGGATCAAGCACTAACAGAACACGTGTTTCTCTTGATTTCAATGCAATAAAAATGCTATTTGGTATGGTAAAAGTATTTTAGCACGGGTTTTGTTGCACATGCGGGAGCGAATAAGAATCGGACGTATTATAGGAAGCTTCTTACCGTACACGTCAGTGCAATATCGCTAAATAATACATATAGCAATTGTAATCAACATGTGCAAAAAGAAAAAAACAAAAAAAAGGAGTACAATGTCTTCAAAAATTTGGAAAAACTATAAAACTTCTCACTAAAAATTGGATGAAAACCACAGGTATAAAATTGAGATACAATTTAAAACTAATTTATATATAAAAAATAACCATACAACGCTGCAACATCTTAAACATTTAGATGCAACAAATCGAAAACATATTTGCAACAAAACTGAAAAATACATGCATCAATTTCCTCGCTGCAACAATTCAACATCTCTAATGCAACAAAAAATAACTTTGATGCAATAAATCAAAATGGAGACTGCAACAAATGCCTCTTGCGCAAAATTTGTGAAGAGATGTTGCAACAAAATCAAACACTTCCTGCAACAATTATGAAAATGTGCTGCAATAATTTGGAGAAATATCTGCAACATGTGTACCAAAGGGGGGAGGATGTGCGTGTGGTGGCGATGGCGGCTGACTCGGTTCCTCATCTCCTTGCTCCACCATCTCACACTATCACTTCGTCACTAGCCCTACAGTTGTCATCCACCACCCCGCCTCCTCTGGTCTCGGACTTGCTAGATCTGGGGAGCTCCACCCGCTCCTTAGAAGGGGAGACCTCCATGTGAGCTCTGACCGCAGCCAACGAACTCCTCGAGCATGAGCTTGGTGGTCAAACTCCTCGAGTGCAAGCAGTGCAGACAAACTCTGCAAGCTCAATCGTCCGATTTCAAGAATCATTGTGAAGAACGCCCTATCTTGACCACAGCTTTTTATGGATGTATAGAACCTATTACAATCAATGATTTCAAGAATCATTGTGAAGATTCCAACCTTCACCCATTTTTAAGAAGATGGCTCAAAAACCAAGCAAATAACTAAAACCTAGATGTAGTCAAGAATGAGAGAAATCTCTAGTCGAGATGATGTTGGTGATGTTCTTACAAGTCCTATCACCTCTATCCCATGGCCCGAAATCAGCTGGATCAAGAAGAAAACTTTAATAATCAAGATCAACTCAAGAGGGTAAGAAAACCAAACAAGAACTCAATCTAGACATAGGAGAACGATTTGAACTTGAATTTTCATTCGATGAGAAAGGATTACAGCCACTCCTAATGGAGGACAAAGTCCTAAGATGGTCGCGCTTGGTTCTGTTTGCAAATCCTAGTTTTTCTCTCTTGAGCTCTAGTGCTTTTTTTTCCTTCTCCACATCTTCTCCTTATATATTCACAAGAAACCTTAAACATGTCCACTCTCTTTTGGGCAAAACCCGATAACTCAACACTCAACGAGTTTTTCACACATACACACACTTCTCAAAACAGTATCTTCAACACAAACTCCACGAGCCTGAATCCACCATTTTATCCTCTGTGAAGTATCCTTGAACTAAACTACTTAGGCAAGTGCGGTTTTGCAAACCACCTCCGTAGCGATTTTGCAAACCGCCCACTTTAGAGGTTTCAGGAAAATTACCAATTTACCCCTCAACCAACTTCTCTTTTATTTCTTTCACCTTGAAGCATCACCTTCCATGTGACCTCGATGAGTCCTCGCCAAGACTCTCACGTGTCCAGATCTACTGAACTGTCATGGCTTGCAAACGAGGCAAGTCACTTAACGCTCCACATGCCCATCACCACTTATGTCTTCCATGGTCCTTGCCTATCTTGTGCTTTGGTTACATCCAACCATCTCACCTGGCTTCATTGGCCATTCTAGACCTTAGCTTTCCTAACCAAGTTCTAGTTCTCTATCCGTTGACAATAGTTGACTCCAACCCACCTACAAACAATAGACCAAGCAACTATTTCCGGATACAAGTCCTTCTCAACTTAGCCTACATTAGTCACAACTATGCAACATGCAATCCATATTCACCGCGAACTCAACTTGACTTAACACAACACATCTCATCCTTGACGGTCTGACTATAACCAGTCAAACCGTCAAAGCTGATCTGACCGCTTGCACCAACCTAATCAAACCGATACATCTTGACCGATCAGACCGTAGTTCCCGATTTGATCTGACCGCTAGAACCTAAATCTCACCTCAAAATTATAAATTACTAGCTATATACCCGTGCGTTGCAACGGAAACTCAATTTGTGATAAAAAATTTATTTGCAGAGAGTACTAATAGTGGCAAAGGTGAGTAATTAAAGTGCAGTGGCAAATGTGGGTAATTTTGATGAAGTGGCGCAGACAAAGGTGGGTAATTAAAGAGCAGTGGCAAAAGTGGGTAATTTTGATGAAGTGACGCGGGCAAAGATAGGTAATTAAAGAGCAGTAGCAAAAATGAGTAATTTTGATGAAATGATATGGGAAGAAACTCTCACGTTATATATTAGAGCATCTCCAGCAAGGGCCCCTAAAACAGGGCTCCTATTTTGGATTTAGGGACTCCCCTTATTTTTTGGAGTTCTGTTTTCAGAGTACAAGTCCAGCAACATCCCCTAAATCTAGCCCCTATTTTACTTTTTCTCCTATTTTGACATATCCACTATGTATAATCTTCATTAGACACCACTAAAATTCAATCAAAAATATTTGTAATACATAAAACATAAGCATATTAACATTTACAATTTAAAAACATGATATTTAAAATTTAAATTTAAAATTTTTAAAACATGATAAATAGATAAATAGAAACTCCAAACAATGAATCAAACTACGAAGCGCTGTGAATTGCACACAAATGCTCAATAAGATCATTTCGAAGCCTCTCATGTATTTCCCTGTTTTCAATCTCCTGGTGTATCTTTAAAAACTCCATATTTTAAGGTTTAGGGGCTCCCTGAGAATTGGGGCTGAGGAGACAAATTTAGGGGCCTCTTAATTTTAAGGTTTAGAGGCTCTGCTGGAGATGCTCTTAAAGACTCATCATAACACACAAATGACCATCTCATAATCTCACAGAAACAGAAAATAACAGAGCGCTCTCTCTCATGGGCCCAACGCCGCCGCCCACACCCCTAATATAACGGCCGCCTCCTCCCGCCCTCCTCCCCTTCTCATCTCCACACCAACACAACGTACAAACAAACCGCCGCGCTAACCGAAACGCGTAGCAAGAAGCAGACCCCCCTTTTATTTCTGTCTCCTCTGTTTCAAGAAACAGGGAAGCCAAATGGGAGCTCAGGAGGAGGGGATCGGGGTGTTGGGGTGGTGGTGGACGTGGAGGGCGCTGGCCGTCGCGGCGACGGGGGCGTGGCTGCTCCTGCACGTGGCGGCGCGGGTGGCGGACGTGCTGTGGTGGCGGCCGCGTCGGCTGGAGGCGCACTTCGCGCGGCAGGGGGTGCGCGGCCCCCCGTACCGGTTCCTCGTCGGCTGCGTCCGGGAGATGGTGGCGCTCATGGCGGAGGCCACCGCCAAGCCCATGTCGCCGGCCACCTCCCATAATGCGCTCCCCAGGGTGCTCGCCTTCTACCACCACTGGAGGAAAATCTATGGTATGCATGTGATGTGCGCGCGCGTTTGCCAGCTTTTCTCGTCGTTTGCTTGTGCAGGTCTGACGTTTTAGCGATCGATCGATCAATGGATGGATTTTAATGGTGGTCGTGGTGGAGCAGGGCCGATGTTCTTGATATGGTTCGGGCCGACGCCGCGGCTGACGGTCGCGGAGCCGGAGCTCGTCCGGGAGATCTTCCTGACGCGCGCGGAGGCGTTCGACCGCTACGAGGCGCACCCCGTCGTCCGGCAGCTTGAGGGCGACGGCCTCGTCAGCCTCCATGGCGACAAGTGGGACCACCACCGCCGCGTCCTCACCCCCGCCTTCTACCCCGACAACCTCAACGTACGTCGCCACTGCTCGTCCTCTCATGTTTCTTTGGTCGTTTGATCAGTGTGCAATGATTGACACGGCGCGGTGATGTGTCTTTCAGCGGCTGGTGCCGCACGTCGGCAGGTCGGTGGCGGCGCTGGTGGAGAGGTGGCGGGCGATGGCGATTGCCGCCGCCGGCGAGGTGGAGGTGGACGTGGCGGAGTGGTTCCAAGCGGTGGCCGAGGAGACCATCACGCGCGCCACGTTCGGCCGAAGCTACGACTCCGGCCGAGTAGTGTTCCGCATGCAGGCCCGCCTCATGGCCTTCGCCTCCGAGGCCTTCCGCAAGGTCCTCGTCCCCGGATACCGGTACGTCAAGAATTCGAAACCGGAAACCAGTGCTCAAAGCTTCGCCTTTTTGGACAATTTGTCTCAAGTTCGTGCCGGAATTCGATTCGCAGGTTCTTGCCGACCAAGAAGAACCGGTTCTCGTGGGGTCTGGACAGGGAAATCAGGCGGGGCCTGATCCGGCTCATCGGCCGGCGCAGCAGCGACGCCACCGAGGAAGACGAAACCGAGCTCAACAACAAGGGCAACGGCTTCCGGGACCTTCTGGGGCTCATGATCAATGCCGGCGGCAAGAAGGCGCCGGCGATGCCGGTGGAGGACATGGTGGAGGAGTGCAAGACGTTCTTCTTCGCGGGCAAGCAGACGACCACCAACCTGCTCACCTGGGCCACCGTGCTGCTCGCCATGCACCCGGACTGGCAAGACCGCGCCCGCCGGGAGGTCCTCGCTGTCTGCGGCGCCGCCGACGAGCTCCCCTCCAAGGAGCACCTCTCCAAGCTGAAAACGGTATGCCACCTCAGCACCACAACACCACAACCACTGTTTCGAACAGTTCATCAGTTCTTTTCCCAGAGGCATTTCGGTAACTTTGCTATGATAAAAAGTTTCACGTTGTTTGTTCTCCCTGTCCTCATCCAGCTAGGGATGATCCTAAACGAGACACTGAGGCTGTACCCGCCGGCGGTGGCCACCATCCGCCGGGCTAAGGTGGACGTCAACCTCGGCGATCTGACGATCCCACAGGACACAGAGCTGCTCATCCCAATCATGGCGATCCACCATGACGCCAGGTTCTGGGGACCCGACACCATGCAGTTCAACCCCGCAAGGTTCGCCGGCGGCGTGGCCCGGGCGGCGAAGCATCCCCTAGCCTTCATACCATTCGGGCTAGGGTCCCGGATGTGCATCGGCCAGAACCTGGCCCTCCTCGAGGCCAAGCTCACCGTGGCAATCCTGCTCCAACGCTTCGAGCTCAAGCTCTCCCCCAACTACGTGCACGCACCGACGGTCCTGATGCTGCTCTACCCGCAGTACGGCGCGCCAGTGATCTTCCGGCCCCTCTCACCTCAGCCGTCCAATGCGAGCTAGCTAACCCAGTAGGAAGTAGGAATTAGTAAATTTCACAAAACTTTGCATTTTTGTATATACTATTAGAAAACTACATGTTTTACCTTCTATTTCATAAAATTACAGATGTCAAAAAAACTTGTATTAAAAAATTAGACGTTTTATAATTAACTATTTTTCTTACAATGGGTTTGACAATATGAACCTACATAACAACCTTAAATACAAGTGAAACGGGAAATGGTGGAGTATAAGGCTGTCACGTGAGTCCACACTGTTAGATCTATTATAAGTAACAATCAATTCAAAAATCTGTAGTTTTGTAACATAAGTTCTTCTAAAATCTAGAGTCATATTAAATATAAACTAAAACATATAGTTTTCCTCCGAGAAACTTTTGAACATTTCAATGTAATAATGTATAGTTTTCTGATAGTCTGCACCGTACCACAGCGTGAATATGCCTGGTGACAGAAAAGCCAAGAAACCACTAAACAACTGCTTGGCATGGCCTCTGCTTTTGGGCCGGCCGGTCGGTTGCCGAAAATGCCCTCCCTAACAGACTACATCAGAGCAGGATTTCTAGGATTTTGGAGGCACAGAGCAGGAGAACACCGGCCCCACCTCCCCCTGTTGGGCTGCTTCCCTTTGTTCTCTTCTCCCTCCATGGATTCTGTGTGTGTGCATCCGTGTACAGTTCAATCTATTCCGGTTGTTCTTTACAGGAAACAAGAGCCCAGAACAAGGGGGGAGGAAAAAGATCATGGGGATGGGATAATATTTGTGTTCACCGTGCCTGTAACACGGTTTTCCATTCCAGCCTCGTGCTCCTCTCCTTTTTGCGTTCGTGGTTGGTTGGTGTATCGGTGCGTGTCTGGTTGTGTGTTGACAGTTCATTGTTTGTAGAATCTCTAGTGTAGGAATACCTTTGTACGATCTCGGTTGATGTTCTGTACAGATGCGCTAGACGCTAACCCAAGTCTACTGTGCAGCCAGTATGTCACCTGTCGTGATGCCTCTTGCTCTTCTTTTCCGTTATAGTACTAGCGTCTCGTAAACAGATTGTATGTGCATGCAACCTTTTCATCTCGTCAGTGAGGTGTAATTCGAATTGATCACTTTACTAGTGTCTTCCTATATTTTTTTTTCAAAAATAGCTCACCTTCGAAAAAAATTGTAAATTTAGCCTCAGGAGCATAGGAAGAAGAGGTGCTACGGAGGGGAGTACGGGAGGTAAGAGACGCGGCAGCAGTCAGCGAGCGCAACAGCAAAAGGCTGCTGCATCTTCGGAGCATAAGAGGAGCTGACGCTTCCTGAGCGTGCAAGCGGTTGGCATGCGCGAGAGAGGAGTTAGCGAGCGTGTGAGGAAGGGGTGCCCTAGAATGAGAGCGTGAGAGGTGTTTTCATGGTAGTGAAACATAGAACATGCCTTCTATAATGAGAAATAGATTATATTTATAAATTATTTTCGAATGAGCCATTTTTTTTTAAAAAGAAAGGGCCGGAACAAACGATCACTCTGTGTAATTCACGCAGACAATTTTTCTTCTACTTATTTTTCACCGGAGAAACGAACAAATGTACCACGTAGTACTAGTGTACCACTTAGCTGTTTGGTTACGGAAAGGAGGGGGAGAAAAGGAAGGAAGCTGCGCACCTACGTCGGGAATATTGGGTGTGGATCAGATCAGGTCAGATCATACTGACTGACGTTGCCGTGGCCGGTAAAATCCACAGACACAAGTCACGAACCGGCCGGGGGGAAATCATAGTTTCTCTGTCTCCCTGTGCCGTTTTCTTTTATTTAAGGGGATGTTAGTCTTTTCTTTTGATTCTAGATTTTTGCTTTAAAAGCAGAATAAAAAATAAACACTCCGATTCTAAAATTCGATTCTCACAATCCAGCTCATCTACATACACTAGAATCTACAATCCAATTTATATGTGCTTTTATATTCCAGTTTTTGGAGATTCAGCTTCTCTACAACCATAATCTAGAATCAGCTTGTAGAGAATCCAAAACTAAAACAAACAGGCACTAAATCTTGCCTTTTTGCGTATGTATTTGCAAGTAACGTCGAGATTTCAGATTTCAGTTGGAGGACGAGATTCCAAATTTCAACGGAATAGAAAAATTAAACTGCTACAATTGTTTTGGAAATTTCACCAAAATTTCGGGTATTTTGACCGGTTTTATTGTTTTTGGAACGAATTTGGCGCAAAATTGTTTTAGAGAATTATAATGCCATTTATGAGAATATATATAAAAATTTTGCAATAAACTCAAAAACCCACTAGAGGTCCGTTGGTAGAGCAGACGGAGGGCTAGAGTATATGAGAGGTCTAGGGTTCGAAACACGGTTTGAAATTTTGTTTTCAGTTCACATCTCAGAGGTGGGCGAAATTCAAAATTTTAGTGATATCTCAGAATTTTGGATGAAATCAGGTCAAAATTGAAAAATCAAATTTGAAATCCAAAATTTTTGAAACAAATTCGGGTGAAATTATCAAAATTTTGGCCGAAATTGTTGAAATCTTGGCGAAATTTAACCGAGTGAAAAGTGGTCAAAACAATGTTAAAACTTTTTGAAATTTTGTGGATGGTCTTGACACATCACTAATATTGCCATAAAAATTTTAGATGATGATCAAGCTTGATGAAGTTTTAAAAATTCTGATAGTACTACTGTTCTGATAAAAGGCTGATCGATAAATTCAACCAAACAAAAATTATGCAAACCTCTTTAGAAAATTTTGAAAATTTTTGTGAATGGTTCAGACACATCAATAATATTCTCATAAAATTTTTTGATGATGATCAAGCCTGAAGAGTTTTGAAAAATGTGAGAGTGCTGCTTAAGGCTGACCGGTAAATTTCAATCGAATGAAAAATGTTTCAAACCAAGTTAGTAAATTTTTAAAATTTTGTTGGATGGTTCTGATGCATCACTAATATTTATATAAATTTTTAGACAATGATCAAGCTTTAGAAATTTTCAAAAATTATGAAAGTGCTACTGTCCTAATAAAAGCCTTATGGTACTACATGTATTGCTTCTGTAGATTTGATCGAGCAAACAAAACAATTTTATAATTTTTGAAACTTTTAGAAAAATATTTTAAGGCAATTCTTAAGCTCTCCTAAAAAGTTTGGATCATGATCACACTCAAGCGAATTTATAAAATTCTGACACGATTACTGTGTTAGTTATGTTCATTCTGTTTTTGAATTTATAAATATAACACATGAAGTTCAATTATTTTGAAAATATTTATGTATTATTATAGACTACTAAAGATAGTACCATAAATTTTTTAGAGTGTGAACGAGATTGTACAATTTTATAAAAATATAATAGTGTTTCTGCTATTTTTATAAGACATCTTAAAATTTTAATTTTTCAACAAATTTTCATAGAAGACGACATTCTTAAGGGTTATTAACCCAAATCCCATCCTTAAAAGTCAAAAAATTTGGTCAAAATACCCAAGATTTTGGTAAAATTTGATTAAATTTCTTAAATTAATGTAGCAATTTGATTTTTTTTTTAAATTATCTTGCTGGGATTTTGACTCTCATCACGGCCAAAATCTGAAATTTCAGATGAAATTTTTGAAATTTCATCAGGATTTTGATCTATGGTTCGAAACCTCAATGTGACATTTTTTTCTTTCATCGCTGCTAGAGCAAAAATGCCAAAAATTAATGGCTAGGAATCGTTCACCATGGGTCTTGAACCCACAACCTCGAGTCTAGGGAAAATTGATATAATACCACTGCCAAGAGTGGTGCGAGCCAAAATGCCACCCTCGACGTTGTCTTTGTTAAAATGCCACTCTCCTCGTGCCCCTTCTCGCCAAAATGCCATTTCCGATTTTCTGAAATGAATTCCGCACCTGGGGGCAGTCCTAGCCATGGGAAATGACCGTCGTGCCCCCGATCAGACCAGTTCTTCAGTTCAAAATTTTTTAGATTCTGACATGCTGTGGCTTTGATTGGGTTCCAGGTTCCTGCCCTTTTCGAGTTCGAGCGAGCGCAGCAGCAGCCATGTCGGGGCGTGGCAAGGGCGGCAAGGGGCTGGGCAAGGGCGGCGCGAAGCGCCACCGCAAGGTTCTGCGCAACAACATCCAGGGCATCACGAAGCCGGCGATCCGGAGGCTGGCTCGGAGGGGTGGCGTGAAGCGCATCTCGGGGCTGATCTACAAGGAGACCCGCGGCGTGCTCAAGATCTTCCTGGAGAACGTTATCCGCGACGCCGTCACCTACACGGAGCACGCCCGGCGCAAGACCGTCACCGCCATGGACGTCGTCTACGCGCTCAAGCGCCAGGGCCGCACCCTCTACGGCTTCGGCGGCTGAGGGCCGATTGGCCGTGGCAAAAGTCTTGGCTTCGTGGTCAAGAAGTTGGAGAGAAGGCGAAGAGGAAAAATTTCCAGCTGATTTGGTTCTGTACTTAGTTTCATAGTGGTGGACCTGGTGGTAGTAGTAGTAGCAGTAGTGGTAGCTGGTTGCTGGATTGGATCGTTCTAGAGCCTGGGTAAGTGGGGGGATGGAGCTGTATTGCAAAGTTTATTGAGCGTTTGCTAATGAGTTCTGAACTTCTATTGTGCAAACCTGGATGTTTGCCGAGATATTTGCTTCAGTATTAACAAACCTGGGCCATTTGCTGCGAATCTTATGCTACTGATCTTCTGCTTGTTCATACGGTGATTACGATTTATGTGTCTTGCTCTGAGTTGCGCTGATGTTTCTGTGTTCTTGTGGTTGTTTAAGTCGGGTCAAAGCCACAGCATGTCAGAATCTAAAAAATTTTGAACTGAAGAGCTGGTCTGGTCGGGGGCACGACGGTCATTTTCCGTGGCTAGGACTGCCCGCAGGTGCGGAATTCATTTCAGAAAATCGGAAATGGCATTTTGACGAGGAGGAGCACGAGGAGAGTGGCATTTTAACAAAGGCAACGTCGAGAGTGGCATTTTGACTCGCACCACTCTTGGCAGTGGCATTATATCAATTTTCCCTCGAGTGTAAGCCCACTGTGGGACATAGTGGCTTTACCAACTAGAGGCCTGGTGAGTACTTATATTTTTTTCCATTTTTTTCTAGCCCTAGGAGAACATTTCACATGAGGTTGAAAATCATCGAAATTTTAGTGATTTCGGAAATTTTGGTTTCAAATTTATTGAATTTCAAATTTTATTTTTGAATTTCGTCTAGATTTTAACCTCCTCCGAGATGTGATTTAAAAACGAAATTTGATACATTTCTGTATTTGTAAATTTAGACTTCTGCCATGCTCAAGGAGCGCGGAAGGTCATCGGTGCCCCAGGAGCTCAGATGACCAAGGGAGAAGTGCATGGCTCACCGCGACAGGATCCTTTCCGTGCTCTCGAAACGTTGCAACGACTCCTTGCTCACTCCAGCTTCTACTCCTATGGTTCATCGTTCTGCTGTGGCACTGGTGACTTTCTACGCTTTCGGAGCATGGGAGGATACGGCTGTCACATGTTGTCCTTTCTGTGATGGAAAGAAATCTAAATTTGTAAATATGTAAACAAATAGTTAGATTTAGGAAAAAAAGAATTGCAATGCTAGGGCGAGAAAAGGGCTACCCCAACGTCGGATGGCGTAACAAGACGACTCAGACGGGACGGGACGCGACGTGTGGTTCCGCACGCAAACGCAACCGCCAAATCGGGGCGGGCGGGGCGCTCAGCTCTGACGCGGAAGGGTGCAGCTGCCGGGCGGGGCAGGCTCGGGGAAGGAACGGCGCGGGACGCGCGCCACGTTTCTGTCGCGCGTGTACGGGAAGCCTGCCTGCCTACCTGCCGCGGCTCCCTCCCGTCCAGCATGCGGAGCGTGCACCACATGCCGCGCTGCACCGCATGGCATGCATGCCCTCTGCGTCGTGGCGTGGTACGGTGGATATGGCTGCCTCTCCGATCGTCGTCCATCATTGGTAGAGGTGGGCGCTCGGGTTGAATTTTGTTTGGACCGATCAGAACGCGACGGGTACTGCCTGGTTTAGAGCCCGGTCTAGTAAGAAGTGAGTCGTTCCGTATCGGTGTGACATTATAATACGAGTCGTGCTGGGTCTGAGAATCAGATAGGATAGACGGCATAGTCCGGCACGACTGTAGCACAAATCATGTTGAGCCCGATGATTTAGGGTATGAGAAAGAAACCCAATATAAAAGTCACCGATCCACAGAACATGAACGCCATAGACGCACCAAGCAACATGAACGTCACCCTATTGCCGACACCTGAGAGAGACGAGCAAGAGGGGAGAGAGAGCTGAGAGAGATTGAAAGACAGTGCAAGAAATTGTTCTCTCTCGCCCGTCTCTCTCAATCTCTCTCGTTTGTCTCCCTCACTCTCTTTCTCACCTATTACCTTTTTTCTCGCTCGTGTTCAACACATTCTCCTCGCTTTCTGTAATTGTTCAAGAATAAATAAATTTTAGTTTTTTCCCATAATATTTGTGTTCATTTTCTCAACTCCATACGTCCCGAGCTCCTTTTCTTTTGTTGCAATAGTGCAGATGGGCTGGACCTGTACCGGCACGGCACGAAACGCAAATAGTCTGTGTTTGGGTTCATCGAAGGCGAGCTAAGCCGGCACGGCACGGCACAGTAGGCACAATGGTCCATCGCAGCCCATCACAATTCAGGCATGAAACACGATAAGCTCATACCGAACTGGCTCGCCACGACATAACGCCCACCTCTAATCATTAGCCGCCCTTGCCACCACCGCTCGCAGCTAGCGGTTCCTTCCTGGGTTCATCTCCGGCGTCCATGTCGGATCGGATCCGACGGCCGTGGTTCAACCATCACTAATAGCAGACATATATATGGTGTGTGTGGCATAGATGCATTGGACTGCCCTGCGGTTGGAATACATGGATCACGGTTCATTTAGTCAAATTAGTTAGATTTAATTTCTACCACTCACCGTATAATACAAGTATAATACACTGTAAAATTTCTCTTATTCACAGGCTTTGGCTCAACACTACATCTACATAATAACTCCAATCTAAATAGCGTGTCATCCTGTACAAATGTAACATAAATAAGTAAAGAGCATTGTATCAATACTTTCCCTCCTAATACAACTTGTACTAATCATTATCTATCATTCATTCATACTTTAATGTTTGTGCAGCTATCAAAAGAAAAAGCATTAAAATACCTCTCATAAGTAAAATCGTAGAAGCACTGTCCATAAATAAATAAATATGCGCAGCTGTGCAGCAAGAGACCTAAACTAGCTAGTTCGATCTCTGATACAGCAACACTACACTACCACATAGGATAGTCTGAAATGCACGAAATTTTTTTTTTTCGAAAGGGACAACACGAGAAGGTGCTGCGCATTTCATTAAGAAGAAGGGAAGAGCAATGATGGGTTCTGTTTTTTAAGGAAAAAATCGTACCCATGAAAAAACCTTACAACTAAACGCCACTGAACACTAGACGCATAAAATTACATGTACATACAGAAAATAGAAGAAAAAACCACCCAACCAACAATTACAATTGGACTCCTTACTAGTCCGCCGACTTCCAAGACAGGGCGTGGGCATGGGTTAGTACTGCGTCTCTGATCATTGTGGCCACCTGTTCTGATGTTGCATATATGCCCTGAAAAATACGACGGTTTCTCTCTAACCAGAGATTCCACCAGAAGTAAATGAGAAGGCCATCAACTTCTCGTCTCCTTCCTTTGTCAAATTTGGTTCGAAGTCTTCTCCACCAAATGTACACCGATCCCTAGAGGCTCAAGTTCTGGCTTGGCCCCAAATGCACGAATTGTCAAAAATGCACGAATTTTTTCGTAGAGTAGGTTGCTAAAAGATGGTCGGTCCCAAGATTGCAGTGGCCATTATTTGTGCCACCACCGTCCAGCCGGCCGGTGAAGTAGAGAAGCTACATAGTATGCAGAAAAGTACACATCCTTACCGCCATTGCAAATCATTGGTCCATCAACGCATCGATGATTGATGGGCAGAGCAGAGCTCAGCAATACACTATGTAATCCATAGAAGTGTACTGCAGTACTGGATCAAGACCAGCTAGCATCATTGCGACTTGGATCACCCAGTGGACCAGCTAGCATCATTGCATTGGCTTACCTCATCAAAGTTCACCATGATCATCAAACTGATAAGCCCATGCATTCTCTACAATGCAACCTGATATGCTGCAATGCAGGCAGCACATTCAAGAGATCAGCAGCTCTGTACACACAACAACATAAGTGCAGCTAATCTTTGTTCAGTTCTTGTGTGGTTGGCCGTGCATTCAGTTCATAAGTCGTAGGACCTCCCTTTGAGGTATCCAACAATTTGTCTCTGGTTTTAGCCTTTTAGGGACTAAGGAGGTCTCAAGCTCAAAGATGAAAGATGCGATATACATGAACGAGATGAGATATGGACCTTGTCATGTGCTTTAATTCTGGTCCCCTGGAGAGGCATGTGGCACAGTAGAAATAGGATATATTCTTTGTTGCTTCCTGCATGTAGTAATTGCTGCAAGTCTCTGCAACAGTTCTTCGTATGTATAAATAGAGAGGGCGCCCATGTGAAGCAGTTCTGCAGTAATAGAGAGGGCGCCCATGTGAAACAGTTCTGCAGTGCATTATTAACTCCCATGTAGATTGGCCAATTCTGGGTCCATGCGCTTTAATTTGTTTTGGACAGTAACCTCAAACGGTTCAGCTCATTTCCTAGGATGGGTAGCTTGTTCCTTGCTTTAAGGAATAGCAAACTTATGACCAAAAACATGACATGTTTACCTTTCTAGAGACAGATGTGAAGTAACAATGGTTGTAGCAAAGCAGCTGAAGTTGTTCAGTCAAGGAGCTTGGTGTTTCAGAACCAAAATTAGCCTTTCAACCAAGGGAAGAGATGGCAGGTAGGAAGCAAGAGGTCCCTTTGGTGCCTTAAAAGCAGGCACCAGCACTTGTCCATTTTGTTCAGTGCTCACTCTGATTCTGATGTCTCAAGCAATTGCTATACCATCACCAGCCAACAATTGTGTACTAGGGACACATCTCATGCTTTTTTTTTTGAGAGTTCAGCTATGGCATAGTAGAGTACGATTGATGCTAACGTTGCATGAATCACGATTAATTCCATTCTAGTTCAGTAGTCGCGATTCCAATCCTAGAATTTAGGTCTGCATTAAACATGGCAAATCCACAAAGCAGAAAAATTAGTAGACCTAACTCACATGAATAAAGAAAGCAATCTTCAGCATGAGTTATCTTGCAGCAACAAGCTGAGGTTCTTCCACTAGTGTAGAACTCTGAAAACTAGACTGAATGGGAAACAGAACATCTTTTAGTTATTGCATAATAATTTGCATACAACTTGAATTGAATTGAGCTATAACTACAGGTAAGACAAACTTGTACTAAACAACTGCTGCTCAACTCTCAATCAGTGTTCTCCAGGCCCTTCTGCCTTCTGATCATAAATGGCAGTTGAATGAATGCTGATGCTGTAGTGAATTTTGTGAGATGTGGCATATCATCAAGTGCAATTAAGGAGTTCGTTGCCTTCACATCAGTGCAGACTTCTGAATTCCAATGCAATGATCAGTGAAAGAAACATGTGATGCAATCATTCAGGATGAATTAATCAGATGTCACTTCAGCTATCCACTCGGGAAGCAACAATAACGAAATATATGTTGCCTGGAGGTATGGATGCTTAATTATTCATAAGAAAAACAAGATCAAGGACAATTTAGTTAGTACTAAATGGAAAATTAAGGATGATCAGCACATGCGGCATGGCATCGAACACAGGAACTCCCCAAAAAATAATTGGAGTAAAAATGATAATCCGTGCACTATAGGGATGGATGGAGCTGGCACGCGTTAACCGACAAAATGGAGGTTGACCCTAGTTTAACTCACTCGCTAATTAAAGTTGAAATTTATAAATCGCCATGCTAGTGCACTTGTATCCAAGATCCAGTAAACGTGGCACATGCAGAATTAGCTAGTGGAGCACCACTTAATTCATTATAATATGGGAAAAAGTCTATTTGATCCCTGAACTATCGAGATGTGTCTACTCTACCCACTAAACTATAAAACCGTCTAAATAGCACCCTGAACTATGCAAAACCATCCAAATAACCCTTGAGGCTGTTTTAGAGGTGGTTTTGCTACCGTAGCAAATGGCGTCCTCAAATACATGGCAATGACTCAACAAATCAGATGGGATCCATATGTCAGAGAAACAACACATTCTTCTACTCTTCTTCCACATTATCTCTCTCTGTCCTTTATTTTCCCCCTTCTCGATTGTTGGAATCCTCCTCCACCTGAGGTTGCCGGCCATGGCAATTGCTGTTCGAATCCATATATATGGCCGAGAAGTTCCAATTTTGCTTCCTTCTATTTTAAATTTGGCCGATAAGTTTCAGTCTGTTGATTAGCCGAATTTAAATTTTAAAGTTGTAATATCTTTTTATATCTTAAAGTCCAAGTTGTATACATTTAGGAGTTGAATCTGAGTCAGTTTAGATATATTTTGGACGTGCATTGTACACCAATATAAGGACTAGGGGCACACCCAGGGGCGGATCCAATGTACTAATGTTGGGGTCAAGTGACACCAATGGATTTTGGTATAGCCAATAGAGTATCTTTGCTCAATAGACACTGACCCTAGTGGCAGATTGGCCTGGACCCCAACCCCAGTGCACTCACCTCCCCGCCGGCCGCCGCATGTCAGCGATGACCCCGGCGATCAATTTTCCTGGGTCCGCCCCTGGGCACACCCCATTGTAGAGAGGAGATTATGCATGAGAAATAAGAAAATGGCATAGTTGGTTTGTGGTGCCATTGAGTGTGTGGTGTGCATACCAGTTTTCCATCTAGGGTTTGAAGTTATTGTGCAAGTCAAGGTGTTAAGTTCCTTGGAATGCCAATTGTGTACGGTTCAACTCTCCAATTTATGGTAAAGCTGGTGCATGGTTTGGAAGTCTTCATCGGCTTGTTTCTAGATTAGGGCTTCTTGATATGAGTACAACCGATCTACACCAAGTTATAAAGAAAGGAGGAGAGGAGGTACAAGGAGGGCTTGCTACTGTTCGATCAAGGAGGATGGCTAGGGGGAAGTGTGCATATATCACTCCTAACCGAAACCCTAATTCAAGTGATGGCCGCAAGGAGGAGGAAAACTATTGTACCGTGAAAGATCGGACCATGTAACGTGTCAACCCTAGTTGACTCGTATTACCGCTTGAGATCCTATGGCCCATGCATCCCAATGGATCTGGCAGCGACGAGCTCTAGAAGGCAGATATATATGGCGATGTTGTGCTTGGGGACAGTCCACCGAGACGAGGGCGGTGGCAAGCTCTTGAGGACAGAGGAGAAACAATGGTGGTGAGAACTGATGGGAGATGATGACGAACTGGCTGGCATGGTGCACATTGAAATAGAGGTTGACCAGTGGGCTTAGATCTGACATGCGCCACTACAAAGCACAACAGCTTAGATCTAGCACCAACCCTACCTAGAGTTGGGGAAGAAGGCACATGACGATGCTGGTCTGCACCGTCCCTAATCCGTTGCCACGTCACCACATCTCGCCGTCTTCTACCTCATCAACAGTCGCTGTACCACCGTCGACTCCCACCGGATCGAGAAGGTGAGAGAGATGAGGTTAGAAGTGAAATGGAAAATATTTTAATTCTTGACATGCGGGCCTATTGTCTAAGAAACTTTTATACATTTACTTTGCTAACTCACTCCGTGTATTCGTCCATGTCATCTGTCACATTGGTAAAACCACCTCCAAAACTGTCTTAGGGACGGGTTTACATAGTTTATAAACCAGTTTATGGAGCTATTTAGATAGTTTTGTATTTCAAGGGTAGATTATATATACCTCAAATAGTTCGGAGGGAGGCAAATAAACTTTTTCCTTATAATATATCCTACACAATCTCGAGTAAATACCTCCACGTTTGCAGCTCAAGCTACCTTCTAATCACATGCCCCGTAGTTTAGTTAATTTCTTCACTAGCATAGTAAACCCCTATTTCGATGGTAGGCTAGCTAGTACTTTCCGTTGCCCTAGATTCTTGCTAATCTGTCCCCAAAGAACACGTGCTGCTTTGACAAGGACAGGGAGAACTACCTGTACTTTCACAGACTTCTCCGGCTGCAAATATAACGAGAGGCGAGCAGTGGAAGCTACGATGCTGAAGAGGTAGCGCTCCCAGCAATCGAGCATGTAGAGGCCGAAGGTGACATTGTACAGGTGGATCTTGCGCCCGATCCAGTTCATCCTCCTCAAGAGACCCGACACCGCAGATCCCTCCCTCGCTCAGATCCGAAAGACGCGGCGGGGTGTTGGATTTTCGGGGGACGAAGAAGGCGTTGTGTTTAAGGGAACGGGGACTGACTCCCTTCAGAGGATCTCAACCGATCCTGTCGGTTCGTTTCTAAGCCAACGCTTCGGATGTAAACGTCACTAGTAGTTTTGGTTATTTATTATTTCTAGAGCCAAATTAATTCAATTTAAGTATAACAAATTGATAAAAGAAGAAGATAATAAATAAAACACAATTAATGTTTAAAAATATAAAGAGAATTGACATACGTAGCATAGCAGAGCTATTGTAACTAGAAAAATAGCAGTTAGTATAGCGGTTATAGCAATTGTCGTTGTGTTCACAAAATTTTATTCAATCATGTCGCGTTTTATGTCTGAATAAGCTATTGTGGGTTATTTAAATCATTGTGTAAAAGAGTTAACTTGGAGATGCTATATTTGGACTCAACAGATATTTTGTACTGCTACAACTCACTTTAGAGAAGCAATGTGGACTAATTCTACCGCCACTCCACGTGGGCCACATGGGCTTTCATATTAATGGGCCAAGATATTACACCAGGGTGACACAACGGCACTAGCAGGGGAAGGCATGGGGAAGGAGGCGTTGATGGCATGAGATGGGCAAGGTGGGTCGGGAGGAAGTGAGGATGGAGGAGGGAGAGGAGTGAAGTCATTCTAGTGTGGGGATCCGCCGGCGAGGGCTTAGTGGACACGCGGGGAGAGTTGGAGGTGACAGAACATGTGGTGAGGAGGGGAGTTGGAGGGGAAGAGGTGGCGTTGGGTGGAAGAGAGGGAAGGTAGGGGACTCAATCTTTTATTCAACTAGGGTAAGCACCTCCACTGAGCGCATCCGGCTATCCAATCCAGATCCTATAGCCGAAAAAAGGTGACATGTAGTTATATAGCTAAAACGATCGACATTTGTAATCGGTATATAAGTGCTCACCCAAATAAATAAATAGTTTCTCCAATATAAATACTCTTGTGCAGACGAGAACTAGAGTTCAAAAGGTAGTCCAGCGTAGTTGCATTATCATTGTTGTATATACTAGCTAGCTAGCCAGCTCATTGCTGCTGACAAATTGAAACAACTCACACTTTTATTAGTGCAAAAGAGATCATCAACAATATAAATAACACATATGATTAAAGTAATCAAGAAAGATTGATCATCATCAAATATAATGACTCATATAAAATCAAAACATTCAACTGAGCATAATTAACATTCCATTCAATTAATAAAAGGGATTTGATAAACATCAACCGGATGTTTTTTTGGTTGAAATCACCCAAATCTAGAACCATTGGATCATTTGATCCAATGGCCCGGTGAATTTGGATCCGATCCTATTATTTGATCCAATGGCCCGGTGAATTTGGATCCGATCCTATGATTTGATCCAACGGCCCGGTGAATTTGGATGTTCGGGAGTATCGATTACATCCGATCGTATGATTTGATCCAACGGCCCGGTGAATTTGGATCCGAAATCCAACGGTTCTAGATTTGGGTGATTTCAACCAAAAAAACATCCGGATGATACCTATACACTCCCTTAATAAAATGTCATACAATGGTATCAATTACAATGTACATGAATATTCAATTACATAAAAAATAAAGGTTACAAGAATGTTTGAGCTTCCTAAAAATTAAGCTCTTGTAGACCTCCGGCTCAATTCCTGAAAATTGTTAGTCAATTATATATATAATCAAGAGTCAAATAAAGCATAGATGAAAAAGAATTAGGTGTGTCATCAGACCCATACGAGATTGGTATTGCTCATCAAGATATCTGACTATCTAGAGTTAGTCGGCACCTCTCGCTAGTTAGGGTTTCATCATCCGGTGTAAAAGAAACCTGTAATTGTTGGGTAACTGTAGCCATACAAAAATAGTGCCCATTATATCTCATGATAAAAAGATAAAATCTATGTAGTAAAAAGGTAAAATACCAAGATTAAGAGGGGAGCCAGAATCATCCTTCCCCATACCATTCATCCCCAAATGCAACCAAAGCTAGGAAGTAAAGCAAGCCAAAACTAAGCAAGCAAGCTAGTCAGAACAATCTCCCCAGTCCCACTTCTTTTCTCCATACACTACACCAAGCTAAGTAAGCCCAGGGCCAAGATTACGGTTAGGACCAAGAGCAAGACTAGAGCAGGAGCAAGAGGCCAGGGAAGCCAGGAGTAAGACCACACCATCCCCAAACCCGGGGCAAAGCCACCACCACCAAACCAGGAGCAACCCAGCAAGCAAAGCCAAGAAGCCAGAAGAAGGAGGCCAAGATTTCGGCCACCTCATCATCAACCTCAACCCCCAAACCTCACCACCTCACACCAATTCCTCCTCATCATTTTCACATTTTAGGTAAGCTCATTCATCCATTGGCCAACAATAACAACACAGAACATTCACAGTGAAGAACCCAAATATATAATAGTTAGCATAGAAGTCACCATGGTCTCAGCGAGTGGTTGTAGTAGAGGTGGTGCCGTGCCTGCCCGAGGACTTCTCGCACTCTCCAGCGTACAAGGGACCCTCGAGTGTCATCGCAGCACCTCCAACCCACTAGAAAAACATTAGTGAATCATCAACAACCGGAATAATAGCAACTAAATAAAAAAAATAGATTATCATGCAAATCAATTAAGCACTCCTCAATAAACAAACTTGAACTTGGATGATGTGGCATAGAGGGGAAAGACACCTCCCTAGCCATGAGCAGCCACTAGGGCGGTGCCATGGACCGACGGAGGAGGTCGTCTTGGCTCAAGCGGGGCGTGAGGCTAAGCGCGTGTGGAGGGTCGGAGAGGCCCGACGGAGAGGGCGGACCTCACGGGCTCAGGTGAGTGGGCCTAGGAGCTCAAGGAGCAGGGTGCAGGTGTTGGTGGCTCGAGGAGCAGGTAGCTATGGCCGGGGCGCTAGCGAGGCAGCGCCGAAGGGGCAAGCTTGTTGTGTTGGGTGGAACAGATGGCGTGGCCGCGGGTAGATTGGCCTGGGGTAGGAGGCCAAGAGAGGGTGGCATAGGAGCGGGCCAGACCCGGCGCAAGCGCAGGTTGGACCCAATGCGGGGTGACGTCGATGTGAGACAGTGGGGACCGAAGGCTGGGAAGCGACAGCATCAAGCCAGAGGGAGAGGTAAGGTGGAGAAGAAAGAAGGAATGAATAGGGATGACCAGATGGGAGAAGAAAAGACAATAAGGAAAAAGAAAAGGGGAAAAAAGAAAAAGAAAAAGAGGAATAAAAAGAAAAGAAAATAATAATACTGAGTATAACAATAAGAATAATAATATCATAATAAAGGCTAATATAAACAGGTGATTAAATAGAAAATCAAACACTACCAATAACTACCATAACGATTAAAATAAGGAAAGCCATACCTAATCCAATGCATAACCAAATTAAAATGCGCCCAGTAAAATACGACAAGTTAGAATATCCTAAAATAAAATACGCCCAGTTAAAATATGTCAAATTCAGATACTTCAAATTAAAATATGTAATATATATGTATTAATTTAAAACAAGTCAAAGAAAAACTGGACAACATAAAGCACGTCATAATTAATATTAATCTGAATTATAATGTCTCAAAAATTTCAGGAATTGAATTAAATCCGACAAGAGGTCATCTTCTGCTACCTGCGAGGACGCTTATTTTTACCAAAATCCAAGCACACATTCTTTTTATTATATTTGAATAATTTCAATCAAATATATTTGGATATATGTGATATCATCAAAGCATTAGAAAATTGCTTTTAAGAAAAATCCTAAATCGTATGTCGTTGGAAATATGGATATTTGTGAACTACTACGGCAGTATATGTATATATGTATGGTGGGTAGAGGAAATGAGAAGGTGGTAGGCCGGTGGGGCCCTCTATATAGGTTATAATATAAGAATGAATAACTACATTTGGGCAATAAGTCGTATATACAGTATCAAACATAGTATGTGAAATCAGTTAGGAAAGGGATGATCTTCATATTAGGTATGAATATATAACTACAAGTGTGAAGTTAGGTACGCCGGAAGGCCCAGTGAGGGACACAAACTTCAGCTATGGTTGAAGATTCCATGGCGCTATATTTAAACACCATGAGATGAGTATTTCCGTTGTCAAGCGGAGTATAACTAGAATGCTGCGAGTGGGTGGAAACGTTGGTGAAGGACACCATGGCTCATCAGCATGTCAGGGTTAAAGATCTAATACCGGATTAGTGATAAATATTCTAGGGTCAAATCATGAATTTATGTCTATCTCTTGGATTGGATGCTACAAAGCTAAGTATACCTCATATACAAGTGAACGTAGTAATTTTCATAATTTGAAACTCGAAAGCACAACCCTTAAAAAAACCCAAAACCTAATTTTTGTAAAATGGATTTTGAGGGAAGGTGTACGTTAGATGGTTATAAGAGAAATTTATATGTTGCATTTGTTATTAATACTTGCTGAGTACTTCTGTACTTATTTTTGCTTAACTCCCTCTTTTGCTTAGAAAATGATTTTTATGGACTACCAAGCGGACTGGGTGATGTAGTGGATCGTACGGTAGCTTCCATCGATCCATTAGGTATTTAATGTTGATGTAAATTATTTGCTGATATATTGTATATAATGTAAGATTTGATAACTACGGACTTGTAGCTTGCGTGGCAATAGATTGTAATAAGTTTTCATTTTAGTCTTTAATTATTGTTCTGCTGCAATACTCTGAACATAGTGTATTAACAGATGGGTGCATTCGATATTTTGTTAACTAATATACTGAGATCAGTATAATTACTTTAGAGTAATGACGATATTATTATTGTTACCCTAGATTAATTATACATGCCGCTACAGACATAAACAGAACTGACCAACCTAGACTGCAACACTGTCCCACTGTTTGTCAACATCAGAGCCCTCACAGTCACAGGGAGGACTGAGTCTATTTAGTAGAAATCTGCAGCCGCCAAAGAAATGTCACTAGTTACTAGTAGTACTTCAGAGGAGGAATATAGCAAGAACAACGAAAGAAAGTAGTATTATTCTCTTGTGCACCAAACTATAAACACTGTGAAAGCATTAACTAATCAATAGTGTTATGGCTAGAGAGATGAGGTGCCAAAGTGCCACAGCCTGCACTAGATAGTCCGGCTCTACTCTCCAGTCCATTACCTAATTATAAGTTACAAGGTTGAGTTGCGCGCGATGCCGCGCTGCGAGAAAAAAAAATCTGACACGAGTTTTTTGCAAATCAAATTTACGGAACCATGGGTCTCTTTTTTTGAAAATAACCGGCGGAAGGATCTATTTACGATTTCAATTTTTTTAATAAAAAAAATCGACGAAATGACCTAAACGCGATTTCCAATTCAGCTATAAACCCTCGACGAATCGGTGTTTTTTTTTAAAAAACCATTTTTTTAGAAAACTGTGTGCAAAAAAATCGACGAAAGGATCTAAAAAAACCGTTTTTTTAGAAAACTGTGCGCAAAAAAATCAACGAAAGGACCTAAACGCGATTTTCAATTCAGCTATAAACCGCGTGTAGGGACCTAAACGTAATTTCGATATTTCTCGGGTCTATCTTACTTAAAAAACGGCCGAAAAGACCTAAACGTGATTTTTAATTTTTTCCGAAAGGACCTAAACGCGATTACTAAATTTTCCAGAGGCCTCTCTCAGGAGGCAACATGTGGATGGCCTGAGGAGGCGCCAATCCCACACGCTTTAATAGATAACTAGATAATGACCCGCGCTACGCCGCGGCGTATGTAATTTGTTCGCTGCGTCACACAAAATGTTGTTCGCTTGATATTTATGGGGAAAACTGTGTAATCCCGGTTTTTCTGCCTTTTTTAGAAAAAAGTGTCAAAAATAGTCTAGAGGAAAAAAGGCGAAAAATTGTTAGAGACGACAACCTTTTTTTGTCGAGCCTAATACTCTACGCGTTCACGGAGTAATAATACATGTTCGCAAAACCACCGACCGGTGAAAAATAGTCTAGAGGGAAAAGGGCGAAAAATTATTAGAGACGACAACCTTCTTTTGTCGAGCCTAATACTCTACGCGTTCACCGAGTAATAATACATGCCTAAAAAAACATCAGAGATCAAGATGGAAAATCGAGTTGGGGAAAAAGTCTAGAGATAGAGCTGTACACATCTCTGGTGACGAAAACTTTTTTCCCGGGAAAAACGGAGAACACAACCGCGAATAAAAAAACTACGGAATTTTTTTGGAAACGGAAAAATAAAGGTGAATGACCCGTACATGAATATGATGAAAAAGGACGAAAAACTATTAGAGATGACAATCTTCTTTTGCCGAGCCTAATACTCTACACGTTCGCCGAGTAATAATACATGTTCGCAAAACCACCCACCGGTGAAAAATAGTCTAGAGGAAAAAGGGAAAAAATTATTAGAGATGACAACCTTCTTTTGTCGAGCCTAATACTTTACGCGTTCACTGAGTAATAATACATGTTAAAAAAAATATCAGAGATCGAGATAGAAAATCGAGTCGGGGAAAAAATCTAGAGATAGAGCTGTATACATATCTTTGGTGAAGAAAACTTTTTTTTTCCGGGAAAAACGGAGAACACAACCGCGAATAAAAAAACTACGGATTTTTTTGTAAACAAAAAAATAAAGGCGAATGATCCGTACGCGAATATACGAAATGGTAGGGTCTTTTTTGCAAAACCACCGATCGAAGGGACTGGATGTATTTTTTCATCTTCGCAAAACCACCCACCGGTTAAAAATAGTCTAGAGGAAAAAGGGCAAAAAATTATCAGAGACGACAAGCTTCTTTTGTCGAGCCTAACACTCTACGCAAGTAATAATACATGTCTAAAAAAATATCAGCGATCGAGATGAGAAATCGAGCTAAGGAAAAAGTCTAGAGATAGAGCTGCACACATTTTTCTGGTGTCGAAAACATTTTTTCCGGGGAAAATGGACATTTCTCTGGTGCCGAAAATATTTTTTCCGGGAAAAACGGAGAAATAACCTAGACGGATGTATTTTTTATCTTCACAAAACCACCCACCGGTTAAAAATATTCTAGAGGAAAAAGGGCGAAAAATTATCAGAGACGACAAGCTTCTTTTGTCGAGCCTAACACTCTACGCGAGTAATAATACATGTTTAAAAAAATATCAGTGATCGAGATGGGAAATCGAGCTAAGGAAAAAGTCTAGAGATAGAGCTGCACACATTTCTCTGGTGCCGAAAACATTTTTTTCGGGAAAAACGGACATTTCTCTGGTGTCAAAAACAATTTTTCCCTGGTCGCTATAAATCCTCGGACGAATCTACATTTTTTTTAAAAAAAATCCGCGGTTATGACCCGTTGTCAAATCCATAAGTTACTATAAACTTTCGACGAATCTGTGTTTTTTTTGTGGCGAAAACATTTTTCCGAGTTTTTTGGGTGGCGAAAACATTTTTTCCGGGTTTTCTTGGTGACGAAAACATTTTTTTCCGGGAAAAACGGAGAAAGGACCTGAACGTAAGAAGCAGGGACTTGTTCGATATTTTTTTGGACCTGTTCGCTATCCTGAAAAATTAGAAAAGGGCTTGTTCACGATTTGAACTTAACGGGAGGCTTTTCCGTAAAATACCATGCCAGGGGCCCAAATGCGAAGAAAAAAATTTATCTTCGTCTCACAAAAAATCGCGAAGGACGTATCCGTAATTTCGAAGAAATGGAGGGACTTTTTCGCAAAAGTGCAAGGCGACACGTGGGATGGCCGGCTGCTCTCGAAATCTTCCCTCATAAGGGTGTTGATACTAGGTAGATAAGCGCGCTACGCTGCGCCGGTTGAATTTCGATAGCATGCGCTCGAAAAAATAATAATTTTTTATTTTCGCAAAACCACCCACCGGTCAAAAATAGTCTAGAAAAAAAGGGCAAAAAATTATTAGAGATGACAACCTTCTTTTGTCGAGCCTAATACTCTACGCGTTCACTGAGTAATAATATATGTTCGCAAAACCACCCACCGGTGAAAAATAGCCTAGAGGAAAAAGGGCGAAAAATTATTAGAGATGACAACCTTCTTTTGTCGAGTCTAATACTCCACGCGTTCATCGAGTAATAATGCATAAACCTTCGACGAATCTGTTTTTTTCGTTTTTTGGTTTTTTGCGTTTGCTAAAAAAAATGGGTCGTTAGGACCCGTCGGCGAATCTATGGATCGCTATAAATCTTCGGACGAATCTACATTTTTTAAAAAAAATCCGCGGTTATGACCCGTTGGCAAATCCATAAGTTGCTATAAACCTTTGATGAATCTGTGTTTTTTTTGTGACAAAAACATTTTTTCCGGGTTTTTTGGGTGATGAAAACATATTTTCCGGGTTTTTTTGTTGCGCTTGCTAAAAAAAATGGGTCTTTAGGACGCACCGGCGAATCTATGGGTCGCTATAAATCTTCGAACGAATATACATTTTTTTTTAAAAAACCCCGCGGTTATGACCCGTTGGCAAATCCATAAGTTGCTATAAACTTTCGATGAATCTGTGTTTTTTTTGTGACGAAAACATTTTTTCCGGGTTTTTTGGGTGACGAAAACATTTTTTCCGCTTTTTTTGTTGCGTTTGTTAAAAAAAATGGGTCGTTAGGACCCGCCGGCGAATCTATGGGTCGCTATAAATCTCCGGATGAATCTACATTTTTTTTAAAAAAACCCGCGGTTATGACCCGTTGGCAAATCCATAAGTTGCTATAAACCCTCGATGAATCTGTGTTTTTTTGTGACGAAAACATTTTTTTCGGGGTTTTTGGGTGACGAAAACATTTTTCCGGTTTTTTTTTGCGTTTGTTAAAAAAAAATAGGTCGTTAGGACGCGCCGGCGAATCTATGGGTCGCTATAAATCTTCGGACGAATCTATATTTTTTTTAAAAAAACCCCGCGGTTATCACCCGTTGGCAAATCCATAAGCTGCTATAAACCTTCGATGAATCTGTGTTTTTTTTGTGATGAAAACATTTTTTTCGGGTTTTTTGGGTGACGAAAACATTTTTTCCGGTTTTTTTGTTGCGCTTGTTAAAAAAAACGGGTCGTTAGGACCCGCCAGCGAATCCACAGGTCGCTATAAATCTTCGGACGAATTTACATTTTTTTTAAAAAAAACTCGCGGTCATGACCCGTTGGCAAATCCATAACTTGCTATAAACATTCGACGAATCTGTGTTTTTTTGGTGACGAAAACATTTTTTCCGGGAAAAACGGAGAAAGGACCTGAACGTAAGAAGTAGAGACCTGTTTGTTATTTTTTTGGACCTGTTCGCTATCCTGAAAAATTAGAAAAGGTCTTGTTCGCGATTTGAACCTAACGGGAGGCTTTTCCGTAAAATACCGCGCCAGGGACCCAAACACGAAGAAAAGAAAATATCTTTGTCTCACAAAAAATCGCGAAGGACCTATCCGTAATTTCGAAGAAATGGAGGGTTTTTTTTGCAAAATGCGCAAGTGACAGGTTTTTTTGTTGCGCTTGTTAAAAAAACGGGTCGTTAGGACCCGCCAGCGAATCCACGGGTCGCTATAAATCTTCGGACGAATCTACATTTTTTTTTAAAAAAACTCGCGGTCATGACCCGTTGGCAAATCCATAACTTGCTATAAACATTCGACGAATCTGTGTTTTTTTGGTGACGAAAACATTTTTTCCGGGAAAAACGGAGAAAGGACCTGAACGTAAGAAGTAGAGACCTGTTTGTTATTTTTTTGGACCTGTTCGCTATCCTGAAAAATTAGAAAAGGGCTTGTTCGCGATTTGAACCTAACGGGAGGCTTTTCCATAAAATACCACGCCAGGGACCCAAACGCGAAGAAAAGAAAATATCTTTGTCTCACAAAAAATCGCGAAGGACCTATCCGTAATTTCGAAGAAATGGAGGATTTTTTTGCAAAATGCGCAAGTGACAGGTGGAGCTCTGGTTGGCCTCCATTTCTTCCGCTCATAAGGGTGTTAATATAAGTTATTCCTTCTCAAAGCACATGACAAGATAGGGACTAAGAAGCATCCGTTGCTCCAAACGAACAAGTGAGTGGAACCTATCATTTCACTAGTAACGAAAGCTACACAGCATGCAGCAAGCAGGTCACCAGGTCCACAGCTCAAGTAGAGATCAGTGAGAAGTTTGCTTGATTTTTGGCATGTACCTACCTTGCCACTGGTCCAGCAATGATACTTGCATCCTCACGAATGTGACTGGATGCTTGTACTCAAGTGGATAGCTGAAGCAAGCAAAATCCAAAGCCATTACATTGTCAAAACGGAAGTGCTCTGTGTAAGGACCTTTATTCACGGTAACGAAGGTTCCTTTCATCAACATCTTAAGCATTTAGAAGAGCCGATCGATGCATAAAATTCAACAATAACGTCTTTGAGGTGAATTGTTTGGTACATAAAACTCAATGGTAACGAATCTAATGTGTGAGATTTTCCCTTGAAAACACGTGGTAATGCTAATTGCATCAGCCCAATTAAGCACATTCCTGGGGCCCATAATACAGTGCAAATGCAGCATACAGCGGCAACAGCACTGCAATGTTCACGGAGGACGTCGCTGTCGTTGTCGTCGTCTTTGTCGCAGCAGCCGCGGCAGAGGGCACCACCGGACCGGAGCATCCGCTGGCCCCCGGAACGGTCATGCCGCTGTCGCCTGATATCGCGTTTGCATGGCCCAGTTCCTCCAATTAAATCTGCTCAACATGATATCTGCATGTCAAAAGGAGAAGTATGGCTATAAAAGGAATTTTTTTAAAATGATACATGAAAAATTAAAAATTACAAAAATAATAAGCAAAAAAATAACAGAACTAGCCTATTGTTTCTATTCAGAATAGCGACATCTTTAAATTGCCATTCAGAATAGCAATTTAATGATATGGACGCCACGTAGGATTTCTGTCGCTATTTTGATTAGTGACAGAGTTCTATCGCTGTTTGAAATGGTGGCAGCAACGATATAAATATGTCGCCAGTCAAACATGCTGCATTGAGGGAAGCAGGATTTTTTATTTTTTTTAAATAATACACAAAAAATAATAAGCCGAAAAGACAAATTACAAAAGTAGGTCACTGTCGCTTTTCTGACTGGCAACATGTTGTCATACCGGTCTAATAAAGCAGTAGACAGTGTGCTGTCATTTCACTTTGAGAAAGCGGGGCAGCATGTTGTCATTGCATGTTTAAATATTCATTGCATATTTAATGTTCGAACATAATGAAATGAATAAAAGATACCATTTCATAATAAACGAGGGATTACATGATACATATAGTTTGGTTCGGTGGTCATGCTCGCGTTGGTACTTTGAACGGTACCAACAGTGGCACAAAGCAATCACGAACATGGAAAAAGTACGATACACGTGTGCCTTTTATAATTGTAAAGGGCGGGATGGACTGCACTTTATAGGCAGAGGATGTTAAGGCTTGAAAAGGTAACCATATGACACCTATAGGGAATGTTGATAGTTAGGACGGTGTGGACAGGGTTACTGATCATGGTAGTGACAAGCACAACTGTAGCTAGCATAGCCACATCGGCAATACGTGTGGTAGTTGCTGCCGAGGTGGACGGCCTCCTCATTGTTCCTCTCCCTGAGCCTTTGATGACATAGGTCATTGTTCTGGGTCTGGAGCTCCAAGTTCTTCTTGCGAAGCCGTTCGTTCTCATTCTTGACTTCCGTGAGGTCCTCTTGCATTTTGTCGAGACGATACAACAATGTGTGGATATAACATTGGGAATCTATGGGATATGATGAGTCCACCTGTTCAGTGAATTTGCAATCCATGATCTGCAAGTAAGAGTATGTGTTATATAGAGAGATATATGCCAAATGGTATATAAGAGTTGTAACGGTTACCATTAATGGAGGGCATCGGTAGAAACAATGTCTTGGGGCTGGAATTGAACTCAACACAAAACCTACACAACGACGTTGAGGTCATGCTTGCATGTCAGCTACTTTAGGGGGCAGAGTGGGAGACCGTCGTGGATTGAATTTATAGAGGTGTAGTAGTCCCTTGCTCTAATAAGAAGATCTCGGCTGGGGGTCAGGGTCTTGAGGACCGTAGATTTACTGGACCTCGAGAGAAGGGTCATGGCCTTGAAACCATGAAGGGTTAGGGGCTCAAGATAATGTCTGATCCCGTCTTTCCTATCTACCCCTCTCACGGCTTGAGGTGGCTCCTCTGTCTATCATTGCAACGGTGTGGAGGTTGGGCTAATGAAAAGTACTGCCTGGGTGGCCGGTGGTTTTATAGGCAATATATAACCCTTACAGGGTTGGTAGAGTAGGGGCAGCATGTTCTCACTTTGGTCTGAAGAAGCGGACTGCAGCGTATTGTTGCTTTAGTTTGAGAAAATGGTGTGCAGAGTGTTATGAAATCAGGCTGAAAAAGAAATAGATAATGTATTGTCACTCGCTCTAAAGAAGTGGGGGCAAGACTGTGGTTGTATAATCATCCTAAAAATGAAAAGAAATAGATAATGTATTGTCACTCGCTCTAAAGAAGTGGGGGCAAGACTGTGTGCTATATAATCGTCCTAAAAATGTTGATGGATGCGTGTTATCAGGAAACTAACGCCCTTCAACGTCGATGTCATCTCTCCGCAAGGGAGATGAAAGGTGTGCATCTCTAGTCACCAGCGGTTGAAAAAAGCCGTGAATAGACTCCTATCGCAAGGGAACCTCCAAGAGGCACCGCACCTATCAGCATCGTCTGTGCGTGTGGCTTCCACCATCCCGGCGAATGGTAGCAATCCAGTGGCTCACAACCTGTGTGAACAAGAAGATAGTAAGTTCGTATGCATTCATAGTACAATCCATTAGCAACATTGAAATGACTGCACAAACCTTATTATCTACTGTGAGTCGATCCTCCATGCCCTCATAGGGGTGCACAAGCGTAGCGACGAAAGCTCGTAAGCGCCTGGCCCTCTACCAAGGCTTGTGTGGCCAAATGACTATGGTGCGACGTATTTATAACCAAGTCGATTAGTTTGTACTCCCGCGCGAGAGCTGCACTGTCGGCTGCCATACTTGCTATGAAAATAACAAATATGTTAGCAAATAACATATAAATATTACTACTCATATCTACAAAAATAATCTAAACATATGTAAATAAATATTTCTAATCTAAACAAACCTAAATAAAAATTTCTAATCTGCCCATGTCTATAAAAATATTTCTACCCTACAAATATAATCTAAACAAACCTAAATTTTTCTAATCTACCCATATCTACAAAAATATTTCTACTCTACCAATATCTACACGCTTATTACTACTCTATAAATATAATCTAAACAAATCTAAATAAAATTTTCCAATCTACCCTTATCTAGAAAAATATTTCTACTCTACCAATATCTAAAAGCTTATTGCTACTCTACAAATATAATCTAAACATACCTAAATAAAAATTTCTAATCTACCTATATCTACAAAAATATTTCTACTCTACCAATATCTACACGCATAATCCTACTCTACAAATATAATCTAAACAAACCTAAATAAAATTTTCTAATCTACGATATCTACAAAAATATTTCTACTCTACCAATATCTACAAGCTTATTATTACTCTACAAATATAATCTAAACAAACCTAAATAAAATTTTCTAATCTATCCATATCTACCAAATATTTCTACTCTACCAATATCTATACGCTTATTACTACTCTACAAATATAATCTAAACAAACATAAATAAATTTTTCTAATCTACCTATATCTACAAAAATATTTCTCCTTTACCAATATTTACATGCTTATTACTACTCTACAAATATAATCTTAACAAACCTAAATAAAATTTTCTAATCTACCCATATTTACAAAAATATTTCTACTCTACCAATATCTACACGTTTATTACTACTCTACAAATCTAATTACTTGGTTTTATAACTTAGTTTTCGAAAAGCATAAAAAAAATAACAAGCAACCTTCAAGTATCCTGTAGACTTTCTTCTTCTTCCTCCTCCTCCTCTCCTCCCTCGTTTCTTCTCTTCTCTTCTCTTCTCTCCTCTCCTCTCCTCTCCTCTCTCTCTCTTCTTCTCTCAAGCACTCAAGCAAATGATGTCTCGAATTGGCCGAGCGGTGCGCCCGGCCTTAAGTTTGGTTTTTTGTCGCCAATGGAAATGATGATATAGAAATTGAATAGTCAGTCGCCATTTCATTCAGCGACAATAATTATAATCGCCAATTTAAACATCAACTACTAACATGGATCCTAACTGGTGGACGACTGTCACTATTACCAATGGCGGCATAATTAAAATCACAATTTATTAAGGCGACAGAACTTGGTCGCTATTTGAAATAGCGATAGAAGCATACTTCTGCCATTTTTCTTTTGTATATTATTTTTGTTTTTTTGTTTTTGTGTATTATTTTTAAAAAATCGCTATAAAAGTGAGTTGGCTTATTGATTGCAATGTCGCAGTTGCGTAGGCTGCAGAGTGCAGACTCTTCCCAGAACAGTTTAGCTTTAGCTGTTTGCTACTTTGCTACACCACGTATAAGAGGCTTTTTACTGTCTTTTCTGGCTATCAAAGTTTACGCTAAGATAGTACCAAGAGATACTAAAAAAATTTATGCTAAGATAGTACCAAGAGATATTAAAAGTTGGTACTTCCACCCTTTATAATTTTTTTAACTTCTTAGTACTATCCTCAATATAAATTTTAGTATCTCTCAAAAATGATAAAAAGTCTCCATGTATAAACTCTTTGCAAAAGTAGGAACACCTCTGCTTGCCTTCGAGTTCATTACTTTTCTAGCCTCGTGTGTAATCTTTTTTTTTTTTTTTACAAATTTGGTACCCTTCCAAACACAATTGCAAGCAGAACGACCATGGCGCCTGCGTTTGGAAGAGGGCCAATTTTTTTTTAAAAAAAAACAAGTTACACACGGAGCTAGAAAAGTGATGTCATTGCCTTCAATTGAAACTTGAAATGTCCGCATCTGATTCTTGATACTCGCTGTAGTGCAATGCAAAGCCTATTATCCAAAGTAGAAGCATCATCACATCAAACAGGTTAGCATCACTAAACCAAAAAAGAGAGTGTCTCCAGAGTCATAGTAGTTTTATGATTTTATCTTGTGATGTTGACAACCAATGGTTGGTGGCTTGGTGCAGTGAAAACTGAAAAGCTTTAGCAGCTTCATCTGTTGTTCTAATGAATGGATAGAATAATTTCAGCTACAAAAAACAAAATCAATGAACAGCCTAAGTTGGCACTATTAGGCCTGATGGGTTGTATTCGGCCGGACAAGACCAATCTGGTCGGCCCATTAGGCCGGACCCTTACTAGCACATTTTACTCGGAACTACTTCACATTTGTTCAGGTCTACTTTACTAAAAAAAAATCAGGTCTACTCACTATTATCCAGAAGTGGGAATGGTAAAATAATAGGGGCGTCACTTAACTATAAATACGTCGAGCAAAAAAAAAATCAGCAGGATTTCTGATAGAACAAAAAATTGAAAGAACAACACCGCTTTAGTGCAAAGTAATGAGGCAACAAGCTAACAAGGACAGAAGGTACATGTTCCAACACCATGTATAAACTCTTTGCTTGTAGTTGACTAAGAAGCTTCTGACTTGGCTCATCAGAAAACACCAGGTGAACCTATACTATGGGCCTGTTTGGTAGTGCTCCAGATTCCAGCTTCATCTGAGATCTGAAACTTGTAGGCTAAAATAAAGTGAATTAAGTTTATATTTTTGGTCTAAAATGTAAAGAAGATGATCCATCTAAACACTCTTAATTTACTCACAGCTCCAGCTTTATGAATCTGGTGAAATTAGAATTTTTAGCTTTACCAGATTTACGAATCTGGTGAAGCTGAAGCCCTACCAAACACGCCCTATGTTCCTTTCGAGAAAGGTGACTGTCAAAGATGTACCTTCACAAAATTACTTACAACAATGCAGAACTAGCACTCCAATTCTCAACACATGCAAAACAAAATAATGGCATAGTACACCTAACAAAACTGAATCTATGTTCCCTCATAGAGGTACCAGTCACCGGGTTCACAATATCATCGATAATCGCTCAAATATTGTGATTAATGAGCGTATCGAGCCGACTTGGCATCTGAAACCTCTCCGTTAGTGGGATTCAAATCCAAATTCAAAAAATTTGGAAAATTTTATGAAAAAGTGTTAACATTTTTTGATATTTTTTGTGAGGTCCTAAGGCAATGCTAATGACAAAATTCAGAAAATTTGAAAAAAAAATTATGAAAAAGTGTTAACATTTTTTTAAAATTTTTTGTGAGGTCTTAAGGCAATGCTAATAATGCTGCAAAATTTTTAGATCATTATAAGACTTGTGTATTTTTTTAAAATTCTAACAGTGCTACTGTTAGAATATATGCTCTTCGGTTTTTTATTTTATAGGGGCAATAAATGAAGTATAATATTCCTAATTTTTTTGTGTGGGGTCCAGAGGCAATGCTAATGTCACTACAGGAAAACAAACTTTTTTCGTCAGCCAAAAACCGACGAAAATAACTATTTTCGTCGGTTACCCGACGAAAAAAATAGACGAAAATATGAAAATTTTCGTCGGCTACCGACGAAAATACACGTGTTTTCGTCGGCTACACCGGGCTGACGAAAACATGATTTGTCAGGGCTGGTTGGCGTGGTAGTAACGCGTTTTCGTCGGTTTATACAAGAGCCGACGAAAATACGTTCGCATATTTTCGTCGGCCTGGAGTCAACACCGACGAAAATACGTTCGCATATTTTCGTCGGCGTGGAGTCAACACTGACGAAAATACGTTCGCATATTTTCGTCGGCCTGGAGTCAATACTGACGAAAATACGTTCGCATCTTTTACCAGTCTCAGTGTTTGGATGGAAGACCGGGTTGCTAGTTAGGTGCCGTATTATTAAGAGGGATCGAATCTTATAGCTTAAGGTTCATCATGTGTGGATGAACTCAATCTGGTTCACTCTAACTCACTCTCTTATTTGGATTTTGCATGAGCTAACTATTTGCATGTGTTGCAAATAAGAGAGCTCATGCTTGCTTTTTATTAAATCTTAATTGATTTGATTTTTGCATGGAGCAAAGTTTTGCATGTGTTGCAAAAGGTCAGAGCTCATGCATCGTGTTTTAGCTTATGATTTGATCATGTGTTGATCATCACAAAAGCTAAGTACGGCTTATGCTTTGCATTTGCAAAATGTGTTTTTGCAAACTGTATGGTTTAATTGAATCTTATCTTAGAGCATGTGAATAGGGTTTACAAATGTGTTTGCAAAATTGACTTGATCATGAGTTGATCATCGTATGGCTCAAGATTTGTTTTTAAATGGTTGGAGTTGTTATTTGTAAAATGTGTTTTTGCAAAATGTTAATTTGTTATTTGCTAATATGTTTTGCAAATGAACTAGAGGTTATGGGTTTCGATCTTAGAGCATGCGTTGGCATTTGCAAATATGTTTTGCAAAGTGTCGGAATCATGTGTTGATTCTTACATAGTTAGAGGATTGATCTCATAGGTTCTCGGTTTATTTGCAAATGTGTTTTGCAAATAAGTTATGCTTAATGTGATTCTTTGGAGAATGTGAATTGGGTTTGCAAATGTGTTTTGAAAAGTGGTTGATCATCATATGGCACAAAGAATCAATCATTATTGTTGTGTGATTCAAAAAGAAAAAATTTTGTGAAAAATCTATTTATGATCTAGAAATCCAGTCATACCGCCCATGTGGGGCCGGTAGCACCGCTCTGTCGTTGCTACCGCAAGTTTGTCCGATAGTACCAGAGGTTCGGTGCTACCGCCCCTCTGGCTGGTGTGAAAAATCCATAGGGGTGTTTTTGAAGCTGGCTTGGGGCCGGTGCTACCAGGCTTATAGCTGGTGCTACCGCCCAAGCAGTAGCACTGCTCTCAGCTGGTCGGTAGTACCAGAGGTCCAGTTCTACCGCCCCTCAGGGCCGTTGTGCTTTTTATAGAAATGTTTTTGCGCCGAACTTGAGGCCAGTGCTACCGGAGGTGTGAGCTGTAGCACCACTGCTACCACTCCTACATGGTCGATAGCATCGGACTTTCCTATGTAACGGCTATATTTTTAGCCGTTGGCCAGTAGGCTGGTACTACCGACCCCAGTTGGGCAGTAGTATTGAACTTTGGCTGATTTTGCGTATTTTGCCCTTCAACGGTTAGTTTTACTTGGGTAGGCTATAAAAGGAGCCTTGGGGCTGGCATTTAGTTGTTGTTGGCTTTTTTGAGCATTTGAGTGACGTTGTGCATGTGTTGCACTCCCACATTTGGTTTTTAAGCTAAGAGTGAGCTATAATTGCGTGTATTGCAATTAGGAGAAGATTGACAACCTCTTGTGCATGTGTTGCACTTGAGGGAAGCCTTGTGCACGTGTTGCACTCGGTGATCACCATCATACATGTGTTGTACTTGGTAGAGTTCAAGCTAGAGAGCTTAACTTATTACTCTTGGTGTTTGTCGACATCTAGACGACGTGTGGAGGCGTCGTACGCGGTGACCTTCTCAAGAAGATTGTGAGAAGGCCCAGCAAAATTGTGAAGATCGAAGCTCGCCTACCCGAATGGGGAAAGAACTACCACAGTGGAATCGAGACGGGTGCTCAATTCGTGGAGCCAGTCCAAAGTGGTTTGGGCTTGTCTCAACGTGGATTAGGGGAGACCGGCAAGTCTCCGAACACCACGGTAAAACATCGGTGTGTCTCTTTATGTTTTTTGCAATTCTCTATTTACATTATTACAATTTACATTCCTAAAATTAAATTATTTGATTGTCTTTATGATTGTATATTCTTGAGTAGAGACATAATTAGCTAGTGCACTTAGTAAGCCTAGCTGGCTTATACTTTGATTGTAAGACCTTAGTTTTTCGCTTCCATATTTATTATCTTTTAGGTTTTAACAAAGGCAACATATCATGTGCACACAGGCTTTCCATGTACACACCGTGCACACCAACTAACGAAAGTCATGAAAAATTCTGAAAAATATTGTAGATGTACTTCATAGATTACTCTATCTATGTATAAAATCGTAAGTTCAAATTCATTATATATTGAAATAACTTGTCATAATTTTTTCTCTTTTGTAACTCTCGATATATAATGAATTTGATCTTGAAACTTCATACATAGGTAGAGTAATTTATGAAGTACATCTACAATTTTTTTCAGAATTTTTCATGACTTTTGTTAGTTGGTGTGCACGGGAAGCTCTGTGTGCACAGGATACGTTGCCTTTAACATAAGAGTACTTAGGTGAGATTTTAACTATTTGTAGAAGAAATTTTTATAGCCGCCTATTCACCTCCTGTAGCTGGCATCCTCGATACTTCCAAAAAAACTCACAATAACCATAGCCCAAATCACCAACTTCCATTTATCAAAATAACAATGCGACCACCCAAATGCCATACTAGCTCACCATAATTCACAACTCTTGCCACTTGCCCTAGTCTAAATCATTTTACTACCCAAGTTGATTATCATGCACCACGTGCCATCAACATCGACAACATTGTGTGACAACAACTGACACACCTTTTCATAAACATATTTTATTAATCAAGAATAATTTTTCATTCTCAAGATGATATCAACAACTCATTGCATGGCTAAGCAAACTATTCACGTTCTAACCATCGCATATTGGCGATTAATAGCTACCAAGTAATAAAGAACCATACTAAGGTGACAAATGAATCATGGCATACAAATGACAAGGTTGACATAAATTCAATTAAGTTGAATAATTAATCCCAATATAATTGAAAAGTTATACTTTAAATTAGCATACAATAGGTTAAAACAATATAACTTTTAAAACATAAGCTCAACATGATCAAAGCATAACTTACTTTTAAAAAGCTCTTATTCCTGTTATGGACTTTAGTCTCTAGTTGGCTCCTCGCTTACAAACACCTCACGTATTTCAACGTCTACGCAAAATGATTAAATAAAGCAATAAATACCAAAAATAGAGAGTAAACTTGACTTCAAAAATTAAATAAACCTTAACATTAAATAGAGCTCGATTTTAAAATTTTTTAGAAATCAGAATCACCTCAATCGGAGCTCATATGAGAGAAAACATGCACTGCAAAATTTAAAAAAAAAAGAAAAAGAATAATTCCTATATTTCCAAATTACTTTTCTATTAAAAATCAGGTTTATGACATCACGCTAACGTCATGGTTATTTTTTGATTTTTGGTTGAATTATTTTCATATAGGAAACCCTAATTATGACGTCATGCTACCGTCTGCAGTACTATTTATCGAATTAAAATAAATCTATTAGACTGACATGTGGACCCACAGTCTATAGATCGGGTCCATGAACTCGGTTCAGTCCATGGTGGACCGGGTTCAACGGAATCTCGATAGACGGTGACGCTGGCGTAAGCACTGACGCAGGTGACGTCAGCATGCACGGACAATGTGACGCGGACACATGGTGCATATCCAGTCGTTCATTAGATCGGACGATGGAGCACAGCGACAAGGCGACAACAGCATGGACACGCAGCAAACGTGGTGCTCGACCATGTGTAAGTTCAAGAGCCTTTGGTTTTGGTGATTGATGTTGATTAATGTTTAATATGTGTTTAATGGCAAACCTAATCTTTATGAGACTAACATGTTTATTGAGCATATGTTTAGCAGTCTCATATTTGGATGAAAAATGGAAAACCCAAGATATGTATGTGTATTCTTTATAGTATTAATTGCATACTTTGGATTCAAGTTAAAGTATAAATGTCTCCATTGTATTAATCACAAAATGTGCACCATGTCTCCCAATCCATACATTACATGGATGCACATACTTAGGGGGAGTTTGTAGTTTAACTTGAAAGTTTCTTTGTGTTGATATATTCTTTATCGACACATATAAGGATCAAGACAAAGAAACTAAATCCTTGAGTATATATTTGAATTGCCTAGTTATAGTATACTCATGGTAATATAGGATATACTCCAATGTGATCAAATTGAATATGTGCATATTATATCCAAGTGAATCATATCTATGCACATATACATGTGGGGTGTGTTCTATAGTTGATGACTTAGAGTAATGATCATTTCCATATAGCCTACACATTATGGATCATTACTTTTCATCAACATAAGTATATGAAAACTTGTGTAGTTAACATATACTCATATCAATTTAAATGATAATTTAAATTGAGTTCATTTGTCTTAATAATCACTAAAGAACATTTCATCATGTGTTGTTAGTGTTCCTTGATTAATTAAGGATAAATGAATAGTTCTTAAGTATAATGAAACATGTGTTGCATTATTGTACTTAAGACACATATAAATCATTCAAATTGATTAAGGTTGTACTCGATTGATCTAAAGGCATCCATTATGTGTTAATGGAGTGCAAGAGATAATTGAGACAACCATGCATCTTGGACTAACTATTTTCATGAGTTGTGATTGAGCTAGGTTAAGTCCAAGGATGATTGAGAACGGGACAAGGACGACATCATGAGGTGATGGGCATCAAGAGGAGATCCCGTAGAGAAGAAGAGAGTAGAGTGATGATCCCGGGGGAATGTAGAAGTAAAAGATCATAAAGACCCCAAAGGGGATTGCTTGCGTGCGGCAGCTCAAGGTATAACTAGATAGGCTAAAGACTTTCTAGTTTTGAGTCTAGATTTTATCGTCGTACTATTAAGAGGGGTTGAGTCTTAGTTTGAGCTTCATCATGTGTTGATGATCTCAATCCCGTGTTCACTCGAGCTCAAATCTTATTTGGATTTGGTTTTTGCATTGTGCTAACCATTTGGCATGTGTTGTGAATAGGTTAAGCTTATGCTTGGTTGTTGTTGCATTATGCTCGGATTTGCATGTGTTGCAAAGAAGAAGAGTATATGCATTTGGTTTTCGCATAAAGCTTTGATTTGCATGTATTGCAAATAGAATAAGCTATATGCGTTGGCTTTTGCGTGAATTTCACTTTTGCATGTGTTGCAATTGTTGAAACTTCATGTTTTGTTTTCAAAACAATCTTTCTAAAACATGTGGTTGCTTGGAGCTAAGTTTTGCATGTGTTGCAAAAGGAGAGAGCTCAAGCATGATTTGGTGTTTATGTGGTTGTATGGAGCTAGAGGCTTGCATGTGTTGCAAGTAGAGAGCTCATACGTTTGATTTGGTTTTGCATGGAACTAGGTTTTGCATGTGTTGCAAAACGAGGATGCTTAAGCAAGTTGGATTTGGAGTTTACATGCGGTTCTTTGAAAACATGTAAATAGTATTTGCAAATGTGTTTTGCAAATTATTTTGATCAAGAGTTGATCATCACATGGTTCAAGTTTGTTGACTCTTGCTAGCTTGTAGTCATGCTTTTGATCAAGTCTATGTGAGGGATTTTGAGAAAATCAAAATTGGACTTGAATGACTACATTAGAGTCTTTGTTTTTGTGATTTTGGAAAATATCTATGGTTGCTTAAATCTTGAAAATGGGTAGAGATTGTAGCCCTCGTAATAATCTTCGCATAGAGTCCAAAATCACCTAAATCGGAGTTCGGAGTCAAAAGTTATGACCGTTTTTCTGAGTGTCGTTTGTGCTGAATCAGCAGGTGCGGTAGTACCGCATTTTGTACTGAGGTAGTACCGCAAAAACGGTACTACCGCCCGTAGGGGCCGGTAGTGCCGCCCTTGCGGTAGTTATTTGCCAGAGGAGGTTCTTTTGAGCTCCTAGGCCGGTAGTACCGCTGGTATTGTAGCAACGGCTAGTTTCAGCACTTTTAATGTCCGTTTTGCCCCCCAACGGCTAGTTTTCTTTGTGGTTGATTTGAGCATTTTGAGTGAGGTGGTTCATGTGTTGAAGCTCTTATTTGTGTATTGGCTCTTGTGTGAGTTTTTGAGAGGTGGTTTGCATGTGTTGCATTCCCACAAGTTGATTTTGAGCTAAGAGTGAGACTAATTGCATGTGTTGCAATTAGGAGTGGTTGAGTGACCTCTTGTGCATGTGTTGCACTTGAGGAAGGCTTTGGTGCATGTGTTCCACTTGGTGATCACCGCGAGCGCATGTGTTGTGCTCGGTGAAGCTCGAGCGGACTCAGCTTGTTACTCTTGGAGGTTACCGACTCCTAGACGGCGTAGGCGTCGTGCGTGGAAGCTCTCAAGATTGTGATAAGCCCCGGCGAAGTTTGTGAAGGTTCGGGTTGAGCCTACGCGAAAGTGTGAAAAACCACGACTAGTGGAATCAAGGCGGGTGCTCAAGTGGGAGTCGGTCCAAGGGTTTGGGCTTGCCTCAACGTGGACTAGGGGAGACCGGCAAGTCTCCGAACACCACGGAAAAACATCGGTTGTCTCTTGTCTCTTTTATATTCTAGCATTTCCATTATCGATATATTATTGATTGCTAGATCATATTAAAATTGCTTAGTATTAATTGTATGTTCAATATAGCAATTCTTATATAGAGACATAATTTAGTTAGTGCACTAGTGAGCTTAGTTGATTTAGGCCTTAATTGTCAAAACCCAGTTTATCGCTTCCGCATATATCCTTGATTAGGTTTTGACATAGGGGTTGATTAGAGCGAATTGAATTAGTGAGCGATTGAATTTTGTAAAACGCCTATTCACCCCCCTCTAGGCGCACCCTCGATCCTACACCATGTGGCAGAATCTACACCCTTCATCTTCGATCCGACGGCTGGGGAAGTTCATGAAGAACCACGACAATGGATGGTGGCGACAGCTACGGGAGACAACCACGAAGACCAAGAGCGTGGTGATACCTCGCCGGTTTTGGATTGAGAAAGCACAGATCCAGGGGATCTTGACGCGGACTACATCCTGGTGACCACAGCTTTGGCGGAGAACCAACGAAGGCAAAGATCGAGCGCGAAGAAGACGGCGGTGATGTCTCCAACTCTGGCGAGCAAACTCAAGAGCATGGTGGCGCTTTTGGGCTTGACTAGCTAGGGCACCATGAGTTGCATGAGATAGGTAACATTGTGCGATGCATAGCGCTTTAAATAGCAGGCTCGGGAGGCATGATAGGCACGGATTACGCGGCAACAACAGTGCAACAGTGGAGGAATTCGGCGCAAATTCAACGAAATGATGTGGCTTCATCGTTCGTGTCCACTCGGCATAGATCGAACGATCCCGAGCGCTAAGCGACGCGGACGAATAGCGACCGTTGGATCGGAATCCAACAGTTGGATTCTAGGGTTAGGGTTTGCTTGGAGGGTTAGGCTACGATGCGGCTTTGGGACCACGTGGGTTGTGGAAAAATGGGCTGGGCCCAATCAGTTTCAACCCAAGGAGCTTTAAGTATTTTATGAGATTTTCATGATTGAAATAATCCTAACAATTAAATAAAGTCGAATTAAATAGCAAAAATACCTAAAAATTCTAGAAAATTTCTAAAAAAAATATTTTTAGGCATTTGGAACTCAAATAAAATAATTCCAACAAAACCTTATTTAAACGTTTCAAATTTTTAAATAGGCTTTGAAAAAGGCTTCATTCAATAAATTAAATTATAAATAATTCAAATAAATTTTCTATAAATAATTCAAATAAATTCAAGAAAATTCACAAAAAATATAATATGCATAATAAATCCATAAATGCAAAAAATGGGATGTTACAAACCTCCCCCGAGTGACTATGGCTTTGAACGGGTTTGGAGGGAGTAACAGTTATCGTCGCCTCCAAAGTCTGTAGTTCAACTGCTATAAGTGAGCTCCTGGAACTGCACCTTCCCAGTGGTGTCTGTGTCGTAGTCACTACCCACATCAGTCTCATCATCACTTTGGACCTTTCCTTTTCCCTTGCCACATGGGCTAGCCGACAACTTCGCTAACCCACCTAAAGCACTTGTAGCATGTCCTCCTTGTCATCATCAGTGCCACGCTTTCTCTTCCCTTTGTGGGTGTTGCCGATCGAGAACTCAGCTTAATTTGGGAGGCTTTTCCCACCTGCGGCAAGTTCGAAATAATATTAACACCGTTGTGAGATGCAGCACATACATGATAACCAAGTGGAACAAAACATAATTACACGTTACCTATGGCCTTGTTGATCTCTTGCGATGGGATGCTATCAACCATGAATCTCGTTGGGAGGAGCGAGTCAAACCCAGTGTCCTCGTCGAGTAGAGGCTCCCCCAGACATGGACGAATTGAGCCAGTCTGCAATTGGGTCCCTACCCAAATGCATCGCATCCTCAATGAGGTGATTGAATGAGTTGATGTACTATGCCTGGCGGGTGAATTCTTAGTCCCGTAGATGAAGTCGGAGATTGTAGCAGACGAACACGAGCTATTGGAGCTTTGCATAACTTAATTAGTTCCTTAGTTATGTGTGCACTAAGGCTAATGTGCTCCAATTTCGCTCGCAATTACTGGACAATGCACACTGTGACACCAACCTCATGGCGTACTTCTACAACACCAGTGTCTCATTCTCGAACACCATCCACCATTGTACAGCACACAACACCAAAAAAAGTACGTCAGTCAGTGCAAACAACATTATAGTAATAGTTCTCCACCCACGCAAAACATAACATTATGTGAAATTAGTAATGTACCGGGCGACACGTGGGGATTGATGGCGCTGCTCTCCACAAGCTGGGTGACGAACCATCCCCTCCTAAGATGGTAAACTTCAGCTTCCCTTAAAGCTTGCACCACGCTATCGTCCTCATTGGCTACAATGCCTAGGGCAATGGAGAGCTACCCCATGAACAACGGAGTGCTGCATATATTGTACTTTTGTACTAAGACTGTGGGTCCAGCACGGATGCTGCAATGCACACACAAATGAACATAGGAAGGTCGTGCAAAAAAATATGTATTTTATGAACCTACTTGAATGAAGGTGGTATCCCTTATGTCAACGAACCTCTTTTCTAGGACTTTAAGGAATGACTTGAACTGGTCTCCGCACTCTTGCTTGAGCTGCTTGTACTCAGTCCTCACAAACACGTCCTGCAGCATAACACCACTGATCGTTGGCAATTTATCTTGATCAACAAACCTCAACAGCCTATACAGGGGTTCGACGGTCTTCACGCACCACTCCAAAAGGTCCCACCAACCCTTATCAACGAGGTGATCATATGCGAACTTGCCCTCCTCCATCCCAACCCATTTGCTACCTATTCAGTCTGGATGGGTCATCCACTGTTGGAACTTCTTTTTCCTGAAGCTATCCAGGAATACGAAGGTCATGCCAAACTGCATGGCATTTAGCCTCACCAACACTCCACCTATGTGCTCCCTCATCTGCACATGTAGATTCTTGTGGTTGTACAAAAAGCGACAAATCTTCTTCGCCCCTCCTCCAACCCTTTTGGTCTCGGGGAGGTCGCACACGTCTTTGAGCATAAGGTTCACAGTGTGTGCCATGCACGGCTGCTAAATAATCCATGAGTATTGTACCACGTGCTCGACCCCAATTTCCTTCGACACTACTTTCGTAATCTCACGTAGCAGGTACTTATGGTCCTAGATCTTGCCTGTGGAATGTAGATGCTAGAAATTAGTAAGTACATTTGTATTATACTACGTACCAACACACGAAATATTGTACCTATGGCATCAACAGACTTTTGAAAGAACATGACTCTGTTGCAGAACACTATGAAGTTGATGATGCTCTGCATTGTCAGGCTAATTCAGGAGTTACACATAACTGTCACACCAAATGTGGCCTAATCAGACTTAAACTTCCGAAGGTACATAACAATCTCCTCGTTATTCTCAACGAGGTACTTCCCGTCGGTCTCAAGGCCCCATGGTGTATGAATCCCTAGGCCTAGCCCACGTGTCATCTTAAGTGAACTTGTCTACAGCATACGTAAGAGGTTAGTACAATCATAAAAAAATTAACTTAAAAACCTAAGAGCATTGCACACCTGTGAAATACAGACACTTGGCCTTCCTTCCCAGAATTGTATTTGCATGGAACCACTTAGACCATACCCTATCAAGCTTCTGCCTTGCCCCCTACTTGAATATAGTGTCAATACAAGGTTGATGCGGGACACCACTCTGTGCAAGATCAGGATCGATGAAGCCGTGGCTTTCCTATGGAATTAAAATGAACGTGTGTTATATAACAAAACAAACATGCTTAATCAATTTTTGCACACTACAAAACTTAAGTACATGCTTGCTGCTCAAGTGCTCATACATGCCACTATCGCATGCTTGCTGCTCAAGTGCTCATACATCAAGTAGCTTCGGTCAAAAACCCATCCATAACCTAAGTACATGCCACTAACACATGCTTGCTCAAGTGCTCATACATAACCTAAGTACATACATTGAGTATCTGCTCAAGTAGTTTCGGCATTCATGCCACTAGCAGTGACATAGTTTTCTAAAGCATCACTTAATACTCCCTGTAGAGAAATCTTCGTGACAAAAATGAGTCAAGAACAAAACCAAGGTGAAGAAAGCAAAGCTGCTCACCGAGTTGGGCTGGCTGCAAAATCTAAAATGACCGAGATCTCGGTAAACCTCGCCAAGTTTCCTTTTTTTTATGACCGGAGCAAGGTCTCTGGTACGAGCTTGCTCGGCAAGCACTTGCTCAGATGCTGGGTGCCGGCCCGAGAGGCAGGACGAGGATTGCTTCGCCGACGATTCCGCCAATGAGCGAGTAACTTGGCATTTTGAGCCCTTTGCCTTAATCTTTGTTTGCGGCAAAATTCAGCATGCCCTTTTCTTATTTCTTTCTCCTCTTATATCTTCCAGTACAAGGAAAGTAACAAACTCAAGATAGCAAATAACAACTGATTGAAAACTACCAAACTAAGAAATAGGAAAATATGCAGCGGCCAATTAGGGATCTTTCTGCTGGCATTGCGCAAGATGCAAAGATGGCCTTATGCAGCCGATCCTCCCCTCCTCTTTCTATAATAAACCCGATCCATATCATTACTCCCCCCCCTGAAAAACCAGCTTGTCCTCAAGCTAGCAATCGGGATGTGAACGACGAAAGGTGATGGCGTCAACCCAAGTTGCTTCCTCTTGTGGTTCACCACCCCAATGCACGAGCAACTGACGCGCCCCCTTGATGAAGCGTTGAGCCAGGATGCTGTGAGGAGCAGGCTGAGCTGGTTCAGACGCTGGCATGACATCGGTTGGTAACGGAGCGAGTTGAACGGGCGGCTCTCCTTTAAACTCCTTCAACAAGGAAATGTGAAAGACGTTGTGTAGCCGAGCCTCCGGGGGTAGCGTTAGGCGATAAGCCATCGACCCGATGCGCGCCTCCACCTGATAGGGTCCGAAGAATTTAGGGGCTAGCTTGGTCTGTCGATTCTTCCGGAGGGAGCCTTGTCAATGGTGCTGAAGCTTGAGCCAGACCCAGGAGCCCACCTCAAAAGCCACCTCCCTGTGGTGCTTGTCATAGCGTTGCTTCATATAGTTTTGAGCTTGGAACAAATGATGTCTAGCCTGTTGTAGTTGCTTATCCCTGTCAACTAAAGCACAATCAACTGCATCAATCACTGTCATACCTTGCTGATATGGCAACAGTGACGGTGGAGGTCGACCATAAACTAATTCAAAAGATGTCATGCGGAGGGCGGTGTGGTACGATGAGTTATAGCAAAACTCCGCCCAAGGTACCCATTGTGTCCAGACGGCTGGCGTTGTCGCACAAAAGCAACGAAGATACATTTCGACGGTGCGATTGACCACCTCTATTTGCCTGTCGGTTTGGGGGTGATACACAGTCGACATCAGGAGGGAAGTTCCACTGCGCTTGAAAAGGTCTTGCCAAAAGGCACTGAGAAACACTGGATCTCTGTCGGACACTATAGACTCCAGAATGCCGTGCAACCGAACCACCTGCTCAAAGAATAACTTGGCCACTGTTGGGGCTGTCGCTAGTCTTGAAAGTGGAAGGAAATGAGCATACTTGGACAAGCGATCCACAACCACCAAGAGCATGGACTTGCCTTGAGATTTAGGCAAGTCAGTGATGAAGTCCATGGAAATATCCGCCCAGACTTGGTGTGGAACAGGAAGCGGTTGAAGGAGCCCGGCCGGAGATAACGTGTTGGACTTGCTTTGCTGACATACCGCACATTGGCCCACAAACCGAGCTACCGACTCACGCTGCTTGTCCCAGAAATAAGTAGCCCGGAGATGATGCAGTGTCTTCTGGACCCCTTCGTGAGTGAGATCATGGATGGAAGCAATGATCCGCTCCACTAAGGGGGACGCAACGGGTATGAAGAGGCGATTGTTGCGATAAACCAATCCGTCACGTACCTCCCAATGGTTCTGTACTGCAGCTATTGAACCGGTCTCCTCTGGAGGCGCGTTGTCCTCCCCTGCTGGTGTTGCGGCCGGAGAAGGAAGCGTCTGGGCCAGCGATGGGAACTCCTCCTGAAGCTGGCCTGAATGATCGCCCAACTTGGAGACTAAGCGGACGACCTCCGGATCCTGGCGGAGCACCTCCTGCCACTGCGCCCGAGTCACTTCTTGGGGTTCGGATATTACCATGCACTGTAGCTCGTCCCTATGCATCCGGGAGAGGGCGTCGGCGGCCAAATTATGACGCCCGGGTTTGTATTCCACCTTAAAATCAAATCCCATTAGTTTGCTAAGCCAGTGCTGCTGGGGCAGGGTGATTAGAGCCTGTTCCAATAAAAATTTGAGGCTTCCGTGGCCCCCATAAGTAGGGCCTCCAATGTCGCACGGCCTTAGATAGCCCTATGAGCTCCCGCTCATATGCCACCAATTTGGTGTGGCGGTCTGCCAATCTCCTACTGAAATATGCTATGGGGTGGCCGTGTTGTTGAAGAACCGCGCCAATGCCTGTTCCGACGCATCACACTCGACCACGAACTGTGTTGAGAAATCCGGCATCTGCAGCACCGGGGCCGTAACCAGCGCCCGTTTGAGGCGGTGGAACGCTTCCCCCGCTACCTCTGTCCAATGGAAAATGTTCTTGCGAAGAAGTGCCGTGAGGGGTTCGGTGATGATGGCATAGTCTTGCACAAAGCGTCGGTAGTATCCTGTTAAGCCCAAGAACCCTCGGAGAGCTGTCACCGAAGTTGGATTCGGCCAGTTGGTGACTGCTTGCAGTTTTTCTGGATCGGCAGATACTCCATTGTGGGATATGATGTGCCCCAAATACCCCACACGATCTTGTGCAAATGCGCATTTGGATCGCTTGAGGTACAACCCATGCAATTGAAGCCGGCTCAGTACCAAGCGTAAATGCTCCCAGTGCTCTTCCTCCGAACGACTATACACCAAGATATCGTCGAAGAATACCAACACAAACCGGTGCAAAAATTCCTGTAGCACCTCATTCATTAACGCCTGGAATGTTGATGGTGCATTGGATAACCCAAAGGGCATCACATGAAACTCGTAATGACCATGATGTGTTCGGAAGGCTGTTTTAGCGATATCAGCTGGCCAGATCCGAACCTGATGGTAGCCTGCGCGCAAGTCCAATTTGGAAAATATTCGCGCGCCACCCAGCTCATCCAGTAACTCCTCCACTATAGGGATCGGGAACTTGTCCTTGATCGTGCGGGCATTTAACTCACGGTAATCCACACAAAATCGCCAAGTTCCATCAGCTTTCTTGACCAGCAGTACCGGTGATGAGAACAGAGAGTAGCTGGGTCTAATGATGCCCTGCTTCAACATGGTTGCACACTGCTGCTCTATTTCATCCTTTTGTCAATAGGGGTATCTATACGGACGCACCACCACTGGATTCGTTCCCTCGGCCAACGTGATGCGGTGATCACACTGTCGCCTCGGGGGAAGCCCGTGTAGCTCCCCAAACATCGCTTCATAACTGTGCAGAAGTTCTTGCAGAACGGTGGCTTCTTTTTCCCCTAGCTGCATCAGGACATCCTGGGACGGTCTTCTGGTTCCTTGTAACCTGACCCGGCTGCCCTTCCAAACGAACTCCATTGTAAGCTCAGTAAAGTTCCAGTGGATGTTCCCAAGAGTGCGAAGCCACTGTACTCCCAATATGACATCAAAGCCTTTGATGGGAAGGATGATGAATGGTGCCGTGAATTGCTGCCCCTGGATAGTGAAATCAGCTTCCAACGTTCCCAGACATGGCAGATGAGCTCCTCCAGCCACTCGCACTTGTTGCAGGGTGTCCTTGTGTGATTCCCTGGAATTGATCTTCCACTTTTCTTGCCCAGCCGCATAAGCACTCACAAAATTATGAGTGCTGCCACTGTCAATGAGTCCCCGCCACTTCTGAGTTGCCATTTGCACCGCAACTTGCATGGTGTTCCCATGCTTAGGACCCAGGGCAGCAATCATGGACAGAGACACATCTTCAAATGGTTCCTCTTCCCTGACTTCTTCGTCCTCCTCTACGTCTTCTACCTCCAGATGAAACAAGCGCTTGCAGCGATGTCCTCTGGTATACACCTCATCACAGTTGTAGCACAAACCCTTGGCTCGTCTGTCAGCTAGCTGGTCTGCGCTCAGACGTAACTGGCTCGGTGCCGAAGCTTGCGTACTGGCGGCGGAGCAGTCCGAGGCAAAGTCAAGTGGCTGCCGCCTCCCTGAGAAGGTCTCCCCGTCTTGGTCAATTGTGCGCCAAACGATCGCCCCAGTTGCGCCATCCCTCCTGACTGGTTCCCGCTTGTCGAGCCTCCCGGATTTGCAGCCGATGTTGAGGAATTATACGTCGGGTTACGAAAAGGGCCTCGCCCCCGCCCCGAACTTGCCATGCCCTCTATTGCTTCCGCAATCCATGCCGCCTTCCGTGCTTCCGCTTCACGCGCAATGCCGATCGCCTCTGCTAGGTCCCGGGGCCGCTCCCGGCGCACCTCAGCACCCAAAGCCACCGAGAGTCCTGCCATGAAGGTCTCCACCTGATCTGCCTTTCTCATCCTTGTGGTGCGAGCAAGGAGTCTTTGAAACTCCCTCGCATATTCATCCACAGCGTTGTCGCCTTGCTTGAGGTTCACCAGGTCTCCCAACGGGCCAATACTCGAATGCCGAGTGAACCACTGCGTGAATGCCTCCGCAAAATCTTCCCATGCAATCCATGGTTCTTCCCTTTGCCAGTCAGTTATCTAGCACCTCCTGCGCCTCCCCCGACAAATGCAAGCCTGCAATCTCCACATACTCCTCAGGGATCCGGTGAACCCGGAAGAACCGTTCACAACGGCGTATCCATCCCAACGGATCCTCTTGCCCATCATAATCCGGCAAATCGAACCGCGGCGGACGTGGTATCCACCGGTGATCCTCTTCATCCCCTCGCCCTACGCCTCTTCTGCGTCCGGCTGTATTCTCTTCGCGTCCCAAGCAATGCCGTCTGCCCCCCCATGGCGGCAAGTCCCTCCGCTGCCCAGCCCCCCGTGCGGGTTCTACTGGATGCGCGTGGGAGTTCCCGCCTTCATCCGCCGATTCCACGGCCTGGTTCTTGCCCTTCAAGATCCGCATCATCTCTTCCATCATGCCTTTCATCGCCTTCACTTCTGTTTCCAGAACGGTGACGCGATCTTCAAGCGGGGTGGCCATGACTCTCGGAGCGCAAGGCTCTGATACCAAATTGGTACGAGCTTGCTCGGCAAGCGCTTGCTCGTACGCACGGGTGCCCGGCCTGGAGCCCGGACGAGGATTGCTCGCCGGCAGAGCAGGTAACTTGGCTGTTTTTGGAGCCACCGCCATAATCTTTGTTTGCGGCAAAATTCAGCATGCCCTTTTCTTATTTCTTTCTCCTCTTATATCTTCCAGTACAAGGAAAGTAACAAACTCAAGATAGCAAATAACAACTGATTGAAAACTACCAAACTAAGAAATAGGAAAATATGCAACGGCCAATTAGGGATCTTTCCTGCCTGGCAGCTGCGCATGCAGCATGGCCTTATGCAGCCGATCCTCCCCTCCTCTTTCTATAATAAACCCGATCCATATCAGTCTCCATTGCCCGATCTTCACCGGAGATGGCCGGATATGCATAAAAAGTGAGCAAATGGGCATGCAGTGAGAAATGCCAAGGAAAAGAAAGGAAAGTTCATACCTTCGGGCAGAGATTTCACTCTTCAAGGCTGAGATTGAACTTGCTCCTCGCCAGAGCTACTCGTGTCTCGTCGGATCTGGACCGTCGCCGGACAGCGTCCTCGGTGAGGAAAGTGACTGAGGACAGAGAATAATAAGTGAGGAAAGTGACTGAGTGAGGACAGTGAGCTCGGTGAGTCCACTGTGGCACCAAATGACCGTTCTAGTGCTTGGGAGTTAGATGGCAGCAACCATACGTCCATAGTTTTTTTTTTCTGACCTGAATTAAGGATAAACAACTACATGCGACAACTATACAATTAACTAACATTCTTTTCAAAGTGCAATACAATTAACATTAATGTATCTAAATTTACATAAAAATACCGATCCAGTCGTGGCTGAGAACATGTAATGAATACTTTATACCTTTGTTTCTCTTATTTCCTTTCTTACTAATGCATGGAAGCATATATCAAAAGAGAAAATATGATCTATTCACGCAATACGAAGAGCAAAAGCTCTTTATCATGTAAATTAAACAAGCAAGGCAAACAAAGTAAGTATCACACCCTCAACCCTGAGAATCAAGGCAACCAACCGAAAACAAACAGCAGTATACGCAATGTTTAATCTCTGATCCCATGCTTAAGCAGTAGCTAGTCAACATGCATATATATATATACATATTCCTCATAAAAGGTATTAAAATTCTTCACAAAAAATTTGGTGCGAATCCAGTCCAAAATGCCAAAATTTCGGCCAAAGTCACCGAGATTTCACCGAAATTTATCGAAATCACTGTAGCAAACCCTAAATTTCAAAAAAAAAATCCATTCCACGGGAATTTTGAATCTCATCCCCGGCCAAAATCCGAGATTTTCTGAATTTCGCCAAAATTTTGAACCTTGTAAAGCATAGGCCCATGAATGACATCTTTCATAAAAAGATCCAGGTGGAACATCCGAATTAGAAATTTTCCAACAAATCACTGAAACAGGTGAAGGGTGCTTCATAAGCTATGAGTATGGATGGATGTTGCAATTAACAAAATGTTGTACAAACTTACCTGACTTACTGCAGCGAACGCAAAATAAGAGCTTACTAACCACAACTTTACTGTACAGAAGTGCAGGTCCTGAATTAAGAGCAAACTCACATGAGCTCTTGAGAGAACTCGAGTAGCAAGCTGATTAATATTTGACAGCCACTAGTTGCTTTTTCAGAAATATTCCCTGCTTTTACAGATTGCAGCCAGCTTATATGTGAGGGGACTCGAGCTGATTGCACACTGAAAAACTCATAAAAGCACACAATGATTCGGCAACCCCCTTTGCAATAATCATAGGCTGTAATTTTAACTCTTCTGAACAAAGAAATTGAACTACTATGGAGATTATGGAAGCAATGAGATCTAGCACATCAAGAGAATTCACATCAATTTCCACATGTACAGGTATTGAGTTACTCATGGCGAAAGCTTCTCTATAGGCTGTCTAATGTTCTATCTGTGCATGCATATAAAGCAATCTTGGTCTGTAAACAATATTGAAACAACCTAGTGCAATCTTGGGCAGTAAAAAATATTGAAACAGCCTAGTGTGCTAGATGAAACTCATACAGATACAACACTCAAACCAACTATGCAGTCAATAACAATCAACTATACACAATCACAAAACAAACGTATCATGGAATGCAAAAGAACTGTGAATGTGGTCATCATAAAGACCTGCAAATAGATATCAACTAGTCAATTTAGTCCTGGATGTTTCGATGACCAAGCATGCCATGATAACCATACAGTGCACACATCAATTGAACAATCCTCATATACATATCTTGAAATAAGGCTTCTTAACCATATTGTCATTTATTCTCTCTAGTCACAAATACATGTCATTTTGGACATGGGTGCAGGCAAACTTTCGAAACTGACTATCAGTATCTTTAAAAAAATTAAATTGGATACATGAAAATTATGTGTAGATTTGTCTCGAAAAGTACTTTCATAGTATTATAATTTTATTGCATTTTATAAATATATTACAATAAAAATTAGTGGTCAAAATTGTGTTTTAGAGACCGTGTCAATGTCCAAAATGACATGTATTTGTAACTAGAAGGAGTATCTTCTCTTGAAATAAGACATCTTAAGTTCTTAACCCCTTAAACAACCTGCATATTCTTTGCAGGTGACATACAATTGCAGATTTCAGCAACTGCTGTTGTTACAAAAAAGGTAGGGAGTCATTGCACTTGGGCACATAAAATGGTCCAGTTAGAACTGAGATTATGATTATAATTGCAATATCTTTAACCATTCTACAGTTTTAAACTCACTGATATTTTAAGAAATGTTTACCACGTAATATAAACTTCACAGCTACTCCTCTCGGTTCCCTGATTACCTCATTATAAATATGTTATTAAACCTTGAACTTCCTTCTTTTTCATGAATAATTGAATTGACTGCCCTCATCATTGTTTTCTTGTTTTTGAGTTAAGAAATCTCAAATGGAAATGGCAACTTAATTTCAAAAGCAAGGCACAAGAGGTTTCAAAAACAAAAGAATAATGAAAACAAATAAGGTACCAATGGAAGTTCGATGGAAATGTTGCCACATTTATCACACTGCAAACCATGTGGCAGACTCCTCCATCTACATGGACCTACCGAAGGATGCTTTACAAGCCTCCAACTTCGGCCCTGGAAAATTCATTACAAATATCAGATTTCCCTTTTGCAGTTGCAAACTTCTTAAGCGGTCATTGCTGATTAGGCCATTACACAATAACTACTATTAAATAAGAGCAAAGATGCATTAGGAGTTAGTTAGCTCTCTAGACAACACAGTGACAAGAGAAGATATAGGTATACATACAGATATTACTCAGTGTTCAAAATTTTCATAATAATGGTTGTTTCACCTGGCATAAACAGGACATGCACAAATGTTCAAGACATCTAGGGTCTAGCAATGATGAATAATACGGCAACAGAGTCAAGTAGCGCAAGTGCGCAACTAAAGTAAAATCATTGATAGCATAAACGCCATCATTTAGACAACTACATCTCCGAAACAAAGACTCACTTTTCATATTGCATCGTCGAATTGTAACTGCTTGCACAATGTTTTACCACAACACTGTAATATTCCGTCATCACAAACACAAGCAAGGACTATAGTCACATTAGTATACTTTTCACTTTTCAGCATCAACATAAGCTAAATGCAAAGCTATGAACAAAAAATAATTCAGTGCGAAGAACAGAATTATTTTGAGACAATGTTGCAAAATTTAAAATATATTGGCAAGTCTATGCCTCTATGATACAAAAAAATCCCCACCAAGTAACTCTTTTCACAGGTGATACAGAACATCGTGTACTCAGTACTCCAATACCTCAAATACTTGATGGGATTTCCCAACTTACAATGATTTCAGGTCAAAAACAAACACATGATAAATGTCACCAAGAAATTAACTATAGTAGCTATCTAGAAGTAACAGCTGAGGAAACTAAATTCCTCAACTCAGCTAGATGTTCATCAGTTGAGATGTTCAGTGTAAGCCTTAGATTAGTCAACAAAGCCTCTTGCTCCCAGCTAATTGACCCACAAGCATATAGTGCCAACATTGTTGCACGGTAAGCATGCAACTCCAACAAATGGGTTTCTTCCGTCGGAACATCATTATCATGTTGAGATGTTCCTCTTTCAGATACAGAAGCTTCAGCATCATCAGTTCTACTACAAATATATCCGTTTTGGTAGGCTGAATTATAGTACTGTGATCTATAGGGGCTACTGCTGGGTCCGGGACTACAACTACCAACAGAGGACGAAATACTCTCAGTGTCACTAGGATCTGCAGTTGTTACAGGATATTTATAATCAACATATGTATTTAACCTAGTCAAGTTGGTTTTACGAACACCATTTTTTCTCACATTTAAGGAAGCATGCATGTATTTTTCACCCAGCTTAAAGCATGGGGAATCAACAGCATCTACCTTTTCAGCAAAACGAAGAGAACCTCCAGCAACCAGCTGTGACTGTCTTCCGTCTCTACGAGGTTTCTGCAATCTCTTAGTGATTTCACTGCACTGAGTAGGGTGTGTTGATATAGCAGATGATTTTCTCTTCACGCCTCTAGACATATCACCCTCATATGCATTATGGTTCTTGATTAGAAGATGGTTGTCCACTGCACAATGCAATTGCTGGTGTTTGCCCAACTTGCAACCACATTTTCCATCTTTTGATTGACCTCTGAATGAACCACCAGAGCATCTTGCAGAATCCTGAAATTGATTGAAAAGAGGATCACTAGAGAATTCACATTAATACTTGAAATTAAATTTATCTGCTCACAGAGAAACATCAAAGAACATCCAAGTTTCAATACTAGATTTGTTGAAGAGACAACAGTAAGAGCATGTGAATTGTTTGATTTAACTAAAGGTCATAAATTCTTTTATTTTGATGACCTTATCATAAATATTTCTATTTTGAGAATTTGCAAAGGAACATGGCATTACCTTCTGAATCACAATCCATTTGTCATCCTGCCAAAGCTTCCTCAACCGAAGATCAGATACATGTATTGTCAACTCCAGCAACGACCCAAGGAGCCTGACGACATAGTAATTGTTGCCAAGCACTCTTACCACCTCAGCAACCTTCCACGAGTAGCTGTCAAAGGCCTCAAGGATATTACCCGCGGCCCGGCGTACTGGATCGTCCGAAGGAGGGGGGCTAGGCCTTATCAACCTTCTTGGCACCCTTTCAACAGCCGCACCAGAGTCAACCGGACTTGGATCATATCTCACATAATACCTGTGTCCGTTGCCAGAGACGATCTTAGCAGGCCTCCAAGAACCCAGGGGCACCTCCGCCTCCTGCAATACCTCCACCTTGCTCCCTTTGAAGAATCTCATCAGACCGTTTTACTTCCACAACTCTGTAGCAAACAAGAAACCAAAAACAACAATTCTTGAATGAATTGGATTAAGAGGAGTCAAAACATAAAGATTTCAACTTCTACAATGGCCATTGCGGATTATATGGACAGAAATCACAACCTAGCTTCCAACATGCTAAAACTACAATAGATTGTAAAAATCCAACAGATATGCTATGAACAAAAGAACTGATAAGTTAATACGCCTTTTGACTACTGCAAACTAGTTTCCTAGATCAGAGACTCACGAAATATAGGTGATGGAAATTGTTATCCATTATAGCCGGAGAATATCGGTCTATTGATCTGTTACAGGAACAGAAGAACAAACTCATAATGACTCGCTTGGGGTGATCCGAACAAAATCTGAACTAGCACCTCTACGGCAGCAATTTCTAACGGATTGTAGCGGACACCAAAGAGCTATACCACCTAGTAATCGAACAAACAAAACAACACAAGAGAAATACACCCCCAAACAACCAAAGAAATCACGGACAACTCAAGACGCTTCAAGAAAATCCCGATCCAGTTTGCAAACAGCAGTAAATCCACTGCAGATTAAGAACTCTGCACACGGATTTCAGAGAAACAACAGTAGTAGTACCAAATAGAACAAGAACATGTTCGAAGATATCAGACTACGCATACAAAAACGATCTTCGTATCGAACTTATCGAGTGCCAACCAGGCAAGAACATTTGAACTGGTCAATTGGAGCCATGCAAACTGTAATCATCGCAGCTAATCACCAACAAAATTTCCCAGCGGACTAGTGTTCCCTTCATCACCAACCTCCCGCACAGAAACATCAAAACCAGCACCAAAACACTCCCAAAAAATCGCATAAAAAATCGAAGGAAACACAGACCTTGCGACGCCGACCACGCCCGAAAGAGGCGACGAGAAATCGAGGGGAAGATTTCCTCGGCTCCAGCGGCTCCCTGAGCGTATTCTTGATTTCTACGCAGCGGAGATTAGGCGAACAGGGGAATCAGGGCGAATTTGGGAAGCGGAAATAGGAAATTTTAGATGATGGAAATCTTTTTTTTTAATTCGTTAATTCGGGATGCGACTGCAGTTATATATCAGTCGCATACTCGCATCGCAGCCGTCGGATCGAAACGGCCCTAGGGCTTGTTTAGGCCAGCGCCAGCGCATCGACTGTGGGCCGTCCGATGCAGATCCGACAGTAGTTCGAAGATTGGGGGTTCTTGGTGGTGATCCCCTCACCATGGGTTGTCGGTTAATGGATTTGTTATGAAATGTAGTCGGTTATCCGTATTCGTTCGATCAATACAGCGATACGATTATAAGGACAATAGAAAGATCACACAGAATATAGGGGGTAGAACTCTCTCGCTTTATTAGATTGATCCATATACAAGAGGAGATGCTTAATATATATAGCGAAAAGCGTAAGAGATGAGTTCAGATTCGCCCATACATAAGAGATAGATTCTAACCGAAGTGGTTATGGAAATCTTATCTCATAACACTCCCCCTTGGGCGGATACGTAATGCATATGTCTCGTTAAAAACTCTACTCAAAAACCCAATGAAAAAAAGAAGACGGAGAAAAGAGTACATTGCACTCGCGCTTTATGTTGCACTAGTTGCCTCGTTAAAAACCTTTATGTGAGGAAACTATAGAAAAACTCACAAAGAGAAAAGAGTACAACTTATAATCTTCTGGATTTATATTAGGATCTTCAGGATCACAATAAGGGTTATGGTTCAAGGGTTTACTCCACCTGAACTTTGCATCTCTCTAAATCTTCTCATTTCAATGCCTTTAACACATTTTTGAAATGTGGATTTAGGCAAGAATTTAGTGAATAAATCTGCAAGATTTTCACATGATTTAGTTTGCAAGATCTTTATCTCACCGCTCTTTTGGAGTTCGTGAAGATAGAATAACTTAGGAGCAATATGCCTCGTGATGTTGCTCTTTACATAACCCAATTGCATTTGTGCAACACAAGCAGTATTATATTTATAGATAATCGTGGGGGTATCAACGGTGTTAAGGCCACATGACTTTTGGATGTGGTTAATTACACGTCGTAGCCAAACACAATCACGTGAGGTTTCATACAAAGCTATGATCTCTGAGTGATTGGTAGAAATTGCTACCAGGGTTTGCTTGCAAGACCGCCAAGAAACGGCTGTACCACCGCAAAGAAACACAAAACTAGTCTGCGATTTAGCACTGTGGGGATCAGATAAATTGTCAGCATCTGTATATCCCACCATGATCAAGTCTTGATTCTTCTGGAAAAACAATCCAAGATCTTGAGTATCTTAGAGGTATCTGAGTAAAGTCTTGACACCAGCCCAAAGTCTTCTAGTTGGGGTTGCACTATGTCTTGCTAACAAATTCACTACAAATGTAATATCAGGTATTGTGCAATTCGCAAGATACATGAGTGAAATATGGAACTTCAGGTTCTAAGATTTCCTCATTTTCCATCTTCAGTCTGAAAGGGTCTTTATCCATTTTAAGAGATTTTATGGCCATCGGGGTTTTCAAAGGATACGATTTATCTATATTAAATCTCTCCAATACCTTCCAGGTATAGGAAGACTGGTGTACAAGGATTCTTTCTGGGAAATGGTCTAGCTGCAAGCCTAAGCAAAATTTGGTCATACCCAAATCTTTCATCTCAAACTCCGTCGTGAGGTAAGCACTTGATTCCTTTTTCTCTGTGGTTCCGATGACATTTAGATCATCGACATATACTAAGATGATACAGAATCCATTCTGAGATTTCTTTATGAACATATGGCGACAATCATCATTATTTGAGTATCCCTTCTTTAGGAAGAACTCACTAAGCCGGTTATACCACATTCTCACCGACTGTTTTAACCCATATAGCGATCTTTGTAGTTTGACGCTATTATGTTGTGATTATTAGGATCCGAAACTTTGACTCCTTCAGGGACTCTCATATAAATATCCAAATCCAGTGACCCATATAAATATGCGGTCATTACATCCATCAAATGTATTTTTAGATTTGAGCTAGCTACCATTGATATTAAGTATCGGAACATTATTTCACTCATCACAGGAAAATAGGTTTCATCGTAATCGATGCCGGGTCTCTATGTGAACCCTTGTGCTACAAGCCTCGCTTTATATCTCACCACCTAGTTGTTTTCATTTCTCTTCCGGATGAAAACCCATTTTGATCTTACAAGGAACACTTTAGGAGGTGTCCGGTCAACATGACCAAATACATTTCTTTTATTAAGCGAGGGCAATTCCGCCTCAATTACTTCTTTCCATTTGACCCAATCTGAGCGCTTCTGGCACTCTACCATGAACTTTGATTCTGGATCTAGTTCAAGAGTTTTGGCAATTTTGGAGGCGAAATAAATATCAACAATTGTAGTCTTTCTTTTATATAATTCTCCTGAATCCACATAATTGGTGGATATTTCTTCATTCATTTCTTCCAGCTCCTCATGATTTCTCACAACGATGGAGTTTGGTTGTTCTGACTTTCCAGCGTCAGATTGTGCGCGCAATTATTCATTAGGATTCCCATCTTTAGGATAGCTCACTTCAGGGAGGTTACCATCCTCAGGATGGCTCACTTTAGTGATTTTCTCAATAACAGGTTGAGCTTCTTCAACTGTCTCATGTAGTGATCTCACTTGTTTGGTTCTCCGTTTCTGTGGACATCTCCACGGAACTGAGTCCCGTGCACCTAGAGGCCTCCCCCTCTTTTTGTCATGAGGGGTAAGAGTGGGTTCAATAACCTTCTAGGGTATTTTCACTCTTTCAGGTGTATTTACTGCAGGTATATGAGATTTTTATCACTCCCTTATGATCAATGAAGGCATCTGACAGATTATTGGCTATTTGTTGCTGACTTATTATCTTCTAAACTTCAAATTTGGTTTTTTTAGTGCATGGGTCTAAGGACTGAATGCCAGTGGCATTCCAATCTATTTCCTGGCATTCTTCAATGTGGTACTTATCTCTCTCTAATGCCAGAAAATTGTCCTCATAAAAAATACAATTAGCGTACTGAGCCGTGTGCAGATTCCCTGTCATAGGCTCTAGGTATTTAATAATAGATGGAGATTCATAACCTACATAAATCTCTAAATTCCGGTGAGGTCCTATAGTGGTATGCTGCGGTGGAGAGATTGGTACGTATACAGCACGGCAAAATTTTCACAGATGGGAAATACTTGGTTCTTTCCCACGCGCTAACTGCAAAGTGGAAATTTTATGATATGCAGTTGGTCTGAGTTGAATTAATGATGCAGTGTGCAATACTGTATGACCCTAACAACTGGTGGGTAACTTACAATTCTGCAAAAGTGGCCTAGCAATAAGCTTTAATCTCTTAATTAATGACTTTGCAAGGCTATTTTGAGTGTGGACATGAGGTACAAAGTGCTCTACATTAATGGCCAGAGCCATACAATAATCATTAAATGCTTTTAAGGTAAACTCACCAGCATTGTCCATGCGAATGGACTTAATCCTTTCTTTTGGAAAGGAGGCTCTTATTTAATGATTTGGGCAATTAATTTAGCAAAAGCATGGTTCTCAGTAGATAAAAGACATACATGTGACCATCTAGTAGAAGCATCTATTAGAACTATAAAATATATGAAGGGACCTGATAGGGGCTGAATTGGTCCATATATATCACATTGAATTCTCTTCAGGAAATTCAGTGATTCTTCCTTAATTTTAAGATGAGAGGGGTGAATTATTAGCTTTCCTTTAGCACAAACAGGGCATATAAATGCTTCAGGTTTGGAAAAACTGTAGTTTTTATATTATGGCCAACAGAATTATTTATTATTCTTTTCATCATATTCAACCCAGGATGACCTAGATGATTATGCCAGATCTTAAATATTTCTGGGCTTTTGACTATAGTTTTCATTGCAACATAAACTTCTAGTTTTATATATGTAAAATATAATTCGGAGGAGAAGGAAGGAAGTTTTTCGACCACACGTTTATTACACCCATCAAACTTAGTCATGAGTAGATATTCTGTACCATCCTCATTTTCAGTCTCCATATGGAAACCATTTAGACGGATGTCTTTAAAACTGAGGAAAGTGCGACTGGACTCAGGGTATGATAGGGTATTCTCTATAATTATATGAGTGCTTATAGGGAGAACTATGGTGGCTCTTCCGGTGCCAATCATAAGAGCATCGCTTCTGGTGATGATCATAATATTCCCAGTTTTCTTAATTAATGTCTAGAAATATTTAGTTTCTCTAAGAATTGTATTTGTAGTGCAAGTGTGTAACTGTCTGCAAGACAGATTTCCTCCTCCACCATTGGATTAGACAGGTGTTCTATATTTCAACCTCATCTACGAAGCAAGAGATAAGAACAACAGCAACCTGAACCGTCGGCTAATGACCGGTTTCCGCACAACCTTAAACATTGCGAGTGCTGAAATTACGCTTCACAACCGGAAGTACACATGGAGCAATGAGCGCGACGACCCGACTATGGCCAAACTCGACCGAATCTTCTGCAACCATGAGTGGGACTCCCTCTTCCCGCACCACCTACTACACGCCTCTCCTCCTCTATGTCTAACCTTTGCCCTTTTCCTAGCAGCTTAAAACGGACCTCAAAGCCAAGACATTTCAAGTTCGAGAATTTTTGGCCTCGCATCCCGGGGTTCCTCGACGTCGTCCAGCAAGCATGGACAGCACCACAACCTCCCTCAAACCCTATTAGGAGGCTCGTGCACAAGTTCCGGGCGACTGCCAGGGCTATGCGGCAATGGAGCCAGGCACTACTAAGTGACGCTAAGCTGCAGTTCCACCTGGCTAATGTGATTATTCTGCGCCTCGATGTAGCGCAAGAAGCAAGACAACTCTCTCAGCCTGAGCTCAATCTTTGGAAAGCACTCAAACTACGAGTTCTAGGTCTAGCAGCGGTCGAGAAGGCTCGCAAGAGGCAGTCCTCCAGGATCACTTGGCTCAAAGAAGGGGATGCAAACACCCATTATTTCCACCTCAGGGCTGTAGGACAGCGTCGCAAAAATTACATCCAAGCCTTGCAAACCGACCACGGCACCGTCACGATGCATGATGACAAGGCACGCGTGCTGTTCCAACATTTCTCAGCGCTGCTCGGTACAAAGAGCAACCACTCCCAAGGCGTCAACTGGCAACAACTCAACCTTCCATCACATAATGTCTCTGGATTGGATTCAGCTTTCACTGAGGAGGAAGTGCGCCACACAGTTAACCTCCTGCCAGCTGAAAAGGCCCCAGGTCCAGATGGTTTCACTGGCACCTTCTATAAGTGTTGTTGGGAGATCATCAAACTAGATGTTATGGCCGTCTTCCATTCCATCTACAACTGTTCTTCCGGGCCCCTCCATCTACTCAACACAGCCATGATCGCTATGATCCCCAAGAAGGAAGCGGTGAATACGCCTGGCGACTACCGGCCAATTAGCCTCATCCACTCCTTCGCAAAGCTCTTCTCCAAAGTACTAGCAGTTCGCCTGTCAACGCACATAAACTCTATGATCTCCAGTTCACAGAGTGCTTTTATCCAAGGGCGATGCATCCAAGAAAACTTCTTATATGTCCGAAACCGTGCGAGGGCTTGCCACCGAAACCGCACCCCCGCACTTATGTTAAAGTTGGATTTCGAGAAGGCCTTCGACTCGTGTCTGGGAATACATATTGGACCTTCTCCAAGCCCGAGGTTTCAGCCCGAGATGGCGCGATTGGCTGGCCTTATCTTTCGCAACATCTACCTCGTGTGTACTTCTCAACGGAGTACACAGGACCCCATCCAAAGACCGTCATGATGCTGACAGTAGGCGATCCCCTATCACCCTACCTATTCATTCTAGCCATCGACCCGTTGCACCACATACTTGCAAAAGCCACAGAAGACGGTATAATCTCCACCCTGCAAGGTCACGGCCCCTCGGTCCGCCTGTCCCTCTACGCTGATGATGCAGTAATATTTTTAAACCCTGTTAGGGAGGAGCTCGAAACAACCATCGCCATCCTACAACATTTCGGTCAAGCCTCTGGCCTCAAAGTCAACATGCAAAAGAGCACTATAGCGGCGATCAGATGCCACAACCTCATTTTGGATGATATCCTGCAACCTTTCACTGGAGCCATCTCGTCTTTCCCCATTAAATACCTTGGGCTACCCCTAACCTTGGGGAGACTTTGGCGTGTGGACCTACAACCCATTCGGGACAAAGCTGCTCGAAGGTTGGCAAGCTGGCAAGCGCGACATCTAACGTCAGGGGGACATCTAACCCTGGTTAGATCTGTCCTCACCTCACTCCCAACCTACCTCCTTACGGCGCTCAAGGTCCCCAAGAAATTCTTCAGGGACTTCGATAAAATTAGAAGGCAATTCCTATGGGCAGGCACCGCACAACTATATGGAGGCAGCTGCAAAGTGCAATGGCCCATTGTGCATCGCCCGATCGACATGGGTGGTTTGGGAATCTTGGACTGGAGCGTTTTTGCGAGCACTCCGCCTCTGTTGGTTATGGCTGCGATGGACTACCTCTGACGGTGTGGTGGAACACTAACTCCATGCGACCGACCGACCGCAACTTTTTCACGCGGCTACCAAAGTAACCATCGGAAATGGTCAAAAGGCATCCTACGGACTTCCAACTGGCTCCACGGTACAGCCCTTGCCATCTTGCACCATCGCTCTACAAACACTCGCACGGAAAGCCCGATCGATGGAGAATGCTTTCTGAGAACAATAAGCGGATCCGTGACATCCGGCATAGCTTGACCGGAGCTCCTTAACGAATACGTCACATTATGGGTCAAACTTCACCAATATCATTGCATACGATCTGCGGGATGAGATCACTTGGACACTCACCTCTAACGGACAATACTCAGCTCGCTCGGCATACCGTGCACAACTTACCGGATCTATCCAAAAGCCCTTCCGCACCTTAGCCTGGTCAGCATGGGCACCATCTCGATGTAAATTCTTCTTCTGGCTTGCTTTGCACAACCAACTCTGGATGTCCCAACGCCTACAACTTAGAGGATGGCCAAATTCATACTTCTGCCACATGTGTTGTCGAAACCTAGAAACCGCCCATCACCTCTTCGTTGAGTGCCCCAAAGTTCGTCGTTTGTGGTCGTCCATTGCCGGTTGGATCTCTCTTCCCGCCCTTCTACCGGACCGTTGGCGACCGTCCACGGACCTGGAGCAATGGAGTTTGGACAGGATGAACTCAGTCGCGCATTTCAGAAAAGGTGTTAAATCACTTGTCATCCTAGTATGCTGGAAATGGTGGAAAGAGCGCAATACCAGAATCTTCGAGCACAAATGGTTGCCCCACGAAGTGCTCTTTGACTCCATCAAAGAAGAGGCGTCAATCTGGAGCATCGCAGGAGCAGTGGGACTCAAAAAACTACTGCAACGGCTACACACAAACACTGACTCCCCCCTCTCTTCTCTTCCATTTTCTTTCTTCTCTGTTTTTAATTTTAATTTTAATTTTATTTCTCTCTCTCTCCTCTTGGATTGTACTTAATCTAGGGTGCACCCCCGTGCATCACTTGTTCTTTGTCTTCCTACTAATATATTGCAGCTTTTGCTGCTTCAAAAAAAAATTGAAGATATAAAACCAATCAAACATTTGTTGCAACAGGAACAAATAATATACAACAAGCATAGCATGATTAAATAAATTTCCTAGAAAAATTACACTTTATTAAATTTAACACATAATCACTCAACAAGAGCACAGACCATTGTTCATTCAGGAACACAAAGACTAAACTGATAAATGAGACTCTTATGAATACTTTAAAAAGGATAATGCGACATCGACTCTAAAAGAAAACTGGAAGACTATTGCATGTCTCCATACAAATCATTTATATCATCCTCTTGGGATTTATCTTTATTCTTCTTGAATTCTTTTAGCTTATCCCCAATAAGATCATCTTCCTCTATGGGAGTATCACCATAACCAAGAAAGCCCTTCTTGAATTCTTCTGTGGGATCGGAGACTTGATCATCATCCAATTCCATTTCATTGCCAACAACAGGTTGAGTAATGAAATCTGCCTCCGCCTTATTCCCTTGATTCTTCTGGATTCTCCTGGTGGTTTCATATACAGTTCTACCAAATGCTTTGGAGTGCAGCATGTATGTAACCAATGACCAGTACATCCATACCTATAGCATGGCTGTTTATCGGTCAAACAAGATGCCCGAAGAGTGGAGAAGAAGTATATTAGTACCAATCTTCAAGAACAAGGGAGATATTCAAAGTTGTACTAATTATAGGGGGATTAAGCTGATGAGCCACACTATGAAGCTATGGGAGAGAGTTATAGAGTATCGGTTGAGAAGAATGACGCATATCACCATAAACCAATTTGGGTTAATGCCAGGAAGGTCGACCATTGAAGCAATGTTCTTAATAAGACAAGTTATGGAACGGTATAGGGAGCAGAAGAAGAATCTACACATGGTTTTCATCGACTTGGAGAAGGCTTATGATAAGATACAAAGGAATGTTATGTGGTGGGCTTTAGAAAAGCATAAAGGGGCTGTTTGGTTTGCTTCCAATTGTTGCCAATGTTTGCCTTACCAAATTTTAGTAGTGTTGACCAAATTTGGCAAGCATTTGGTTTGTAACCAAATTTTGGCTAGATTCTCTTCTCTATTAGCACCCTAATTCATTTTCTTGCCAATTGCTGGCCAAATATTGGCAACCAATTTAGTGACCAAATTTTTGGCATGCCAATTTTTGGTAAAGTTTGATTTGGCAAATTTGGTCTCAAACCAAACAGCCCCAAAGTCCCAACAAAGTATGTTGCCCTCATCAAGGACATGTACAATAATGTTGTGACTAGTATTCGAATAACTGATGGTGACACAAATGACTTCCCGATTAAAATAGGAGTACATCAAGGGTCAGCTCTGAGCCCTTACCTCTTTGCCTTGGTGATGGATGAGGTCACGAGGGACATTCAAGGAGATATCCCGTGGTGTATGCATTTTGCTGACGATGTAGTACTAGTGGATGAAAGCCGGGCGAGAGTAAATAGGAAACTAGAGTTGTGGCGGCAGACCCTAGAGTCGAAAGGTTTTAGACTTAGCAGGACTAAAACCGAGTATATGAGATGTGACTTCGGTACTACTAGACATGAGGAGGGAGATGTGAGTTTGGAAGGTCAGGTATTGCCCAAGAAGGATACCTTTCGATACTTGGGATCGATGCTACAGAGAGATGGGGATATTGATGAAGAAATTAGCCATAGAATTAAAGCGGGATGGATGAAATGGCATCAAGCGTCTGGCGTTCTCTGTGACAAGAGGGTACCACAGAAGTTAAAAGGCAAGTTCTATAAGACGGCTATTAGACCTGCGATGTTATATGGTGCAGAATGTTGGCCTACTAAAAGGTGGCATGTTCAGCAATTAAGTGTAATAGAGATGTGTATGCTGCGTTGGATTTGTGGTCTTATAAGAATGGACCTAGTTCGAAACGACGAGATACGTGATCGGCTAGGGGTAGCTCCAATTGAAGAAAAGCTTGTTCAACACCGGTTGAGATGGTTTGGACATGTACAACGGAGACCTCCAGAGGCATCAGTGCATAGCGGCATCATAAGACGCGACAATAATGTGAAGTGAGGTAGGGGCCGGCCAAACTTGACTTGGGAGGAGGCAATCAAAAGGGATTTAAAAGGATGGAATATAACGAAAGAATTGGCTTTGGATAGAACTGTGTAGAAAGTAGCTATCCACGTGCCTGAACCTTGATTAGGCTTTATGCCACGTATTGGTATAGTTTTAAGCTTTGTTCTACTTCCTCATCTCTCTCTTTCTCCCTTTGTTGGCGGATCGTTTTCGGTTTCAACTCTAGCCTACTCTAACTTGCTTGGGATTAAAAGGCTTTGTTGTTGTTGTTGTCAAGCTTTTGTAATTCTTAGAAATTATAGCGCGGGCCCGTTCAGCAACTAGTTTAATTGTATGTCCTAGAGTTTCGTGTATCATGGATGCATGGTGCCCACATGTCTAAGAGCATGTACAACAGTAATTAATGAGCCGTCTGCAAGTTGTCACGTAATCTTTATCATCGTATGTGGCATAGAATTAATGAGGAGAGAGGTGCTTGCCGTCTCTTCGCGAGAGGACGGCAGTGGCCCGTGCTCCAATGCAAAACAACGGCTCCGTCGCCCGTTGTAGGAAAGGAGCCGTCTATATACTCATACTTGATCACGGTAATTTGTAAGCCCATGCATAAATTAATTAATTTATAGACTGCCTGACAGATAAGCCATTGTAGAAATTGTCTATTTTGTTGTCTTTATGTGACATGGCATACACTTACAGACAGCAGCTGTCTAGATTATTGTACATGCCCTAACTAAAAGTACTAGAGTGCAATGGGAGGCTAATTTATTAAGCGAAAATGTATTTGTTATTAAACACTCCATGTCAAAGCTAAATTAAATACATTCTGTTTTACACAAAAAAAATATACAGCTTGAACCTTGATTACTTGCGCACTTGGTGCAATTCTCTTGGGACGTTTTTGGAAGACTAGTGATCAAATGCCTAATCTACCACATTCTACTGCAACTTCCCAATCAAGTTGTTCCAATAAATATTCGATGTTTAACCCAGTATCTCGTTAAATTGCTTCTCCAGCGCAACATCATCTAGGTAAACAGTTTAGCTTCAAATTCAGTTTTGATTAATTTTTCAATTCCAACTGTAGCTGAGGTCTAGCACCTAAATTATACTGTTGTCATCCATTCACCCGGTTTTGCTGGCTTGGCCGTCACGTTTAGCAGCTACTGTCGGTTTTGCTTTGCTTGGTCACTTGGCTTTCATATGCCTTGCGGTCAGGGGCGGACGCACACATAGCTCAGCGGGGCCTTGGCACGATCAATTCTTCTGATCTTACATGTTTAATCTTTATTTTAAGTAGGTCTCCACTGAATCAAATGTTTGAGCCCCCAGTCTTTTATTCTTTTATGAGGAAATCAACTAATTTTGCTTCTATGTGAGTATATATATAGTCATATTTGAAAAGCATAAATATTTTTGACTATTTAAGTATGGATTCTCATATAGGGTGCCCCCACTCACATTTTATCTTGGGTCCGCCCCTGCTTGGGGTCCAGGAAAGTATGACCAAAAAAGGAATGCTAAAAAGCAATATAACTGCACAAAGATAAGCTCTTTCATTGGTTAATTAATTAACTAATAACTAAAACTAGATTACAGTATCGGAGACATGAGTTGGCCACTACCTGGACTTCTTTGCGGTACTAGTAGCTTTCAGCTCTTTGGTTTGGTTGGAAGCAACCGATGGCTCCCATTGGCCGCACCATACGAGGCATCGGTGTTGGAGACCAGTGCCAAGAAAGGCCAAGTTTAGGAGGAGACATCTCGATTTGTTGCATTGATCAGGACGCATCAAGAAAAATTCTCTGAAGTTATATGTGGCCTCGATTTTTCAGAACTACTATTTGTTCTGTGGTCACGTACGCAGATATGCGGATTCGATTCACGCATGGAATAACCATCCAAGCTCATCTCATTGGATGGATCATGCTTCTGGTGAAGATAGATGGATCCTTTTATGATGCCATATGCACAAACGATTTAGATGGATCCTTTTATGGTACCATATGCACAAACGATTTATTGTTGCTTTCTCGTGTGCCCAACTGATTTACAAGGTTGTCGCAATAGTGAACTAGTGAGCATCTGGTCGGCAATCAGTGTATGTGTTTAGATGGTGTGCCATCAGCATCTACCAAAATTTGGTTTCTTGAGTGTCAAAATCCACAAGAAATTGGTGATGTAACGCCCTTTTGTCCAAATGGCCATGACAAGAAATTGAAAGCCTATATTACCATTGTTTGAACTTTGGAGTACAGGAATCATTGGTTCCTTTGAAGCATTGGTATGGTAGATGTACTTTAGGAACACGTCTTTCCAAGCACAAATAAAACGATTGCTTCTCATACACATAGTTGGGCCCTAAATAATACAAGCTGGAGGTGAAATACTTACAAGCACAGATGCTTCTTTGATCAAAAACAACCAATGGCGATTTGATCGTGCTAGCTAACATATATTCACATGTATTAAATGTGATTATCTGAGAACATTAAAACATGTATAAAAGAATATCATAACATGAATTACATGTGTCGTGTTGGAAAATAATACACACTCCATTTTTTGTATACAACTTATAACGTCGAACCAAATCATACCAACTTCAACCTGGAGTTAAAAGAATATCTATACCCAAAATATGTACCTAGTAGATGAGCTTGCTGCTGTGCTAATCCTTGCAGTCTCCAACTTAAAGGCCTCTTTGTACTACTTGATCATGCTAGATCTAGTTCACTATAATTTTCTTTTAACTATACTTCACTTGTATCACGAAAACTAGCTGTCAGGTTCACTTGAGATACCCACCGACTCTCAATCTGCATAAGGCAGAAAAATCATTAACATCAGAAAGCATTTTTTTGGTATCAGTGTGCAAAACAAACAAAACCAGCGTTATGCAAATTTCCAATGCTGGATGTGAATGAACAGCCCAGGGTAATGGTAGTAAAAGTATCTATCATGGGCAAGAACATGAAAAACTTAAACTATCAACGAAGTGGTCACGGACGGGATCACATCTTTTCCTCCTGCTGGATTGCAAATTGCCAAATCAATTGATGTGCACTGCAAAAGGCAATTAGAGCTGGACAAAGATTCCCAAATTTTTTTAGAACGATGGAAATTTTATTGCCTGGCTTACGTTGGACGCCCAAGTTCAGAAGTTTACAAGAAAGCAAAAGGGAAATTCTAGGGGATACCCAGTTCACAAGGCAAAAGCTATGAGCCGAAAAACTATTACAGCACAGCTCAATAAAAGAATAAGATCAGAACACTAAGAGCGTTCTTCTGGTTGTCAAATCTTCAGGAAGTTCCTAATCTGGCCCACGGCTCCACGCATTGCTCCACAAGGACAAATTCCCAAATTGCTCGATGATTTCTATAACAGTTGACTCATGTGTCCTGAGGGGCAAATAATCCCAACAAGAAATAGCTTTGTCGATTTGCAGCACTGGCATGCGAACAAGATTGTGATCTACAAGGGACCATGTTTACTGCAGGCTGCAACTATGGAGCAAGACGCAAATGAGTGTTACCCAATAGATCCTGATGGAAGGATCAAACTATCTCAAAGAGGCAGGAACAAGAATTGGCGGCTGGCTACCGGAAACAGGGACAACAGCTTGCCTGTAGCGAGGAGGATTGCCCACTAGCCTGAAGATTTCTGTCCACATATGCTAAATCTTGTGTTAATTCGTTTTACAGTTGTGTTGGTGGCTCATACTTTCCTCCTGTGATGTGCTGTGCTGCCAACTAATTAGGGCTATGCTTTTGCAAAAGCTTTGCAGAATTATTATGAAGCTAAGCGAATAGAAATTGATACCTACAGTCAAAGCTATATACTCTTATTGACAGGCTTATACGCAATGAGGCGCAGGCAATCGAGAGAACTGTCATTTCTAAAGGCATTTGATTTGTTTCGTGAAAGAAAATGTAAACATTTTTGCACAGTAGATCAAGCGCTGTCCTGGAGAAAATTGCCACCTCGTGGTCGGATTCAGATGGAAACTAATAGATCTCCGGGGATTCATCACTGGCGCAGTCTTCACCAGCTTGAGGCGCGTTGCAAAGTTGTAATTGCAACAGACGGCGTGATGCTGTACATTTTTCTCTCTCTCGTCGATCGATTTTCTCGCGGGACGCGCGGAGGGATGCACACGCACGGCACAAGGGCTGATGAATCGAGAAGGGGGGAAGAGTTCATCGGATTCTTACCGAGGTGGATGGGGGAGGAGGCGGCGGAGAGCCAGAGGAGGAGGGCGCAGACGAAGAGCACCAGCGGGATGCAGTGCACGGCGCGCTCCAGCGCCCGCACCCGAGCGGCCTCCCGCCGCCCCGCAGCCGACTGCGGGTCGTACGTCGGCAGCGCCATGCCGTCGTGTTGGCCCGCGCCCGCGTCGCCCTCCGACACGCGCGCCCCGCTCGACGACCGCCGCATCTCGGTCTTGGCGGAGGTCCTGGCGCGGCGCGCGTGGGGAATCCGAGCGATCGACCCGGGCTCGGCGGCGCGGTGCGGTTGGCGCGCGGTGGGCGAGACGACTCACCGAGACGGTCGTCGACTCGACGGGTTTCTTCTGCGCTGGTAAGCGTATTGCCGTGTCGGCGTTAGGCAGAGCCGCGTTGGTGCTGATTTTTTTTATATATAATAATTTGTAAATAAAATTATATAAAAAATAATTGAATCAAAAAAATTACGACATACTTTTATTTACTCAAGTTTTATCGCTAATTCATTTGGCCGATAAATTTATTTGGCTAGTAGACTTGAACGAATTCACCCTTGCCAATTCAATTAGTAACTAAATCTTATGTCGCCAATTTAGCTGACGATAGCGCTCTGTCATCAGATAAATTAACAACATCAGATAAATTAATAGCAGAGATATATTTATGTAATTATTTTTTATATTATTGTTATATAATTTTATTTAAAATAATTTATTATGTTTTTAAAAATCTGTTGGTGCTCGTTAGGGATGGGCAATTTTTACTTGAAACCAAAAAACCGAACCGAATTAATTGAAAATTTTGGTTTTTATGGTTTTCAGTTTATTATTCAGTTTTTATTTTAATACTATTTGGTTTTCGATTTTCGGTTCGGTTTTGCAATCTCGGAAGCCGAAATAGCCGAACAAACTGAAGTATCGCTCACCTCCTGCCTAGCTGCCTCCCCTCCATGGCTCCATCGACCATCAGACTACTCTCCCCGTGCCCCCTGTCCAGTCTCCACGACATCCGACCATCTGCAGTCCGCGCACTCCACCCTTCGCACCCCCTCGCCTCCCTCCTAGTCCCTCCATCGCCACCGCCTCCCTCCGAACCTCCCCACGCCCCCTCTCCAGTCTCCACAGCGTGTGGCCGTCCGCGCACTCCACCCTCCGCTCCCCCTTGCCTCCCTCTTAGTCCCTCCCTCTCCCCGCTCGTGGTCGCAGCTCCTCCCGGCTCCCGGCCTCCCGCCCCCTCCCCTCCCTCTGACCTCCCAGCCTCTCGTCGTCCCTCAGCCTCACCGCCTCCCTCCCTTTCCCCTCCCACACCGCGCGCGCAGCTCCCTCCCGCCCTCTTTGCCTCCCTCACCCCCCTCGACCGTCGGCCCATCGCCTCCTCCAAGACTCTGACCCCTGCCTCCCCTCCCTTCCTCCTCCGTGTGAGCATGGCGGTGTCCCCACCTCCCTCCCCTTGGTGTGGGCATCGAAGTAGGCGGGGCAACGGCGGGCGCGTGGGCGAGAGGCCGCGATCGAGGCGGGTCCGCTTGGGCGAGCGCCGGGCGGGCAAGGACACACGGCTTGGAGAGGGGAGCAATGAACTTGTGCTATAGTTTAGTTCATCGAAAAACCGAACTGAAAAAAATTTGGTTAATTCGATTCATTTTTTTCCTGAATCTAGAATTTCGATTGGCAGTTTCTAAAAACCGAATTTTTTTAAAACTAAAAAAACCAAATCAATTAAACCGAACTAACCAATACCCAAACTAGTGCTCGTATACGCGTGCGATCGCGGAAGTGGCATTCGGCCTGGCCGCATCTTGTCATTTGGGACAGGATTTGACCGGTGCAGCACATTGACGACATTTCTTAGCTTACCATTTTTCCGCATCTTGTCATTTGCTAGTTGTTCCAATCGTAATCCGACATCTATTTAGTAGCGGGCGTCCCTTCCTACCTCTTTCTACCATCTTTCCTATCTCTCTCAACCATCTCTCTCCCACATGACTCAGGCAGGGGATGGGAGCAGGGGTGCAAATGCTGCAGACAGTTCCTGATCGATCATCCGACCGAATTTTTCAGATCCAATTCGAATAAAAAATGGATATCCAATTATTTTTTGGATTTTTGATTAAGAACCATATAGTTTTTTTTTCAAATATGAGATCAAATTCGGAACAGAAGTATCCATCGGTTTCAAAACTATCGGTGAATTTAATCGGATATCTATAAATCAACCCAATAGATAAGCCAATGAGGCCATAGGCTCATAATTGCGTGACTAACCTCTCACTTGTGTAGAGTGGGTCGGAGAGATAAATCAGCCCACGAGGGTTTTCTAATATTAAAATTAGTTTTTTATTTTTAGAAAATACAAGAAATCCAAATAAATTTAAAAATAGCAAATAAACTCACAATAATTCTAAACAATTTAGACAAATATGTTTGAACATAGGGAACTTTAAAAATAATACTTTTGAATTTAATTGTTGTAGTCAAATTTACATGTTAAACTCCTAATGAGTTGTATTTTCGATGTAGTACGGTTGATTGACCTTTTTTAAGGATGGTAATCGAGTGGGTACCTCTGAGTACAACTATCTTAAACACGTCACCCGAGCTCAAAATGATGCCGCCCATTTGAACCCATTAAATTTTATGGGTACAGATGTTTGCTCACATCCGAACCCGATAAGTCCCCATGGATAGTATATCTTGTCAAAAATTACATGCTTCCAACCCTCATCAGATGTCAAAAATTTGTAAGAGCTATCACATTCTGCCAATCAAACAAAATCATCACAGAACTTGAGAGCAGTATCAACTATCAAGTATACTGAATGTTGAGTTCCATCTCGTCGTGTCATCTGAAACTAGAGAAAAACTTGGGGCATTTACTTGGAGGGAGTCGCTGGGAGGAGCCGATGGAGGGGACGAGCACGGAGCGGCGCGGCAGAGCGCAGGAGTAGTTGAGGGGTGGACCAACGCCGGTGGAGGGGAAGAGCACGGAGCGGCACGACAGTGGAAACGATGAGCGTGGAGTGGTGAGCCAGTGGAGGGGAAGAGCACGGAGCGGCGTGCCGGACGAGCGTGGAGCAGCATAGCGGAGCGCAGGAGGCCAGAGTTGAGGGAGCGAAACGGCGCCGGTGGAGGGGAAGAGCGCGGAGGGGCGCGGTGGTGGAGACGACGAGCTTTGAACGTGGAGCGGCGAGCTCGTGGAGGGGACTAGGGGGGAGGATGAGCGCGGCGTCAGAGGAGGAATGGCCGAATGGGGGATTGTGGGCTTGCGGTGGGCGCTAGGCGTAGAAGGAACCGAACAGAGGCGTTGAGGCAGCCAATTTATATTTAGGGTTTGGTCTTTTTTAATGTGTATGTAAAAGTGGGTGGATATTCATTGAGTATCTATGGGTATAAATTGGTATTCATACATATCCTATGATCTTATCGGATACCCGAAAATCTATAGATCTGAAATGCTACCCGTACCCACCCTTATCGGATCGGATACCCGTGGTACTTAAATCCATAGGTAAAACTGTTATTCCTAATCCTTTTATGTGAGACACATATAAGTTCTTTTTTTTTTTGCTCGATATCCGACTAAATACCCGTTATCGAGACTATCTACATTTGGCTTAGACATGTATTCGCTCTATATTCATGACAAAAAAAAATAGTATCCAGCGACTACGATTTCAAGAAAAAAAAATATAAAATGGAATACGGAACAAACGATATCCATATCCGCTCCGACATCCTATAGCGAGTATGCCGGTGAGTGGTTTTTAAAAACTGAACTTTTGTACTAATCTTTCAAACACTGTTTTTTAAGATCAGACCTGATATACCACTGGAGCATACAACTGCCACATCGAAAAATATACATAAAAAGCGAACGCTATTAACAGCTCATAACTAAGAAAAATATCTCTACCATCAGTCAAGACAAGCTCTTCGACACTTCCTCACAATTCTTCCCAAAAAAAAAATCCTTCTCAGAGCCAATTTCCGGCAGAATCTGGGAGCAATCTCGCACATGCAAGAATTGCGGGATGAACAAGAAGGCCGATCTGGCGTTGGATAGTTTTTGATGTAGTTGGTCCGGATCATATGTAATTTCTCTATGAATCTTGTGTCGGTCCAGTAAAACCTGTTGCTTTTGGTATGGTTTGCACGCTTCTTTTGCGCCGATTCCATCTCTTGGAACTTGGTTAGTTGAGATGCTGATCTTAAACAGGTTATCTATTATTAGTCAGTTTGTGTTTCGTATCATGCTCCTAGATCTTGTAAGCTGGTGTACCCAGCATGAACATTTTTTTTTTGGTGTCTGTTGCTTTTTACAAAAGCAGGGCCATTTGGCCTGTTATCTAAAAAGGTGATCTTTAGCTCACCTAGAAGGGCTTACTCATCCTGAATACATGTTTACGGTCACCATATGACCCTGATCACTCAGCAGATGGTGAGAAGTGGTGTACAGGGCTTAGGGGTGGGAAAAAAACCCTCGAAACTCACGAGTTTAACAAGTACTCGGAAACTCGACTCGATTCGACTCGAGCTCGTTCCTTAACGAGTCGAGTCGAGTTGGGTTTTGAACTTGTTAAGGTAACGAGCTTAACGAGTCAAAAAAAAAAACACTATAAGTCTATAACCCTAACCCTGTTCTTTCAACCTTTAGACTCAATTCTTTTTTCTCATTTCACATCCGCAATTCCCCAACTCTTGGCTCGGTTGCATCTATGTTCGTACAATTATAAAACTATTGAATATTGAAGTTTTGTAGCACCTTTGATGAGCAGATAATCAAAGGTATCGTAACGAGCTTAATGAGCTAACTCAAGTTTTTAACAAGTCGAACCGAATTGAGCTGCTCAATTAGCTTGTTAAGAATTTAACGAGTTGAGTAAGTCGAGTCGGCTCGATATCCACCCTAACAGGGCTCTTGTTTTATCTACTACCCTTTGATGATTGGCAGGGCCATGTGAAATGCTACGGCTACGGCTCCTATAGCTGCATAGTTTCAACCAGTGAAGTAACAGCACATTGCACATTATCATAAGTAGCACCGAATATTTGGACCAAGAAAAGGCACTGGCTACTCCATATGATATTGTAAATCAAAAGAAAGTACTCCCGCTGTATTTATCCATAGACAACCATAGCTCCTATACTAAGGAAATACTAAATCTAAAAAAGTTAATAAAAAATGACCATGCATACCCCTGTTAAATGACAAACACAACCACTGAACCTCTTCTAAAATATTTAAGCAGGGGTAAAAAAATAGAAACATTGTAATACTACATGCAGTGAAATGGAGGGAGTAGTGATAAAAAGATGCTACATGCTCTGAAATAAGTTGCATGACTTGTAACATTCACAAAATTAAGCTTCCATTTCCCTCAAAAAGGGTAATGCTTCCATTATCCATATTCATGTATAAAATATGACTGTTCCGAAACATCAAATGACCGCATAACTCATTTAGGTACATCACATTACCGCAACATAAGATCACATGAGATGGACCAGATGGCAATAAGCTCACTTATCTTGGCACTCAGAGAAGAAATTGATGCTAACGAAATGGTCCTTATACAGTATCATTAAACTCCTTTATAGAAAAAACATAACAATCAGAGTAAATTTTACGAAACTACAAGTTTTTTATGAATTATCGTAAACTCATATTTCACAAAACTATATATTTTAAGAGAACTTATGTCACAAAATTAACCGTTTCTTATAATAGAGCTGATAGTGTAGGCTCATATGGCTAGATTCGAACAGGGGTTGGCAGAGGCAATCGGGAACATTTTTTTGAATGATAGCTTTTATCTATATATATATATATTAAAAATGATTCCATACTCCTGGGTGTATGTACTCCCATCTCTAATATACCGTTTAAATGATGTTGTTATACCTCTTTATCCTTTTGAGTATACTCTAATACTGATTATAAGATACTCCAAAGTGAATTCCACGAAAATTTTCATTAAAATCCACCCTTTATAGCATAATTTGTTTACATATTCTTTTACATATGGAAAAAGGTATGTAGAAAAAAATAAAGGGTATGATGAAGTTTTTTCAATCATGTTGTATTGGAGTATCTCAGAATTATTATTAGAGTATACCGAAAGTGATAAAAGAGTATAAAACGTTTATTTAAGTGGTATATTAGAGGCAGGAGTATGTACTCCCGGGAGTACGGAAAAGGCTTCCTATATATTAAAAATGATTCCATACTCCTGAGTGTACATACTCCCATCTTCAATATACCATTTAAATGATGTTGTTATACCTCTTTATCTATTTGAGTATATTCTAATACTAATTATAAGATACTCAAATCTCTCAAATCCGATTGAGTTTGGTCTTCAAATTTTACAGGATTATAGAATCTCGCATCCCCTACGTGTGGCAATTTTATGAGAATTTTTCACAGTAAAATACTATTTTTTGACAGTAAAAGATAGTATATATTGCTATTTGGCACTTTGTTATTTTCATACCTCACAAATTCGATTGATTTTCATCTTTAAATTTTATAAGACTGTAGAAGCTCAACTCCCATATGTGTGGTAATTTTTTGATAATTTTTCAAACATTTTAATGTGGGTCCGACAAATAGAACTATCTTCTTATTCATGGAAACCATAATTATACAATTTCAAAAATTCTCAAAAAAATTATCATAGATAGGGGAGGTGAGATTATACATCCCTATAAAAATTTAAGACCAAAATTAATATCAACTAAAAGATATGAAAATGACAAATTTGGTTAACTAGTGATTTTTCACTATTTAGTGCTTTGTCAATTTCATATCTTTCAAATGCGATTGAGTTTGATCTTTAAATTTTGTAGACTGTAGAAGCTAACCTATCCTATATATGGTAATTTTTTAAAAACTTGTACATATAATTTTCGTAAATTTTACACTATAAGGTTACTGTATACAGTATGTAGTAACACATTGAATAATAGGCAGTAAAATATAGTTTTGTTGACAGTAAAAGGTAGTATATGCTGCTGTTTGGTACTTTATTATTTTTAGATCTTTCAAATCTGATTGATTTTGATCTTCAAATTTCACAAGGTTGTGGTATCACACCTCCCCTACGTGTGGTAATTTTTTAAAAAAATTTCACAGTAAAATGTTATTTTTTTTATAGTAAAAGATACGATATAATGTTGTTTAGCACTTTGTTATTTTCATATCTCTCAAATCCAATTTATTTTATCTTTAAATTTTATAAGATTGTAGAATATTGACTCCCCTACGTGTGGTAATTTTTTGAGAATTTTTCAAACATTTTACTGCAAGTCTACCAAATAGAACTATATTCTTATTCATGAAAACCATAGGTACAAATTTTTAAAAATTCTCAAAAAATTATCATAGATAGGGGAGGTGAGATTATACAACTCTATAAAATTTTAAGACCAAAATCAATATCAGCTTAAAGATATCAAAAAGACAAATTTGGTTAACTAATGATTTTTAATTATTTAGTGCTTTGTTAATTTTATATCTTTCAAATGCGGTTATGTTTGATCTTCAAATTTTATAAGCCTGTAGAATCTCACCTATCCTATATATGTTAATTTTTTGAGATTTTTTGAAAATTTATACATATGATTTTTATAAATTTTACACTATAATGCTACTATATATAGCATGTAGTAACACATTAAGTAATAGGCAGGAAAATATAATTTTTTTACTGTTAAAGTTAGTATATACTGTTGTTTGATACTTTGTTATTTTTATATCTTTCTAATTTGATTGAGTTTGGTCTTCAAATTTTATAAGGTTGTAGAATCACACCTCCCCTACGTGTGGTAATTTATTGAGAATTTTTTAGTAAAATGTTATTTTTTATAGTAAAAGATACGATATGCTACTGTTTGGCACTTTGTTATTTTTATATCTCTTAAATTCGATTGAGTTTGGCCTTCAAATTTTATAGGATTGTAGAAGCTTGACTGTCCTACATGTGATAATTTTTTGAGAATTTTTCAAATATTTTATTATAGTTCCAGCAAACAGAACTTTATTCTTATTCATGAAAACCATAAATACACGTTTTCAAAAATTTGCAAAAAAAAAACCATAGATAGAGGAGGTAAGATTATACAACCCTGTTAAATTTTAAGACCAAAATCAATATCAGCTGAAAAAGATATGAAAAAGATAAAGAAAAGATAGATTCATGTATAAACTACAATACGCATTAACTAGCTGGGTGACCAATGCATGAACTAGTAACTGATTCGGTAGTAATTCAATCTATTATTCTATAGTAAAATGCATTTGTGATTTACTATTAAATTGAATTCATGTGTGCTTTGCTTCGCCAGTAAATTTATTAGTTGTTCTATAGTACAATATTAGTGATTTACTAGCAGGCTGCATTTACTAGTGTTGTTTATAATACATTAGCTCACTACGTTTTGGCCAGTGCATGGAATTTACTGCTCCGATCAGAGTACAGAATAGCTATCCTACGCTCGGGAGTAGAATAGTGCCACGTATGTGTATGTATGTGTGCGTATAAGAGAACGGATTATGTACAAAGTTTAGAATGTAAAAAAGAACACAGCCTAAGCTTGGGAATGAGATCAAGATAATGAGTCTAGCCAATCAAATAAGCTTTGTTTATATTGTTCTTTTACGCGATGCGCACGTAGAGAGAGCTCATTCATGAAAAGTCTTTTCCAATTTGATATCCTCAGAGCAATACTCTTAAAAATCCCATCATTTCTTTGTTTCCAGATTCCCCAAGATACAATAATAATAATTTCTATGTAGAAGATAGAGTCAAAGTTATTCTTAAAATGTTCTACCTTTAGAACAAACAACATCCTGTGTATTATCCCAAAATACTCCAATAATATTCCAGCATGTAGCTCTGAAGGAAGGTTGCGTGGATGAATCTTCAGGATTTGTTGTTAGACTCTGCAGGCTATGGTGATGATGAGGAAACAAATGAAACCGAATCATCAGGGCTGAAAAGCTGGCAACCCCGGAGATTGGCTCGTCCACTGAAAATAGGTCGCCGTAAAACTAGTGTAACTGTAAGTAGATAAAGATGCACTAGAGTTCTATTTAATTTTCATTTTTCAAATCAGCATAATTCTGTTACTAGGAAGCACTCTTTTTTTGGAATAGGTAAATATCCAAAACTCAAAACTACTGAAGTAATTTTTTTGTCTTCCATGAATGTTTTTCTTGCAGATAAAGAGTCTTGCAGGGGAGCTAGGCCTAGATAGGGCTTTGATCATCAAATTGCTCCGTAATCCACCTCCAAAACTTCTTCTTGTGTCTGATCCTTTACCTGATGAAGCCCCTTTTAAACATGAAATCAAAGAAATATAGGCCTTCTCCAGTAGGTGATGATGTTGATGCCACTGAATCCAAGCCACAGATGGAACTTCCCATTCATGTCATGAGCGCAGGATGGTCTGCGCAGGAAAGATTGTTGTTAAGTGGTTTGAGGATAGAAGGGAACGAGATGGGGTGCCTGACCATCGTGCCGCGAACAAGAGATCCCTACCTGAGACCATACCTAGTTGATAACTTCTTCAGATAAGCCTGTATTACAGTGTTCTCTTTGAACTACATACAAAATGTAAATTTGAATTTTGAAGTACAACAAATTTCAAAAGCCCAACATGGAGTATATTTTACATTATAGTAATCCTCGGAGATCAGCCAATGTGCCAGGTACAACTCCTAACTGTCACATTGTCATGTTTATTGGCTTCACTCTAGAGTCTGGACCACCATTTTGACTATTGGCTTCAGTGAAAGAAAGTTTAAGATCTGTTGACCAGATCTTGATTTGCTGAATGGTAAATGTTCCATAAATCCAGTCACTTTCTTACTTATATTAATTTTCTGGTGTGGAAACAAGGCATAGCACATGACATTGGTCCTAGTCTGGTTTACAGAAGTCATCACTTTTCTAACCCCCTGTGTTAACCTTTTTTTTTTTTAAATCTGGTCTCCTCCCGAACACAATCACAAAAATAGCCTTATCTCCGACCACAGAAGTGCCAGTACGCAACACATATCACCTGCTGCGCTCATGCACTACGAAAGGAGCTACTGAGCTCTTAGAGTTCGGTAGGTTCGATGGCTTGCTAAGCTCTGATAGCTTGGTAGCTCCTTCCATGGTATGGGAGTATGACAAGTGACACTGTCATCTGCTGGCGCTTCCATGGTCGGAAATGGGGTTATTTTTGCAATTGTGTTTGGAAGGAGACTAGATTTTTTTTAAAAAAGTTTGCCTGGGGTTTAGAAAAGGATGATTTCTGGTTTATGTAGGACATGTGCCCAGTATTTTTGCTCCCGTTTATGCATTTGATGCAAGATTTCTAAAAGTATTAGGTATTTTGGTGTAGTACTTTTTTTGGTCACTCAGTGTAGTACTTTGAGATGAAGCTGTATGTCATTTATTTTAAGGTCACTCGTTTGGAAATAGCAGCAACATTAGCTGACACCGTTCGTTAGGTGCATGAAGTATTTGTCTTCACATTGACTTGAACCTTCGGAGTCTGGGTAGGTCACTTGTACTGTATCAGCTAGATCAAAACCATGCCTCTTTAATCAAACTGTGTTGCTGTTTTCAATGTAAGAGTTATGGACTGATGAGTCCGCTCAGCTGTCAGCATTGATCATGGGATCATCATCAGAGAGGCTCTGATGGTAGGCCGTAATTTTCAATGACACATATGACTAGGTGTCTCTTGACACTTCTTTAGGACTATTTATTCCACCGTCGTTCAATCTTTGCAACTGGATGATGAGTTTTATCCTGGGGTTTTTATTTTTCAGGGCGTGCTTGATATATCAACAAGCGCACGCACCACATATTGCGTGGTTTGGGGCAGATGGAGAAATCATGGAACTCGCCAGAAGGAAACCATCTGGAAGGAGAGGAATGGGGGAGTTAGCATCTATAGGGACCTGTACAGCAGTGACAATGAGGTTGGAAAGGAAGGAGAAAGGTCTGTGGGGCTTGTGTGATAGAGATATACTTGAAGGGAGAGGCATGATAAGATAGATACGATCATACGAGAGAAAGAAATAGAGAAAAAATAAATGTTGGTGGTTTAAATGTCAAATCTATATGGTGCAACTGAAGTTCACTGATCCCCACAAAATCATTATCGATATGTTAGTGCTGTCTAAAATTAACTTTTGATTTTGTGTACTATGAATTTCACATTTTTGTTTTAGATGAGTAATTTTGATGAAGTGACGTGGACAAAGGTAGATAATTAAAGAGCAATAGCAAATGTGAGTAATTTTGATGAAGTGACATGGGAAGAAGCTCTCACTTTATATATAGTTGAGATTGTACAAACCTCATTATTTACTATCTTCTAGCATTTCCACTCTACCCTTTGTGATGATCATTGGCTGTTTGCTGATGTTAACTAGAGCTGAATACAATTGCCATTTGTCTTCGATTGCTTCACCGGGGCCCTCAGGACTTTTTCTTCAGACGTACTATTCCCTCATTAACTGAATTCTGGTAGCGATGGTCCATATGAAAGGTTCACACCCAACCCTTGTCAGCCATGTTTAGCATTTTTATTGCTGACTCATATTATACACCGTAAACCTTTTTCTGGATCCTATTGTATTGGCATATCTTCATTGGCAGACTTTTCATCAAACTTTACAGTAGTTCGTAAAAATTGCTGCAGAATGCATGTTCTGATAGGCGGTAGCTCTCAGCAAACTGTCTACTCTCTAGCGTGTTGGGTAATGTCTAGTGGCTTCTGCTTCTGTCACTCGGATTCTCTTTCTCCACATGCTAGGTGATGGAAAAGTAAAACCAGAGTGGTTCAAATAGAAAAGCATATAATTTAATCCGATGAGTTACTGTACTGTTCTACACGATGAGTTACTGTACTGTTCTACATGTTAGTTATTGGAAGACAGGCCCTGGTACCTTTCCATGGCACCGTCAGTTGACTGCTCTTCTGTCTGTATATTAATTTCTATCTCTTTCCATTTACATATATACGCGATGGAAGCCTCAAGCCTGCGAGTGCAGAGGCAATCAACTCAAGAAGACACACCCTTCAGTTCATCCTTACCTCTTGTTCTCCATACTTGCAGATAAGTTGGGGTTTCCTTGCAGAAGGGAGAGGTGGGTAGGTCTAGATGGCTGGGTTACAAAGATCAGCAACAACTTTCAGAAGATCCGGTTCGTCAGGCCTGGTCTGGGATGAAAGGTTCCTGACTGAGGATGCCGAGGCGAAGACCGGCGATGGCGCAGAGGAGCCCCAACCGGAGCTGCGGCATTCCCGGAGCGTCGGGAGCATCGGGATGATGCGCCGCGGCGGTGGCGACGGCAAGCAACAGAAGCAGAAGAAACAGAAGCAGGGCCAGAAGGAGGATGAGCGCAACCACCAGGTGTTCCGGACCAAGGACGTGGCTCCGGACCTCGACCCGCCATCGCCGAGGGTGTCCGGCTGCATCCTCTGTGCTATCTTCCGGAGCTCCGTCTCCGGCTCCGGCTCGGCGCGCCGAGCCAAGCCCAGGAAGAAGTAACGGTGATACGTACGTTATGGTGCAGTTGTTAAAGCTGAGTCATGGACTTGGACATGTCTATACTTGAGCGATATGGGTTTGTACGCTATACATATGACAGGTTAGTTTCTCTTTTGGTTTGTTTCTGGGTTCAGATCCATGCTTCAAAAACCATAGATAGAACTAGTAAGCAGCTATTGAGATCTGGGATGTTCTTGATTTGGTGCAACTCTCTCTTTCGTTCTGGAGCTGGGCCCTGAATCTCTCGACTGCTTCCATGTGAGTGTGAGGTGTTGTACTGTTGACTGTGCAGACAGTGTCTGGGTTGCAATCATAAAGAACTGGTATGATTCGTCTGGCATATGGGCATGGGCATGTGATCTTGAGTTGGCGTTGTGATTTGTGAGGCGGTTTCGTTGGAAAGCATATGAGTTGGTCCTCGTGTGCTCTGGGGGATGCACATGATGGTGCACAAACCATGCTCTGCCTTTCTGCATTTCCTCGTCCTAGCCTCGTCGCCTCGAAACCTCAAGCTTTAATTTTTGATTGAGTTGCTCCTTTACATATGACATTCGTGCCAGCATTCTCAAGATTCTACTGCTGATTTCTGATGGAGTGGATCTTGCATACATGCCATCCCCCCGGACGTCATGGGCTACTGGGCTGTGCGGACGCTATAATTGGTAAATATGATTTTATTGTAGCAAATACTTCCTTCGTCCAAATTTATAAGATTTATTTTTTAAATAATCTTATCTGTAAATATAAAACTTGCAAGTAATTAAGCATCTAAGTTATTTTCTCTTATACCTTTCAAAATACGCCTTATATTTTTTAAGAATTTTGATAAACATCATCCGGATGTTTTTCTTTGTAAGAATCATTTAAAATGTTGAACCGTTGGATGTACGCTGTGATTAGTGGATTTTGACGGACCTGATTTGAGTAATGGGCTCAAGAGTCTTCTTGAGTTGATTCAATAGCTAGAAATTTAGATGATTTTCAACAAGAAAACATCCGGTAGATCACTAGACACTCCCATTTTTTAATGAAGAAAGTATATCAAATAGAATTTCGGTTTAGTATCAGTAAATACCATACTTACCAAACTAGCATGAATTGTTCTTTTTTACCTGTCGTTTTGGACATCGATATGGTTTCCAATACAGATATTTGATCATTATTCTATCTAATTATATATTAGCAAAAATTATTACTCACATTGGACCATTACTTTGACAAATCAAGTAATATTCTTTCCATATGAAACCGTACTTTATGTACATTTGACAATTATTTTATCTAATTATATATGTATTTTTTATTTTGGTATTTGGTTTATTTCGGTTTACTCATTTTTTTTGCCGAAAAAACCGTATCCCAAAAGTCAAAATTTTGCCATACCACACCAAATATTGTATACCGGTTAAACCAACTTGACCTGTTCAGTTTGATTTTTTAGCACAGTTTTTTCAATTCGGTAAAACCTTGCAAAGCCCTATGGGTTAGGCCCTATTCGTAATGCCGAAGCTTTTTTCTAGATTCCCGTAGGAAATGAGCTACTCTCGGTTTTTTACTTTTTAAAGTCAACGTAATGATCCTTTGATCACTACATTCTCTTATCACATATAAAAATAACCTTTGTCAAAATGCAATAATATAAAGAAATATTTCATGACAAATTCACTCATACCATTATCATATATCCAAACGTTTTAAACAATACATTTCAAAAGTTTCAAGTTTTAGTGAGTTTCATTCGTTTCTAGAAGTTTATAGATGATTCCAAGTGAAAATTTCAACAAGTTTCAATAGATTGCGAATAAGTCTTTAAGAAGTTTCAATAAGCTCACCTAGCTATGATGGTCTATCGCGTCATTGAGAGCCGTTCGACATCCTCTGTTGCTGACACTCCCTCTTCTCTAGCTTCGGCCCAAACTACCATTGTCGCAAATGGAGCCGAACAACGTTGCCCGCCGCTGAATCCATGCTCAAGCTTCGCGCCAAGCCTCTTTCTTTCAGCTTTGGTCCAAGCTCCACACTACATCGCCGCGGATCTATGTGTCTTGAGTCGGGTTGTCGCCTTCCATCGCTAGATCACAAATCTAGAGCTAGAGGTGAAGCACAACATCATCGCCTACATGATATCTCGAGCCGAAGGTGAAGGAGGAGGGGCTAGTGGTGCCGGAGTTGAAGGAAGAGGTGGAGGTACTGGTTGTGGTCGCACAAAGCTTTGGCCAGATCTCATGTATGTTTAAGCAAAATTTTCCATCCACTCGTTCTCATCATTTTCTTCTCCACAAGCCATTCACTATCTCATCTCTCTCTTTCACTTGACCAAGCAACAGGTGAAGGGCACGATGGCCGACGGCATGATGACCGGTGACCGACACGGTGGCATCAATAGATATTTCCTCCGCCACTCCTTTTCTCCACATCCTGTAGGCCTCCTTCCTCTTCCTTAAGGCGAGCAGACGACGGTTAGCAGTGCCATTGGGGAGCCTCTATTGTTTGGATTCGCTCCTCGTTGCCACCAGTGGTTGGATCTAGACTCCAGGTGAGAGAGAGAGAGAGAGGAGGAAATATGAGGTGTAAGTTGCGAGAAGGATATGAGTAGTAAGGAATAGACTAGAATTGCGTATTGAATGGATAAGATACAAAGACGCGGAAACAATGATGTCGTCTAACTCTCTACTTTTGATTGGACGGTCTCAACCTATTCCATTGATTAGACACCGAACGGTATGTTGTTCGGTAGTTTTTTTTATAATCATATATTATTTAGTTAGTTGAACAACGCACAGAATTGTCGATCTAAGTGCCCTTTAGCCTTTCAGAACTCAGGCCCATGAGATTAATATCTAGAAGCGATTGCTATTTTTTACTAGGTTTCATTGCATTTATAGAATGTTATGGCTTGCAGTGAGGTGCCATGCGATGTTCATGTGGCCTTATCTGCTACCAAGACACAAGACCCTAATTCTATTATTGTAAACTTCGCATTCATAAGGTATTGGTACAAGTTGTCATGGTGTCGACCATGCAGAGATCGATTGACGGCATCTATACGGATAACTGAGGAAGCTTTGGACAACAAGCTCCTCCATTTTTATTCTGACTTCAGCGACGCATACGTACTGGCCAGCGGATTATCATTTTGTGAGGAATATCATTCACATTACTTCATGATTTTGCCACTGGGCCTCTGCCTGTCGAGTAAGAGGGACCGTCATCCGTTCCCCGTCCGTGCCATCGATATCGACGTTGACATGAATACTCATGTGGAAGTCCTGGATTCACACATTACAGCCGACCTTACTGCCAATCATTAACATACCTATACCCGCAAGAATTGGAGGCAAACCGGAGCTCTACCTGTCACATTGCGATTTTGCAAAAAAATCCTTCTATTTCTCCGAAATTACGGATAGGTCCCTGTGCAATTTCCTGAGAGACAAAGATATTTTTTTCACTTCGCGTTTGGGTCCCTGGCCCGGTATTTTTATGAACATCTCCGTTAGTTTCAAATCGCGAACAAGCCCTTTTCTAATTTTTTCGGATAGCTAACGGGTCCAAAAAATAACATTCGGTCCGTGCTTTTACGCTCAGTCCTTTCTCCGCTTTTTCCGGAAAAATGTTTTCGCCACCAGAAAAACCGAAACAATTTTTTCGCCACCCAAAAACCCGAAAAAATGTTTTCGTCACCAAAAACGCATATTCATCAAAGTTTTATAGCAACTTATGTATTTGCCAACGGATCATAACCATTGGTTTTTAAAAAATGTAGATTCGTCAGATTTATAGCGACCGTGGATTCGACGGTGGATCCTAACGACCCATTTTTTAGCAAACGCAACAAAAAACCGAAAAATATTTTCGACACCAAAAAAAACGGAAACAATGTTTTCGTCCCGCGGATTCGCCGGTGGGTCCTAACGACCCATTTTTTTTAGCAAACGCAACAAAAAAACCCGAAAAAAAATGTTTTCAGCACCCAAAAAAAATGAAAACAATGTTTTCGTCACCAAAAAAATACGGATTCATCGAAGGTTTGTATCAACTTACAGTGAACACGTAGAGTATTAGGCTCGACAAAAGAATGTTGTCATCTCTGATAATTTTTTCCCCTGGACTATTTTAGACCGGTTGGTGGTTTTGCGAAAATAATTTGTATCAACTTACAGTGAACACGTAGAGTATTAGGCTCGACAAAAGAATATTGTCATCTCTGATAATTTTTTCCCCTTTTTCCCCTGGACTATTTTTGACCGGTTGGTGGTTTTGCGAAAATAAAATAAGTTTATTTTTCCGAGCACATGCTATCGAAATTCAACCGGCGCAGCGTAGCGCGCTTTTCTACCTAGTACTGTATATATCGCGATATTTTCCCAGCATATGGACCCTTCGTACGCGTCCTGGTGCCTGTCTCTTTCTCTAGTGTGTTATTGCGCATTATGTTGTATGGTTTTGATACATTGGAGGCAATCAAGTTCTCGCTGGACCATGTACTCTCAAGCTATTTTTACAGGCCACGACGGCCTTTGTGGTCAACGTATTTGTACCGAATCCGTTGTCTGCACTGGACAGTGGATACTGCTGATAATAAACCTCGCAAAAAGAAGATGCTGTTGCCTGTTGATAAAAAAAATGGAATTGCCTATTTAACAGTCAACTAAAATATTATACTCACTGTTGTGCCTTTGTGGTCAACGTGTTTGTACCGAATCCGTTGTCTGCACTGGACAGTGGATACTGCTGATCATAAACCTCGCAAAAAGAAGATGCCGTTGATAAAAAAAAAAATGGAATTGCCTATTTAACAGTCAACTAAAATATTATACTCACTGTTGTAGTGTTGTGCCTTTCTCGTCCTTCCCCATACCACCTCCTCCTCCTCGTTGTTTAGTTTGATGATAAATTTTTCTTACTAAATCTTGCCAAAATTTGGTCACCGATCTATTGGCACAAAATTGACAAAAAAATGAACTAAAAACCAAGAGAGAAAAAAACTTGCCAAAATTTGATAGCAAACCAAATACTTGTCAAATTTGATCAACGCTACTAAAATTTGGTAAGATAAACATTGGGGTAAGCTGAACATGAAATTTGTCTTTTTGATCATGAAATTTGTCTCGTCCTTCCCCATACCTCCTCCTCCTCGTTGTTCATGATCAAGTTTGTCTTTTTTATTACTCTTAGCATAGGACGAATTTGATCATGAAATTTTATATGTAGATGGGGTAAGCTGAGATGTACATCCATGATTTTTTTCAGAATTTTTTGAAACTTTTTCTAGTTGGGTTGCACTGTGGTTGCACGAACTATCTGATTGCACAGGATATGTTCCCCTACATCACAACTCAAAAACCATGATCTAAAGAAAGAGAGTGGATGGTTGATTGACATAGTAACGAAAGAAATGTTTGTCACCCTCTCTTCCTAAGCGTTAATGACGGAAATAATAGCTAAAGGCGTACTTACGTTCTCAGCAACCTTGCCTCGCCAGGCAATGCAAACCCGAGCAAGCTGGCCAGATTGACTGGCCTACCAAAGGGCTATTCTTGCCTGGCTCGGCGAGGCTAGGCAAAGCTGGAGATCCAAATACACACCAAATGTCCTCCTGCCTCCATACAATTTGTTTACTTCGATTTTGTGTTCCCTCTTTAACTCATGATACATGCATGCAGATTTACGACCTGGACTGTTCACCTAATTTGGATCTATGATTAGGCACCAGATCGATCAACTTCATACTGTTTCCGTGCCTATGGGGGGTACTTTCGAGCTCGAATTTAAAGAAAAGGAGACAAATCTAGTAGGCAATTAAGTCAGTCGGTCTCCTGCGGAAAAAAATTATATGCAACCGAGTGCGTTGTAGCATCTCTAGAAAACCGAGGGTCTGTTTGGTAGAGCTCTAGATTCCAACTTCTTCTGAAATCTGAAACTTGTAGGCTAAAATAAAGTGAATTAAGTTTATATTTTTGGTCTAAAATGTAAACAAAATGATTTGTCTAAACACTCTTAATGTACTCACAGCTTCAGCTTCACGAATCTGGAGAAGCTAGAATTTTCAGCTTCACCAGATTCACGAATCTGGAGAAGCTGAATCCCTGCCAAACACATCCTAAGTCTTCTCTTCTCTCTCCGAATAAACAGTGACGGAACTAGAAAATTTCTGATGGGTGTATCTGCGTCGCGCCACGCTGCCGCCCGCTCGAGCTACTTGCTGCGCCATGTGCCCGATGTCTTGAGCCACGCAACGCGACCGCCCGACGGCCCAAACGACTTGCCATGTTGCCTGCCGCGCCGCTGCTAACCTGGCGACAATGTGTTGAGCCAATACGACATCAATCTCTTCTCGACCGCCGTGTCCAATGCAACGTTCTTCCTATCCAGAAATGTTGGCTCACCGGCGGAGGGATGGACTGCTTGGCCTTCATCGTGAGCATCAGCACGACTTTCGACATTGCCAGCCTTAGATTTGGGTACGGCTGCACACAGAGCAACGCGATCTGGCACACCTACATGACCTCCTTCTCATCGAACCCATTGGCCTGCACCTTCGGACGACGAGCTCGAGTATCTTGGATTGCTCGTAGACTAGCAGCCGTTGCGATCCCTCTGAGCAGCACCCTACAAGGTGACAAGATTCTTATGTTGGATGATTATTATCATGTTCACTTCGATGAAGAAATCGGCCGAATTCGCCTTGCCTAGACTTGCCAACGCTCAGTTGCTTCACAGCAACTTTTCGACCATCAGCTAGCCATCGGTCAGGGTGGCAATGCAAAGTCCCAGATTTTTGGGGTTGCTGAGGCATACCTGGCACTCCTCTAGTTCCGCCTCTGCTAATACATACCATGTGTCTTTACTAAAAGATGTGTACAAGACACTTGGTACCTTAACATTTTTTCCGTCGCGCGATGAGGCCAAGCATGCCGCCATCTAAGGGTGAAAATGGGTCAGATATTTCCTGTCTGATCCGGGATAGGATCCGATCAGAACCGGATTTAACTATCTGGTCGGATCAGGGACGGAATCCGAATAATTGAATCCAGATCTAGGATGGAATACGGAGTAGCTAATATCTAGTAAATACAAGACGGGATTTGGAAATCCTATTTTCCTATTCGGATTCGGATATCCAGATTTTTTTCCTATTTGGATATCATCAAAGACCACCTCATTTTCACCATATTTTTTTTCTATGGCAGCCTATTTATATTGACAATTAGTTAGTTCTATTGATTCTCAAGTAGCATATTCTTTTTATGACATCTATTGGGTTTGATTGATATATAGCTTGCTACTATGGTCATGTGTATACTTGTATGGTTTTAATTCAACATATATTATTCTGTATATATGTATATTATCTGTATATCTTTATCCGCTTCTGATCTGAATCCGTCACATATATGCCCGTGTTCGGTCTCAAATCCAGAAAAAAAAATATTGGTTAAATTATCAAAACCCATTATAGAATAAGCAATGCCCATATCTCACCCGTTTTCACCGTACCGCCATCTCTGTGGATGCACGGGCCTGGGTCTACCACGCGTCCACGTGCTGTTGTGTAGCCGTATCCCCGTATATCGACCTCGCTATGCCAAGCGAACGATCCAAGCGTGAATTAAACGTTCAATCGCTAGCCCGTTGTAGAGCGGCCGGCGCGCAGCTGCCGAGCCGATCGAGACTGCGGCACATACGGTTCCTTATCGGCTGGTCGCGCGGCTCGCTGAGGCCGCGCGATCCCGCGAGCGATCCGGCAGGCTGCGCCCGCGCCGGGAGAGACGGCCTCGCACGCACGTACGCGTCCGCTGCAACCATCGTCGCTCGTACGTGCTCTACGTGCCTTTTTTTTTTTTTTCGATAAAGGAACCTTTTATTAATCTTAGTAAATTACATCAAGTTGATACAATTATACTAAGAAGACTTCCGGTCTCTACACAACTGAGGTGTACACAGTCAAACACACACACAAGAAAAGACAAAGGAACCGTCGCGGCAAACTACATCACGCAATATTGTCTTCAAGACTATCCACCATCATAGCAACACTTGGACCACGATAAAAGCTCTCCAATAACAACGCCTCCAAGAAGGACTCGATACGCACACGCACCGACATTTGCTATGATTCAACCAATGAAGGTCAGACCAAAAGTTTTCACCTCGAGAGTAAATCCTCATACTACAAAACAATGCCTTCAATAAGGTCATTGCCAGGCACAACCAACTAAGGTCAGACCTAGGAATTTCTCCCTGAAGTCGAAGTGCCAGAGATCCCAGAGTTGCAACCACCCTCATCCCAAGCTAGTGCCGCCATATCACTTAATCTTAGCCAATAGCAACGACCACCTTCTCAAGGTCAGACAAACAATTTTTAGATGTTCAACTCTACGATGACAGATTCGCGAGCTAGCCAATAGGCACACGATCATCAAGTCCATAGAGTGCATCTAAAAAATGAGTTATGTCACTTGAGAAAACGAATCCGCGAATCGATGATAAGATGACATAGATCAAAAGAAATATATGAACAACACTAGTGCCTTGGCACACTGTTACCTGTTTCAACTGTCAAGAGGCTCACGCGCCCGTGCGCTGAGTGGAAACAGCACCTTTCCGTGCTCCGAAGGCACCGTGGCCTCCGATCAACGATTAACCAGTGTGCGTAATAGTCGTACACGTACGTATATGAATGTGAGTGTGTTGTCGTGCGTTGGGTATGCGTCTGCGTTGTACATTAAAAAAAAAACTTTCAAGAACCTCGGTTACCCTGGCTTCCTAGTCTACGTGGTTTAATCGTGAGAAATTTTACAGTGTATTATGTTGTGAAATGTAATTGTTTGTCTGCAATTAATCACAGAATTCGTCGTCGCAATCACAAGAGCAAGAACAAAAAAACACACACACACAATATAGAGGGTGAAATTCTCTCTCGCTTTATTAGATGATTCAATACAATAGAGAGATGCCCAATATATATAGGAACGGAAAGAGGAATTCGGGTTCACCCACACAAATAAGAGATATAGTTCTAACCGAATACGGTTAGGTTCCCTTATCTCATAACATACACTCCCCTTTGGGCGAATACCGCATAATACATATACCTTATTAAAAACACCACTCAAAAACCCAGTGAGAAAAAGAAGATAGAGAAAAGAGTATATTACACTCGCACTTTATGTTGTACTAGTTGCCTCGTTAGAAAACCATCATGTGAGAAACTTCAAAAAAACTCATATAGGGGAAAAGAGTACAACTTATAATCTTCAGGATTTATATTAGGATCTTTAGGTTCACAATAAGGGTTATGATTCAAGGGTTTTCTCCCCCTAAGTTTTGCATCTAAGTCTTCTTATTCTAATGCCTTTAACTCATCTTTGAAGTGTGGATTTGGGTAAGGATTTAGTGAATGAATCTGCAAAATTTTCACATGATTTAGTTCGCAAGATTTTTATCTCACCACTCTTCTGGAGTTCGTGAGGGTAGAATAACTTAGGAACAATCTGCTTCGTGATGTTGCTCTTTACATAACACATTTGCATTTGTGCAACACAAGCAGTATTATCTTCATAGATAATTGTGGGGGTATCGACGGTGTTAAGGCCACATGGCTTCTGGATATGGTTAATCACACGTCACAGCCAAACACATTCACGTGAGACTTCGTACAGAGTTATAATCTATGAGTGGTTGGTAGAAGTTGCTACTAGGGTCTGCTTACAAGACAACCAAGAAACGGATATACCATCGCAGAGAAACACAAAACCAGTGTGTGATTTGGTACTGTGGAGATCAGACAGATAGCTAGCATCCGTATATCCCACCATGGTCAAGTCTTGGTTCTTCTTAAAAAACAATCCAAGATTTTGAGTACCTTAGTGGTATATGTCGACGAACTTTACGCCAGGTTACCCTCTCCGCCGCAGATAAGTAAGACCACGTAACGGCCTGACGAGCGGGCGGGCGATCAGGCCCCACTAGCCGGGGGAGCGGCCCACGTGGTGGCCTGGAGAACGGGTGGGCGATCAGGCCCTGCTCGCCGGGCGAGCAGCCCACGTGGCGGCCTAACGAGCGGGCATGCGATCAGCCCTCTCGCGGGCGTTAGCCACGAGGCGGCTGGCGAAAGCGCGGCGTCGAGCTCGCTCGTCGGCGCCGCCCCGAGGCGATCTGGCGGGTAGGCGGGCGTCAGCCTCGCCGCCAGCGTCGGCCTCCATAAGCGGCTGGCGAGCGGTGGCGATCAGGCCCTACTCGCCGGTTGTCGGCCTCCGTAGGCGGCCTGGCGGGCATGCGGGTGATCAGGCCTTGCCCGCCAGACATCGACCTCCATGGCGGCCTGGCGGGCAGGCGGACGATCAGCCTTGCCTGCCGGGCGTCCACCCCCGTAGGCGGCCTGGCGGGTAGGCGGGTGTTCAGGCCCCTCTCGCCGGGCGTCGGCCCACATGGTGACCTGGCAAGCAGGCGGGTGCATGCTCAGGCCCCTCTCGCCGGGCCACGCGGACGACCAAAAGAATGAGAAGAAAGCTTCGCCTCGAAATCTCCTTCCCCTGACACCCCGTATCAGAACCATTGATTGCGAAGAGATCTGTTGTCGACACGACGACGGCCCATCCCTCTGACGCCTCTCACCTAACCCGGCACAGGAATGTCGTATCCCAGGCGGACCGAGCAAAGCCATACAGCGACATTAAATGGGGTTTGAAGGACAAGACTACAGTGATGGGTGTAATAAATGAGTCGTGGATCAGTATAATAAGACCACAGTGATGGATGTAATAAATGACTCATAGGTCAGTATGATTCACCCCCTCACCTGCCCGAGCCAGCCCAGTCTATATAAGGGAGCTCTGGTGCATGAGGAAGGGGGGTCGAAAGACAAAAAAAGAGCAGAACGAACTGAAAGAGCCATTGTAACCGCCTCCATATTTTCCTAAACAAAGATCCAACAGGACGTAGGGCTATTACCCACACCGGGGGCCTGAACCTGGGTACATCGTTGTGTTCTTTGATCTGTTGATCCCCGGGATCCCTCGTGCGAGAGTAATTAGGGTTTCCGACCGCGAAGACGCCCTCTACCGAACCATAACCTCCATCTCTGGAGGACACTCTGTTCGCTGACAGGATCCTGGCCGGCAAAATACGGTGACAGGGGTGCGCCAGATAGGGGGTTAGTGGTTGGTTCACCCAGCCATCTCTCCGGCGGATCCCGATCTTCTATCTGGAAGGACCGCGCATCTGGTAATGGCGGGTTCACACTCACAGCAAAAAGAAGCGGCGGAGGCTAGCAACGCCCAGAATACGTCCCGACGCTCCCGCCGGACGAGGAATCGTCTCACGCCGCCCTTGTAGGGAGGCGGTGGTGCCCTCCTGGCGACGGTGGAACATTCAGTTCGGTGACAGTTGGCCATGGAGGCAGCCACCCTAGCCCAGAACTTGCATGTAGTCCGTCTCCTCCTGGACCACCCTCCGGTGGAACTCGCAGGAGACACCCTGGCCACGCCGTGGCTTCGAGACATTGCTAGCCTCATGGACGCGGCCCAGCTCCGCGTGGGGATGCCTGACCGGTCAGGTACCGTCGGAACTCCTCGATCAAGGGTGTGTGCTGACCGCATCCAAGCTTTCAGCCGCCCGAGTAGGAAGCGTTCTGGCCAAAAGGGCTAGAGTAAAGGAAAGGGCATACAAGATGAGGGTCCCGGCTCCGCGAGGACCTGAGGGTTCATCTGGAGGAGCATCGCCAGCGGCGCGGCGATGATTTGCGTAATCACCTACAGCGCCGTCGCGCCCAGGGGCAAGGCCGCGACCGGCGGATGGCTCCTGGGGATGAAGGCTCCTCCTATGATTCCCACCTTCGAAGCAAGGAGGAGGTCCACTCCTCCAATTCCTTGGGGAGTCGAGATCCGCACTCCCCGGCACGGTCTCCGGGCCGGGGTTCAGGTGGACGGCATGACTCCCTCTACGGCGTTCGAGACCACAAGATGCGGGAGAAGATGGCCACCCGCAACATCACCACCACCTCTAAGCTCTTCTCCCTGGTGCACAAGTGCGTGCAGGCGGCGAAAGCTCAGGAGCCAGTGTCTGGCCCCGCACGCGGACGTGGCAGAGACGAAGTCAGGACCTCGAGGGGTCCTGGCCCTACGAACAAGAAGGCGAGGAGGCGTGAGGCGGCTGAGACCAGGCGGGTCCTAAACGCCGAGTGCGAGCGTAAGGACACCCGGCCACGAGGGCGCGACCGCCGTGACCGGTGGGATGATCGCTGTGGTCGGAGGAATGACCGCCGCGAGGAGAAGGAGGGCAAGCCCTTCTGCCCGATCCACAGGACCAACACCCATGACCAGGCTAGTTGCCAAGTTGTGAATAAGATGGTGGAGCAGTGGCTTAAGTAGCGCCGCCCTCGCGACGACGACCAAGATGAAGACCCTGCCCCGCTGGCCTTCCAGTAGGAAGACCAAACCGTGGCGTACATTCATGGTGGCTCATCCACCTACCCCTCCAACACGACATACAAACGTCTGAGGAGGGAGGTCTGCGCCACGGCACCGAGCTTAGAGGCGTGTCAGATGCTGAAGTGGTCAGAGGAACTGATCACCTTCAGTTGGGCCGACCACCCTGAGAGCACCGCTGGCCTTGGTCACCTTCCGATCGTGGTGTCACCCACGATCTGGAATGTGAAGCTTGGGCGGGTGCTAGTGGACGGAGGGAGCTCCATCAACCTCCTGTCCTCTAAGGCATTCCGGACGCTCCAGATATCACAATAGGAGTTGCGCCCGGCCTTGCCCTTCTATGGCATCACCCCAGGGGCTGGCTCGGTGCCCCTAGGCTAAGTGCGCCTTCCCGTCACCTTCGGGGAGGAAAGCAACTACCGTACGGAGTTGGTCGACTTCGAAGTCGTCGATTTCGACCTCCCGTACAACGCCCTGCTTGGTCGACCGGCGTTGGCCAAGTTCATGGCGGTGACCCACTATGGATACATGGTGGTGAAGATACCAGGGCCCGATGGCCCCATAGTCATCCGGGTGGACATGCCGGAAACTTTGCGTTGTCACAAGCACGCATTGGACCTGGCCGGTGCCACCTGTGTGAGGCCGGCTGATGCCGCCTATCCGAGAGCCCCTCAGGCGAAGACCCGTGCCACGCTCGGCTCTGTCGATGAGGTTAAGGTGGTCTCCCTGAGCGCGGGCGAGCCCGAGAAGACCGTCTTCATTAGCACCAGCCTCAGCGCCAAATAGGAAGACACGCTCGTCACCTTCCTCCGATCTAACTCCGACGTGTTCGCTTGGCAACCGTCCGATATGACCGGGGTTCTCAGGGAGGTGATCGAGCACCAATTGGCAACACTCCCAGGAGTGCGCCCGGTCCGACAAAAGGTCCGGAGACAGGCACCAGAGCAGCAAGATGCCATTCGGGAGGAGGTAGAGAAGCTGCTGCGCGCAGAGATTGTCAGGGAAGTCTCTCACCCCGAGTGGCTTGCCAACCCTGTGCTTGTCAAGAAATCCAATGGGAAGTGGCAGATGTGCGTCGACTTCACTGACCTCAACAAGGCCTGTCCGAAGGATCCTTACCCCCTGCTGCGCGTCGATCCCATTGTCGACTCGACGGTAGGGTGTGAGTTGCTGTGCTTTCTGGACGCGTACTCTGGGTACCCCTAGATTAGCATGGCGACGGAAGACAAAAAAAACCGCTTTTGTAACCCCAATGGGTGTTTATTGTTATATCAGAATGGATTTTGGGTTAAAAAATGCTGGTTCTACTTATCAATGTGTCATGCACATTTCTTTCCGTTCACAGATAGGGCGAAATCTTGAGGTGTACGTCAATGACTTGGTTGTGAAAGTTAGGAAGAGTGAAGAACTGATCGAAGACCTGGAGGAGACTTTCGCTAACCTCCGAAAGAATTGCTTAAAGCTCAACCCCGAGAAATGTGTGTTCGGCGTACCCTCTGGGAAGTTGTTGGGATTCCTCGTGTCCAGTCGGGGCATTGAAGCCAATCCTGACAAGATAGCGACCATCGAGCATATGAAGTCGCCGGTTCGACTCAAGCAGGTGCAATGCTTGGCTGGTCGCCTGGCCTCCCTCTGGCGATTTATCGTCCGGCTGGGAGAAAGGAGCCTACCCTTATTCAAGCTGCTGAAGAAAACCAACCACTTCGAGTGGACTGAAGAAGCTCAACGAGCATTTGATGACTTGAAGCAGTACCTCTCCTCCCTGCTAGTACTGGTTGCCCACGGGCCTGGTGAACCGTTGCTCCTATACTTCGCCGCTACCTCTGCGGTGGTGAGCGCAGTACTGGTGGCGGAGAGGGAGGGCGTCCAGAAGCTAGTCTACTACGTCAGCAAAGTGTTACACGAGGCATAGACCAGGTACCCGCAAGTATAGAAGATGTTGTACGCTGTCCTGGTGACGTCCAGGAAGCTGTGGCACTACTTCCAAGGGCGAGAGATCATGGTGGTCACTGCCTACCCTCTGCGATCCTCCACAACCGGGAAGCTGAAGGCCGCATCGCCAAGTGGTTGGTGGAGCTGGGGAAATTCTGTCTCAAGTTCGTACCCCGCACCGCCATCAAAAGCCAGAAGCTGGTGGAGTTCATTGTCGAGTGGAATCCCGCCGCTCCTGAAGCTGAAGAGATGCCCACACCTTCCCCTTGGACATTGTTCTTCGATGGCTCCTTCAGGCTTGAAGGCGCGGGAGCTAGAGTGGTCCTGGTCTCCCCGACCGGCGACATCCTCCAGTACGTGGTCGCTTTGGACTTCAAGGCCACCAATAACATCGCCGAATATGAGGGCCTGCTGGTAGGGCTGCACGCCGCCTCGGCGTTAGGCGTCCGGCGCCTCCAAGTCAAAGGCGACTCCCTGCTGGTCATCAATCAGGTGCGAAAGGAATTTCAATGTTCTAAACCCACTATGGCTGCGTACTTGGCGGAGGTCAGAAAGATGGAGCGCCACTTCGAAGGACTGGGACATATCCATATCCCTCGACGCGACAACTATATGGTGGGTGGGCTTTCACAGCTCGCGTCCTCAAGAATCTCTGTCCCGGTCGGGGTCTTTGAAGAAAAACTATCGCGACCGTCCGTTGCTGCCCCCGGCTTAGGTGGGGACGACGGTGCAGCCGTCATGACCTCCAACTCAAAGGGAAGGCGGCGAATGTGTCATGACCTCCAGTTCAGGAGGGAAGGCGGTCGCCCGCCTTTCTGTGTCCGGAGGGAAGGCGGCGGTGTCACTGGTGCAGCACCCAAGGAAAAGTTTGGACAAGCGGAGTACCCTGGCGATCACCACGTGATCGCCACACTTGGCCGGGAAGGGCAGTGGATGGATCCTATCCTATCCTTCCTGCGAGACCGAGTGATCCCCGACGATGATGCCTCAGCTGAGAAAATTGCACGCAAGGCCAAGTGCTATACTCTGGTAGGTGGAGACCTATACCGCTGGAGTAGAAATGGAACTCTACTGAAGTGCATCACTCGGGAAGAGGGGGGCAATTTGCTCTCTGATTTCCATGGAGGCATGTGTGGGAGCCATATGTCCAGCCGAACGCTTGTCGGCAAAGCGTTCGCCAAGGATTTTATTGCCTACTGCCCTCTAGGATGCTTGCGAGCTGGTGAGCAAATACGAAGCATGCCAATTCTTCGCCAGGAAAATCCACCGACCAGCCCAAGCTCTACAAACCATCCCACTCTCTTGGCCGTTAGCGATTTTAGGGCTGGATATCCTGGGTACGTTCCCATGGGCCACAGGGGGCTTCACCTACCTGTTCGTCGCCATCGACAAATTCACCAAGTGGGTCGAAGCCGAAGCAGTACGTGCCATCACGGCTTTCGCTGCTATCAAGTTCATCCATGGAATCTTCACCCGCTTTGGAGTCGCCAATCGCATTATCACCGACAACGGCACTCAATTCATTAGCGCGACCTTCTTGGAGTTTTGTGATGAGATGGGCACCAAGGTATGCTTTGCTTCGGTGGCCTATCCAAGGAGCAATGGCCAAGCGGAGCGCGCCAACGCGCTGGTGTTGAGGGGCTTGAAGACCAGAGCATTTGATCGGCTCCACAAGCAGGGGGCACGGTGGACGGAAGAACTCCCGGCTATGTTGTGGTCACTTCGAACCACACCTAGTCGGGCGACTGGAGAAACACCCTTCTTCCTGGTCTACGGGGCAGAAGCTGTCCTTCCGTCCGAGATGTCGCTCGGCTCCCCGCGCGTCTCGGCGTTCAGCGAGGAAGCCCAAGAAGACCACCGCAGAGAAGAAGTCAACCTTCTGGAGGAGGTGCGCGACAAGGCGGCCTTGCGTGCCGCTCAGTACCAGCAAAGTCTCAGCCGGTACCACGCCACCCGGGTCCACGAGAGAACACTGGCAGTGGGCGACCTGGTCTTGCGCAGAATCCAGACCCATGCCGGGCTCCATAAACTGTCTCCCCGGTGGGAGGGCCCCTTTAAGGTGGTCTCAGTATCTCGACCCAGGACGGTCCGGTTGGCCACTGAGGACGACCAAGAGCTGGCCAACTCCCACAACGTGGAGTTGTTGCGAAAATTTTATCTATAAAAACTATAAGTACTCGGTAGTTCGCTCCGATCAGCTGAATGGGTGAGCTCTCCCCTGGCTGATCGACGACTGCTGGCGGTCGGTAAAGTTGCTCGCCTTAAAAGCTTTTGCGACCCGATGGGTAGTATTTCGCGTGGGTGTCATTGGTCCCGACGGTTTGGCCGCTCCTTGTTGATATACGGTAACACCCGGCGTTCGCGTCAGGTAGGGATGGGCGACCTGGAGCACGAGTGTGGCATGGTGCTCAAACACGGCTCGTACACCTCGGGTTGGCTCTGCGAAGCACCGCTGGCTATCACCGCGAGCACCGCTGGCTATCACCGCGAGCACCGCTGGCCCAATACCACTCCTGGGAACTTGCTACCTTGCCACGCGACGCTGCGGTCAAGTTCCAAGAAAATCACAAGAGCTTAAGTTCCAAAAAGAAAAGGACCATGACAACCCCGCACGGGGACTTATGCTCTTTTAGTCTATTTCTCGCACGCCCCGCATAACGTCTTCTTGTGTTTTCAGTGGCTGCAATTACAAGTGAAGTGCTGAAGCACTGGCCTAATTCAAACATTCGAGATCGCACCGCGGCAGGCCTGGGGGCTGGTCGCCCAATAGCCTGAGATCAAGATAAGTTGTTTGTGTTGAGCATTATCAACCTATCTTTCATATTTGCGCCTTGTTGGGTCGAGTTGTGCGTGGTTATCACAAGCACCGGTAACCTGACGGCTCCTTGCTGATAAAGCGAGACACCCAGCCTTTGTGTCGCGCGAGGATGGGTGACTAGGAATGCGAGTGTGGCACGGTGCTCGAACGCAGCTCGTACACCTCAGGTTGGCTCTGTGAAGCACCGCTGGCCCAATACCACTCCTGGGAACCTGCTGCCTTGCTGCGCAACGCTGCGGTCAGGTTCCAAGAGATCACAAGGATATAAGTTCCGAAAGGGCATGAGCCAGTGACAACCTTGCGCAAGGACTTAGACTCTACTTGTCTACGTCCTGTATGCCTTGCGTAACTTTTGTTTGCGTTTGTAGCGGTTGCTTGCAATCACCCAAGAAGCGCCAAAGTATTGACCTAACCTAAGCGTTCAGGTTTACATCGCAGCAAGATTGGGGGCTGGTCACCCGACGGTTGAGTCAAGCAAACACAAGCGCATACAATCAAACAAACACGCAGGTAAAGCTAAAAGATGCTAATGTCATTTTGATTACTAAGATTGTTTTTGCATACAGAAAGGCAAAACAAGGAAAAGAAGAAATAAAAGAAACAAGGGAAACAACCCGGGCCATCAGTTGTCGTTGGCAACTTGAATGTGCTCGTCGGCCTCCTCGGCTTCCTCCTCCGGCAGTGCGGCGTCGGTGCCCGGGTCTTCTACCTCCATCAACCCGGCCACGTGCTCCGCTGCCTCGCGCACGCGTGCCTACGCCTGAGCCTCGTCCCCCTTAATGCCGGCCACGACGGCCATCGGGTCGAAGGAGGCGTCACGGCTGGCGCAGCACGCCATCACGAATGTCACGGTGGCAACCACGACCTCCCGCCCTTCTCGGGCGTAGCGAGCGGCCAGGGCGGCCGGCAAGCCGCTGAGGGCCTCGGCGACCCGAGTAACGCCGTGGGCATACTGCATGGCTGAGGACTCGAGTGGCTCGCGGAGGTCCACCCCCAGCGGCTCCAAGGACCTCGCCATGCGCCGGTAAGCTGACCGGAGCATGACGGCGAGGTTGTGCCGCGTGCGACACAGCTCCTCCACCGCCTGCTTCTGCGCCACCTCAGCCTCCTGCGCCCGGGCGAGCAGGGCTGCCCCATTCACCCTATCCTGGGCCAGCAGCGCCTCCCCCTTCGCCCTCTCCTGCGACAGCTCCTCGCGCAGCATCACCATTTGCTACGACACTTGAGCTTTACGCTGGGTGGCTGCCGTGAGGAGGGCGTCGGCGGTTGCATGCGCTTCGCCAAGTTCGGCAAGCAGCGCACCCAAGGCGAAGGCGCGGGCGGTGAGGACGACCGAAGTTGGGTGGACAAGAGAGCTGGCGCCAGTGACGTCCACTTCGGCCGCTTTGGAGGTGTCGGGTTGCCCCTGGGTAGAAGTACCCACTGTGTCTGATGGCGCTGCGGATGTCTGCTTGGCCGGAGCACCTTGACGGGCCGCCCTTGGAGGTGACTGGAAGCGGAATGAAGCCACCAGAAGCGTGAGCCCACCCTGGCGGGCAGTGGCAGCAGTTGGAGTCGGCACCGAAGGAGATGGTGCCGTCGAGGTCGGTGTTGGTGCAGTCGGCGCCGCAAGGGTTGGCGTCGGTGGAGTCGGCGCCATAGCAGGGGCGGCGGACGTCGTCGCCCCGGATGAAGACGCCAGCACTCTGGGCACGCTTTGAGGAGCGGCGAAGTCGGTGGCGGCGAGAGTTTGATCCTCGGTGCGGGGCTGCTTGGGGTCCGCACCCGAGGTGTCCGGAGTGCACGGCCGCTTGCCTGCGCTCCGATCGTTGACTGGAGCCAAGTTCCTGATCACCAAGGGACCACGGGCCGGCAGCATTGAGGGGCCGGTGGAGTCCATCGCCGGAAACAACTTGATGATCCGGAGCCGCTCCGCGGACTCCAGATCACTGAGCGGCCGAGCCCCGGCGGGGAAGTCTAGGATGTTTGGCATTGGCAAGAGCAGTCCCTACAGTCATTTGGAAATGGCGGGACCGTCCAAGTTCCCTGCGCCTGGCGGAAAAAAGAAGACGCAATTGTCAGTTGATGGCGACCATAAAAGGATATATGTATTCGTGAGAAGAGTAAAAACTTACGGCCTGGGTGCGTGCGGGTCATGTCGTCGTCCCCTATATACTGCCATGCAGGGCGGACAGGACAACGAAGGGGGTTGATCCTCTGGGCTACAAAGTATCGAACCACCAACACCTCGATCAGCTTGGCGTCCCACATCCGGTTGATGCGAGCCGCCATCGCTAGGAGTTTCGCAGTCTCCTCGACTGGCGAGTTCCAGCTCTCACAGGCTTTCGCCTGCGCGCTGGGCATCCCGAGGAGGTCGACCCCACTGTCGTCGTCGGTGTACAACCAATCGCTCCGCCATGACTTCCAGTTGGACTTCGACTGGAGGGGAATGTAGCGGGGAGCCAACCCGTCGCGAAGACGGAAATGGCAGCTCCTCGCGATCCCGCCGTCGGCGGAGCTGCGGAGGATGTAGAAGTAGCGGAAGAGTGGGAGATTGGGCATTACCCCTACGAACATCTCGCAGAGGTATGCGAAGGTGGAAAGGATAAGAATGGAATTGGGAGTGAGATGAAAATGATGGATTTTGTAGAAATGGAGGACAGTGAGGAAGAATTCAAAAAATGACGGCACCAGGTCCGCCAAGAGTCCCCAGGTAAAGACGACGATCTCCCTTGGCTCGCACCGTGGTGCGAGGGTTCCACGGCTAAGATGAAGGGAACCCTCGGGCGCCATCTTGGAGAGCGTCGCCACCCTCTCCTTGTCGACGGTAGAAGATGGAAAGGGTTGTGCCATTGGAGCAGGAGCAAGGTCTTTAGACAAGGAAGATGAAAGGGCAAAGAGCAAAGTGTGCAGGAATCAGAGAAGAGCATGAACCGCTGGTCAGGGGTGTGCATATATATAGGCCCCACACGCAGACGGTTCGCGAAAAGGCAAAAGTACGCGACGTTTTGGGTCCTGAGAAAAATCGGCGAAAGTGGGGAGGACTGAGGCGGTTGCGTGCTCAGAAGTGGTGGGCCCATCCAGGAACGCACCGATATTAAATGAGGTCTAAAAGAAACTGGCACGCGTTCCAGGACAGACCCGGGGGCTACTGTCGGTGTACTTTACGCCAGGGTACCCTCTCCGCCGCAGATAAGTAAGACCGTGGCGGCTTCGGGCGAAGCGGCGGCGACAGCCCCACTCGCCAGCGAAGCGCCCACGGGCGCGTTGGCGAAGCGGGCGGCGATTAGGCCCCACTCATCGGGTGAGGCCCACATGGGCGAAGCGGCCCATATGGTCGCCGACGAGCGGCGAACAATCGAGCCCTCGCCACGGGCGTCGGGCTCGAGGCGGCTGGCGGCGAAGCAAAGCGGGCGTCGAGCCTGCTTTCGCCAGTGTCGGCCCGAGGCGGCATGGCGGCGACTGTGCCTTGCCCATCGGCGTCGGCCCCGTGGCGGCCTAGCGGGCGATCGAGCTCGCTTCGAAGCGTCGCCCGTGAGGTGGCTGGCGGCGGGCGATCAGCCTGCCGCCACGGTGTCGGCTTCCATGGCGGCCTAGAGAGTAGGCGGCGATCAGCCCCCACGCAGCGTCGCCCGTGGCGGCCGAACAGCGGTGGGCGTTCAGGCACCTCTCGCCGGGCGTCGGCCCATGTAGCGGCCTGGCGAGCAGGCGGGTGCTCAGGCCCCTCTCTCCGCGCCATGCGGATGACCAAAAGAATGAGAAGAAGGTTTCGCCTCGAAGTCTCCTTCCCCTGACACCCCGTGTCAGAGCCATTGATTGCGAAGAGATCTGCTGTCGACACGAGACGGCCCATCCCTCTAACGCCTCTCACCTAACCCGTCGCAGGAATGTTGCATCCCGGGCGGACCGGGCGAAGCCATACAGCGACATTAAATGGGGTTTGAAGGACAAGGCTACAGTGATTGGTGTAATAAATGAGTCGTGGGTCAGTATGATAAGACCACAGTGATGGGTGTAATAAATGACTCATAGGTCAGTATGATGTCACCCCCTCACCTGGCCGAGCCAGCCCAATCTATATAAGGGAGCTCTGGTGCATGGGGAAGGGGGGTCGAAAGACATAGCAAAAAAAGAGCAGAACGAACTGAAAGAGCCATTGTAACCACCTCCATATTTCCTAAACAAAGATCCAGCAGGACGTAGAGCTATTACCCACACCGGGGGCCTGAACCTGGGTACATCGTTGTGTTCTTTGATCTGTTGATCCCTGGGATCCCTCGTGCGAGTCATTAGGGTTTTCGACCGCGAAGATGCCCACTACCAAACTATAACCTCCATCTCTGGAGGACACCCTGTCCGCTGACAGGGTCCTAGCCAGTGAAATACGCCGACAGTATCTGAGTAAAGTCTTGACACCAGCCCAATGTCTTCTGCTTGGGGCTGCACTATGTCTTGCTAGCAAATTTACTGTGAATGCAATATCAGGCCTTGTGCAATTTGCAAGATACATGATTGCTCCAATGACACTTAAATATGGGACTTCATGTCCTAAGACTTTCTCATTTTCCATCCTCAGTTTGAAAGGGTCTTTATCCACTTCAAGGGATCTTACGACTATGGGGGTTTTCAAAAGATGCGATTTGTCCATATTAAATCTCTCCAATACCTTCCGGGTATAGGAAGACTAGTGAACAAGAATTCCTTCTAGGAAATGCTCTAGCTGCAGTCCTAAGCAAAATTTGGTTTTATCCAAATCTTTCATCTCAAACTCCGTCGTGAGGTAAGCACTAGCTTCCTTTATATCCTTTGTGGTTCCGATGATATTCAGATCATTGACATATACTGAGATGATCCAGAATCCATTCTGGGATTTCTTTATGAACACACAGGGACAATCATCTTTATTTGAGGATCACTTCTTTAGGAGGAATTCACTAAGCTGGTTATATCATATTCTTCCTGACTATTTTAACTTGTACAACGATTCTGCAGTTTGACGCTATACATATTGCAATTATTAGAATCCGGGACTTTGACTCCTTCAGGGACTCTCATATAAATATCCAAATTCAGTGACCCATATAAATATGCGATCACTACATCCATCAACTGCATTTTTAAATTTAAATCAGCTGCCATTGATATTAAATATCAAAACGTTATTCCACTCATTACAGGAGAATAGGTTTCATCGTAATCGATGTCGGGTCTTTGCGTGAAGCCTTATGCTACAAGCCTCGCTTTATATCTCACCACCTCATTGTTTTCATTTCTCTTCCAGATGAAAACCCATTTTGATCCTACAGGGAACACTTTAGGAGGTGTTCGGTCAACAGGACCAAATACTTTCCTTTAATTAAGCGAGGGCAATTCTGTCTCAATTGTCTCTTTCCATTTGACCCAATCTGAGTGATTCTTACACTCTGCCATGGACTTTGGTTCTGGATATAGTTCAAGAGTTTTAGTAATTTTAGAGGCGAAATAAATGTCAATAATTGTAGTATTTTTTTATATAATTCTCCTGAATCCATATAATTGGTGGATATTTCTTTATCCATTTCTTCTAGCTCCTCGTGATTTCCTACAACGATGGAGTCTGGGTGTTTCAACTTTCCAGCATCAGATTGTGCGCGCAAATGTTCGCTAGGATTCCTATCTTCAGGATGGCTCACTTCAGAGAGGTTACCATCTTTAGGATGGCTCATTTCAGGTATTTTCTCAACAACAGGTTGAGTTTCTTCAACTATCTTAGGTAGTGATCTCATTTGCTTGGTTCTCCATTTCTACAGACGTCTCCAAGAAACTGAGTCCCGTGCACTTGGAGGCCTCCCCCTCTTTTTGTCATGAGGGGCAAGAGTGAGTTCAATAACGTTCTGGGGTATTTTCACTCTTTCAAGTGTATTTACTGCAAGTATATGAGATTTTATCACTTCCTTATGATCAGTGAAAGCATCTAGCATATTATCGGCTATTCGTTGCAGACTTATTATTCTCCGAACTTCAAGTTCGGTATTCCAATCTATTTCCTAGCACTTTTCAATGTGGTACTTGTCTCCCTCTAATACCGAAAAATTGTCCTCATTAAAAATACAATAAGCGTACCAAGTCGTGTATAGATTCTCTGTTATAGGTTCTAGGTATTTAATAATTGACAGAGATCATAATCTACATAGATCCCCAACTTCTGGTGAGGTCTCATGGTGGTACGCTGTGGTGGAGAGATTGGCACGTATACAGCACAACCAAATTTTCGCAGATGGAAAATACTTGGTTCTTTCCCACGCATTAGCTGCAAGGCAGAAATTTCATGGTATGCAGTTGGTCTGAGTTGAATTAATGATGCAACGTGCAGCACTGCATAGCCCCAACAACTGGTGGGTAACCACAATTCTGCAAGAGTGGTCTAGCAATAAGCTTTACTCTCTTAATTAATGACTCTTTAAGGCCATTTTGAGTGTGGACATGAGGTACATAATGCTCTACATTAATGCCCAAAGCCATACAATAATCATTAAATGCTTTTGAGGTAAACTCGCCAGCATTGTCCGTACGAATGGCTTTCAATTTAATGATTTGGGTGATTAATTTAGCAAAAGCATAGTTCCTAGTAGATAAGAGAGATACATGGGACCATCTAGTAGAAACATCTATTAATACCATAAAATATCTGAAGGGGCCGATAGGGGCTGAATTAGTCCACAGATTTTACCTTGAATCCTCTCCAGGAAATTCAGTGATTCTTCCTTAATTTCAAGATAAGAGGAATGAATTATCAGCTTTCCTTTAACACAAGCAAGGTATATAAAAGCTTCAGGTTTGGGAAAAGCTGTAATTTTTATATTATGGCCAGTAGAATTATCTATTATTTTTCTCATCATGTTCAGCCCAGGATGATCCAGATGATCATGCCAGATCTTAAATATTTCTAGGATTTTAACTATGGTTTTCATTGCAACATAAACTTCAGGTTTTATATATATGTAATATAGTCCGGAGGAGAAGGAAGGAAGTTTTTCGACCACACGTTTATTGCACCCGTCAAATTTAGTCATGAGTAGGTATTTTGTATCGTCCTCATTTTCAGTCTCTATATGGAAACCATTTAGACGGATGTCTTTAAAACTTAGAAGAGTGCGACTGGACTCAGGGTATAATAGGGCATTCTCTACAATTATACGAGTGCCCATAAGGGGAACTATGATGGCTCTTCCAGTGCCAACAATAAGAGCATCGCTTCCGGCGATGGTCATAATATTTCCAGTTTTCTTAATCAATGTTTGAAAATATTTAGTTTCCCTAAGAATTATATTTGTGGTGCAACTATTTACAAGACAGATTTCCTCCTCCGTCATTGGATTATTCAAGAGTTCTATATTAAAAAAATAAAATCAATCAAACATTTGTTGCATCGGGAATAAATAATATAGAACAAGCATAGCATGATTAAATAAATTTTCTAGGAAAATCACACTTTATTAAATTTGACCGATAATCGCTCAACAGGAGCGTAGACCATTGTTCACCCAGAAACACAAAGACTAAACTGATAAATGAGACTCTTAAGGATAATGCGACATTGACTCTAAAGGAAAAACTGGGAGACTATTGCATGTCTCCATACAAATTATTTATATCATCCTCTTGGGATTTATCTTTATTCTTCTAGAATTCTTTTAGCTCATCTCCAATGAGATCATCCTCCTCCATGGGAGTATCACCATACCAAGGAGGCCCTTCTTGAATTCTTCTATGGGGTCAAAGACTTGATCATCATCCAACTCTATTTTATTGTCAACAACAAGTTGAGACGTAAAATTTGCCTCCACCTTATTTTCTTGATTCTTCTACAATCTTCTAGTGGATTTCATATACAGTTCTACCAAATGCTTTGGAGTGCGGCATGTAGGGCTAGATATCGAGTCAACTCGACTCGATTCGACTCGTTAAACTTGTTAAGATAACAAGCCAACTTGACTCGACTCGTTTTCTTAACGAGCTAAAAACTCAACTCGGCTCGACTCGTTAAAAACTCGAGTTGGCTCGAGTTAGCTCGTTAAGCTCGTTATGATGCTTGTCGGTGGAGGAGAGGAGCACAGTGGCGGCGAAGGTGTGGGAAGCAAGGGCGAGGGTGGAGACGCAGCCAAGCTGGGGATTAGAGAATTGCGTATATGAAATAGGGAAAAAGAATCGGGTCTGAAGGTTGAAGGAACGGGTTAGGGTTACAGACTTATAGTGTTTTTTTTTCTGACTCGTTAAGCTCGTTAGCTCCCTCGTTTAACTCGTTACCTTAATGAGTTCAAAACCCAACTCGACTCGTTAAGGAACGAGTTCGAGTCAAGTCGAGTTGAGTTTCCGAGTACTCGTTAAACTCGCGAGTTTCGAGTTTTTTTTCCACCCCTAGCGGCATGTACATGACCAATGACTAGTTTATCTACACCTATAGCATGGTTGTTTAGGATCAGCAGTATTATTTGTTGGTCTTTTCTTCTGGGAGCGATCTGATCTATTTTCTTTTGTTTTCCACTGCGATTTACCTCTTCTTTATAATTTTTATCATTCTTCCATTTATCCCCGTTCTATTTTTGGCCCTTTCTGCGACCTCGGCTACTGCTAGCATGCTGAGTGTTTGCATGTGCTTCAGACAATGCATGACTCCCACTAGGTAGGACTTGATGATTCTTCATTAGAAGTTCATCATGCTTTTCTCCTTCTAACAGAATGCATATCAGCTCAGAGTAGTTCTGGTACTTTGCATGACGATACTGTTGCTGCAGTATTCTCATGTTGGGGTAGAATGTGCACAAAGTCTTGTCAATTTTTCAACTTTTGTAATCTTCTAGTCACAGAATGCTAGTTTGGCAACAATTTATGCATGACAGAGTTGTACGCTGCCACTGATTTGAAATCTTGGAAGCGTAGGAGGGTCCATTCTCGTTGTGCTTTTGGCAACATAATGGATCTTTGCTGGTTATATCGTTCCTTTAGGGAATTTTATAGAACCAACGGGTCCTCCTCCATCAAATATTCGGCCTTTATGTTCGCATGGAGATGGTACCTCAGGAAGTGCAAAGCTGTGCATTTAGTAGCTTCAGGGAGAGCAGGAGCACCAGCTTCAGGTTAGGAAATTGCAGCTCCAAGTGATCGGGCTATCAAGTTGATTTTGGCATCCATTGCTCAAGTGAGGTAGTTGCTGCCATTCAGGGCAAGCTCAGCAAATTCTTTCTTTGCGATGTCAGACATATCCTATATGCAAACAAAATAGGAATTTTACTTCAGGTAAAATATTATTTTGCATGCTTATTATTGAATTAGTAAAATCTAGTCTATATCTATTCAATAGATAATTATCATAGATTTTCTAGGATTTTCATAGCATTTTTCATAATTTTTCTCGCTAATTATTAAGCAATTTTTAGAATTACCAATTAATAGAAAAATAAACTTTAACATAAAATAAACATGGAATAATACTAAGAAAATTAATCCAGAGACATTAAACTCATACTATAGAATCTGGAAATTTTCAGAATTTTTCTAGTATTTTTTATGATTTTTTGTTAATTAGCAAGTAATTTTTAGAATTACTGAATAACAAGAAATAATATGTCCAGCACATATAAACACAAAAAATATGCTAAGAAAATTAATCTAGCAACATGGTACAGAGCAGCGGGTCATACATATTTTTCCATAATTTTCTAACATTCCTGTTAATTACTAAGCAATTTTTAGAATTACTTAAATAACAGAAAATAAATATTCTGCACATACTAAACATGGCATAAAGCTAGAAAATAAACCTGCTACTGGGCTGTACAACCCACTGGGCATCTTCTTTATTTCCTTCCGCATGGGCTGCCGGCCCATTGGAATTTGCGGGCGGCTAGGGTTTTCCAATCCCTAGCCACCGCTTTACTCCCTTGTCTGCGCCTCGGGGGAGCACAGCCTTGCAAGGACCACGTCACCGCCTCTCTTGCGAAGCCAAGGAGTCCACGGGGAGACGAACGGCCACCGAGGCGCTCTCGGGTAGAGCATGAGCAGCGAGCCGCACACGGCCGCTAAGGCGTCTGTGAGCAGAATCGTGGACGGCTACGGCACTTCAGGCGGTTTCACGGCGCTGCCGCCGCCTCAACTTCCGATGAGCCCGAGTGGTTGGCATGGCTTCAGGTGAGGGCATGGGGAGAACCATTGCCACCTCATTCTGGTGAGGCCACAGGAAGCACCGCTGAGATGCGCATGGGCATAGCCGCAGAGCGGGCACGGAAGCCAAGGCGACCAAGGAGTCCATATTGAATTTAATGTACCGTAAATTACGAAGCAGCACATCTATGCTTTCTCTCTAATACAAGTTGCACAAATTTTAAAATAAGAAAATTTTATGGTGTATTATACTGGTAATATATAATTGACAATAAAAATCAGATTTGATTGTTGATTTGTTAAGAGTATTTCTACCACTTTATTAACAGAGGAAGTATAAATGAATTACAGCTAATCCGATCCATTGGATCAAAAAATACGAACGGTCCATATTAAATTTAATGTACCGTAAATAAATTTTACAATATATTATACTGGTAGTATATAATTGACAATAAAAATCAGATTTGATCGTTGATTTGTTAAGAGTATTTCTACTACTCTACTAACAGAGAAAGTATAAATGAATTACAGCTAATCCAATCCATTGGATCAAAAAATACGAACGGTCCATATTGAATTTAATGTACCGTAAATTAAGGTGCAGTATATCTATGCTTTTTCTCTAATATAAGTTGCATAAATTTTAAAGTAATAAAAGAAAGGATAAGTAACTTATCAACATGCTTGGTCTAGTCGCACCACTGTATATATTTATGCGAGTATATATTTTTGCCCAGCTAGCTGTCGTATTTTCCCGGCTCTGCCACGCTGTCAAACCTAAATCGCGATCCTAGCATTACTTACGAAGTAGTACGTGGCGGTCTAGCCGTATGAAGGCTACTATCAGCCTGACGCCGACAATGCGCGAGATCCACCAGACAAAGCGCACAAATCCACCGTCAGCTAGCGGCTCCCCCTTCCCGTGGCGGACGACGAGCCACCGCAGCTCGCCCAAAAGCCCGCATTAAAACTGTGGAGCGCACAGTTGCGCAGGCGCAGCCCGCAACCCCCCCTGCCGCCCCGCTCGCCGCCCACCCACGTCGCTGACGCGCGGGGACCAGAGAACGCCGTGGCCCGCTCGTCGGCGGGGCGAAGCGGGGGTGGAGGGCCGGGAGCGCGGCCACGCGGCGCGGCTCGCCACCTTTGGATGCCCGCGGCCAACGCATGGCCTCGTGCGTCGAAACGTAGGCGGATCACGGGCCGTCCGATCGGGTGGGGGTGGACGGCTGGAGATGAAACCCCCGAGGTTTGCATGCCGCCCGCACTCTCTTCCTTATGTTTTCATGAAGATCCATCGATCATAGGCTCGATCTCTGCGTTGTACATATATAGCTGGCCCAAGTTTTAACTAGATCTGCAAGGGTTTTGGATGCATGAAACCACGATATGATTCTTTTCTTTATCAGGGCACAAGCCATGGAATGACTACGGCAAAAGAAAACGCAAGGCTAGGCCGGGTTTGAAACAAAATTGTGGAGGGTTAATATGCAAACAAATAAGGGAACACGTATAATATGAGCAACAATCGGGGGGCTAATCTGCAAGAAGCGGTTGTAGCGTTCTGGAACAAAAAGGTTGGCCATGTCTAGTACACTTCCAAGCAAGCGAAGAAAGAAGAACCGATAAAGGAGAGCAATCAGAGAGGAGACAGAGAAACGTGCTCACAATTAATAAGTCTCTCCCGGACAAAGCCCATGAGAAGGAAGAATGCAAGATCATCAGACGACGAGCTCGCCGCCTTCCAGCAGCGAGAGGTCGTCCAGCTCCGCACCACAGACGGAGCCCAAGGAAGGCACGCATGCGTCTCTATCTCTGCACAACCCAGCTAGCTTGCTAGTTTGGATTTTCTCCATGCATGATCTTAAATTTTTCTTATTTTTATTCCGTCTGATTTGATTCAGTTTAATTATATACTCTGCGTCAGTGCGTCCTACTCTTTTCTTGTTTTAATTGTTTACTCGGTGTTATAATAAGGCAAGTGTATCTTCCTCTTTTTTTACTACTTCTTTTTTTTTTGTCTTGCAAAAGTTTTTTAATCATTTTGGCTTGTAAATGAAATGAGAGTTATCTTGTGTCGTGCATGCATGCGAGACTAGCTAGTTGCTTGGTTTGAAGTCTGAACCGCGCGCAGGGATGGACAGCGACGAGGAGATAGGGACGGTGCCGGAGTTCGGGCTGGAGCAGGGAGGCCCTTCGACGTCGGGCAGAGAGCAGGCGGCGGGCACGGCTGCGGGGACGTCGTCGTCCGCGGCGCAGGCCAGCGGGCGCCGCCGCGGCCGCAGCCCGGCTGACAAGGAGCACCGGCGCCTCAAAAGGTGTAGTAGGCTTTCGACTCCACCGCGTACGTCGTAACTCGTACTAGTATCGTCGTGCTAATGTTGCTTGGCCTTATTTTTTAAAAAGGTAAAAACCAATAATTAATCAAGGCCTTCTCTTCTATGATTCCTGAGAAAATATGAGACTTTTCAACATTTCAACTGCTTTGTAAGTTGTAACGAGACGGTTGATGCTGGTGGATATAATTTAGGGATGCACTGGGCGAATCTGTGTTTGTCGAGAAATGTCAAATATTTGACAAATGGGCCAGCATGCTAGCTCCCACCGGAACCTGTTAATTCTAGTTATACTTTGACATTGTACTAGCTAGCTAGCTAGCTTGGCTCGATATGCATTTGACATTCACTGGAAATAAATATACTCTTCGCATTTGAAGCGAGCTTGGTTTAATTAATTTTAGATGCAATAACCTCATCTTGAATCTGAATTTTACTGTAGTGGATGAACATACCGAAGCGTGAAATTTCTAATGCTTGGATTCAAGTACAGATCAAACAATTATCAGATACATATGTGCGTATACGACTAGTATTTCGCCCATTTCAGATTTAAATTTCAATATCGATTGGACGTTTCTATAATTATGTTGGTTGGGAAAGTTAAAATTCCAAATTACATTGGTACATCAATTTTCAAAATGTATAATTAGTACATAGTACTGACCCGCATCAACTTGACTAAGTGAACCAACCAAGCAATGAATTAGGAAAGTGTGCAAGTGCAACATTGCCGCAACATTGCAAAACTGGTCTGTCGTCGGTGTAGAACACAAATAACACTAATAGTAATCAAGTGCTCATGCGTTGCAATGAAACATATTTTTGAATCAAATAACTAAATCATGCCATTTGTTTACAAAAATAAAATTACACTTTTCAGTTGCCAAGGGGAGGGAGAAATGAGAAATTTGCCCAGCCAAGGGGGAGCAGGTGTGGTGAAAAGAGAGATATATGATTGGTTTTATTTTTATTCGCGATAGGTGGGGAAAGCATGTTACGATCCGTAGTCCATATTTATATATTAGTAAAGATATAAAGTGTGTACTAGACTAGGGCATAGTCATGCATGAATTTCCGGAATAAGCATAATTGTCAAAAAAACAAACAAATTGTGCTAACTCTACTAATTCTCCCTGACAATTTTGTGGTCTCTGCAAATTAATCTAGGTTGCTAAGGAACAGGGTGTCGGCACAGCAGGCGAGGGAGAGGAAGAAGGTATATATGACTGAGCTGGAGGCGAAGGTGAAGGACCTGGAGAAGAGGAACTCAGAGCTGGAGGCTCGGCTCTCCACACTGCAGAACGAGAATCAAATGCTTAGACAGGTATACAATAGTATATAGTGCTTCGGTACACCTCTTTTAATTTTGTTTACAAATTTTAAAGCAATGTAGTTAATATTAGGTGATAAAAAAATCTGTAACAATCCATAAAAAATAAATAAAATTGAAGATAAGATATAGATATAGACTTGAGTATTATGTGCATGCAAGTTCTCATGCATGGACATGCAGAACTTTATTTGCAAAACTATGTGGGAATATGCATGCATGTCAAATACCCAAGCAGTATAAAGTATCGTATTTCTTGTCAAATCTCATCCCTGGTATAGATGAAGCTAGCTCGCATATATATAGCCGGGTAGCTACAAGCCTACAGCTTGTATGGCTAATATACATTACCAGTGTGTTCGGAAGATACAGAGAACGGTTCGTTTGATTTACTGTTTGCAGATCCTGAAGAACACCACTGCAAACAGAAGAGGGCCAGGCAGCAGTGCCGGCGGAGACAGCCAGTAGCTGCGATTTGATCTCGATGGAATTCGCTGCGTTTGGAAGATGGAATTCGTTGCGTTTGGAAGGGTAACACAGGACTAAAAGGGCCACAGCACTCGATTGATTAATTCAGTTTGTTCTTCAATTAGATGAAGCCAGAAGTGCTAGAGATCGAAGGAGCTAGAGTACTGCGCTATATATATATAAATGTGTGACTGTCTTCAATCCGCTTTGGAATGTGTGACTGTCTTCAATCCGCTTTGGAACTTTTGTAGTTGTATAAATGGTGTGGATCGATCTCTGCCTACAATTGGCAGCTAGCCCTGCATGCCAAAATGTGATGTGTAATCGATCCCAGCCGCATACACGTTGAACATACGTATTCCATGAAGTTGGAGTAGTATGTATGTACTATTTACTTGTAGAAATGTAAATTTCATGCATGGTGCAAATGTAATTGATTTTAGAACTTCCACGAATTT